>NW_004624732.1:6081164-6093879 GCF_000247695.1 Heterocephalus glaber | reverse complement strand
TCTCTTTTTTCAAAGTGCTATAGTTTTCAGAGAAAAGGTCTTTGATTTCTTTTTTTAGGTTGATTCCTAGATATTTCAGTTTTTTGGATGCTAGTGTGAAAGGAATAGGGACTTTCTATCTTAATGCTTTTCCGATTCTCTTAGTATGTGGTTTCCACAAATGTTTCAATTATCACATCCAGATTTCAGCAGAAAGGCAGAAGGGTGAAAAAGAGAGGGCATGTACCACTTTTTCATGGCTACTTTCTGAATATTGCCCATATTACTTCTGCTTATTTATTGGTAGCCAAAACTTAGTCACATGACTATATCTAGCTACAAAGGGAACTGAAATGATGTTTTTATTCCTAGTAGTGATATGCTGGGAGAAAAAATTAGAAGGGGGAATCAGTATTAGGGGACAACTGCTATCATTAGCATATCTGGTTATACCTTATCCATGCTAGGTCTCACCTGATACTTTAAATTTATAATCTAATGGGAAGAAATTTTTAGCAGCTGTACCTCAGACAAAGGTCTACTATCTAGAATATATAAAGAATTGAAAAAAATCAGACCCCCCAAGTTCAAAGACCCAATTCAAAAATGGGCATCTGAAATGAACAGACATTTCATTTAACAATAACAAATGCTGGCAGGGGTGTGGAGGGAAAGGAACCCTTCTCCATTGTTGGTGGGAGTGCAGACTGGTGCAACCACAGTGGAAATCCGTATGGAGACACCTCAAAGAACTAGGACTACAGGTCCCATTTGACCCAGCTATTCCCTACTGGGTATCTTCCCCAAAGAATTAAAAGAATCATACCACAGCAATATATGTGCACCTATGTTTATAGCGGCACAGTTTGTAATAGGTAAGGTTTGGAAACAGCCCAAGTGGCCATCAACTTGAAACTGGATAAAGGTGATGTGGTATTTTTATAAAATGGAGTACTACTCAGCCATAAAGAATGAGAAACTAGAGTCATTTATAGCTAAATGGATGCATATTGAGGTCATACTCTTAAGTGAAATAAATAGGACACACATGTAAATACCGAATAGTTTCTCTAATGTGAGAAACTGAAAATGTAAATAAGGATGAAAATGATTAAAACAAATAATTGATAATTTGAAATAGGAAAAGGTCCAAAGGTGGAGGGCTGGCAGGAGGAGAAGGGGAAAGGGAAGAAAGGAAAGGAAAAATTATGAGAAAGAAAACATAATGGAAACAAAGTCTATGTAAATAGGGAAGGGTGGAGGGGTGAAGGGCACATAGGTAATGGGGAAAAAAAAATAAGAACTAAGATACATCATGTTCAGGTACAAACACCCAGTGATAAATGTAAATGTACTGTATACCTAAAATGTACCAATTAATACATAAATAAAAAAAATTTATAATCTAACACTGGTGTTTCCAATAATGAGTACACTGTGAAATTAAATGATAATTATTTCTAAACCTCAAAAAATACTTCTATTGATATTTATTTCTATAAAATTTGAATAATACAAAAAAATTATCAAGGAGAGAAAAGGAATTTCAATAGAAACATAAAAGACTAACTTTTCTTTTCTTTTTTGGTACCGGGGATCAAACTCAGGACCTTGCATTTGCGAGTCAGGCATGGTGCCACTAAGCTAAATCCCCGGCACAGAAGATTCACTTTATTTAAATGTTTCTTTGTGACAAAGTAAATGTATAGGAAAATATATAAAATGAATAAAATTACATATAAACCTTTGAACAAAACTGCATAAATACAATAAGAGGATATAGAAAAAATCCAAGAAGAAAATAATATAAATTGTTTTATTATGCTCTCTAAAAATGCTATTCAGAAACTTTTCTCTCTATTTTTGAGGTAGGCTCTCACTATGTACTGCAAGTGAGGCCTTGAACTCAGTATGAAGCCCAGGGTGGCCTTGAACTCATGATCTTCCTGCCTCTGCCACCTGAGTGCTGGGATTATAGGTAGTTGCCACCAAGCCTGCTTGTTTAGAGACCTTTTTTTTTTTGGTAGCTGGGATCAAACTTGGGACCTCGCACCTTTGAGGCAGGCAGAGGAGCTACAGAGCTAAATCCCTGGCTCTGTTCAGAAACTTCTAATCAAGTAAAATGTAATCATAAAACAGAGTAAAAGTGTTAACATAATAAAGCAAAACCAGGTTATGTTCAAGTTCTCACATTATATAATTTTAGGCAAGTAACTTTACAAATGATGAGTACAAGAGTCAAAAGAAGGTGGTATGTGACATCCTCTATGTTAAGTGCTTTATGAACATTATTTTATTTACTTTCATAACATTCCTGAGATATAAGTATTATCCCTACTTTAGAGAAGAAAAAATTGGATCTTAGCCTAAGATTACTTGACACAAGATTACAGATGCTATATAAATACAAGAGCATTACACTTGGAGATTTTTCTGACTCCAAGTCCATGTCCCTAATTCATAGACATACTATATCTCTTCAGATTCTCTGGACCTTGGTTTTCTCATCTGAGTCAGAAGGGGAATATAGTACAATGTGAACTGTTCTCAAGTTCATTCTGGCCTCTTAAGAGGTTGACATTCTAGTGAGGTTTGACACTTTTTCTCCAAATAGGACATTTGATTAATAAATCTAATTAGCCTCTTTGCTGGAACTTATGTAAGTTAGCCCTACTATATGTAATACAGAAAGTAGAAATCATTTTCTAAAATTTGTACATGAAAGGACCACAATGTATATCATAAATTTGGATGGTTTGGGAGATATCTTTGATCTTTATAGTTGCTCTCATGCCCCTTAGTGTTTATCTGTAAAGGAGCAATCCATAAAGTTACATGAGTAGAGGGAAGAAATATACTGAACATTATATTTAAATCTCATAACAACCCTTTAAATATATGTAGTATATAATTTAATAGGTGGTGAAGATCCTGAGGTACAAAGAGGCTGACTTGCTCAAAGTCACATAATAGTAATAGTGATATTAATGTTTGAATTCTATCTGTTCTAAAAGTTGTGTTCCTTCCTATGGTTTAATTATGGATATTCATATATTACTATCTTCATTTCAATTTTAATACAGGAAAACTAAAAGATATTGATTGATTTAGCATTTTGGAGGGTATGTATGATTACCAACAAATATTTCCTGAGTATAGTAGGAAGGTGTATATTAAAATAAACATCAATATACAAGAAAATATATTTACCAGAAACATAGAATTAATAAAAATTCAGCAATACTAAACTATTAGAGAGAATCACTTTCTGAGGGAAGCTCTCAGAGAGATGATTGTATGTGGATAGGATATCAGAGGGGAGGTCCGATTTCATCAGAAGAAAGTTTTTAAAAGCATGAAGAAAAAGAATATTCTAGCTAAACATAATGACATTATTCCATCTGTGAAGCCAAATGATTTAAGGTGATATGTAGTCCACACTGGGTAGATATAAGGTTCTTTAATTCTTGAATATTAGGATGTATGGCTGGGAAATATGTTAGAGCCAAACCAAGTAAGGATCTCAAATACCAAATCAGAAAGTTAGGATTTGATGTAATAGGAAATAGGAAGTCATCAAATATCTTCAAACAGAAAAATAAAAGGAATGGAGAAATGGTTTAATAAGATTAAACTGAGAATCATGTACAAGTTTCAATGGAATTGATGATGGTCAGAAAAAAGGGAAGATCAGATAAAATGTTTTAACATTTCTGTACATTGTGACATAGAATAAAAAAAATTCTCCTGATTGCTGAAAATTTTGAGGAAAAAATATATAATTATCTCTCTAACCACAATATTCTACTCTTTCAGTTATGTCACCTCTTTACACTAGCTTATATATCTCTGACTAGTCCCTTGACTTCTCCATTTTCTCTGAGTGTACCAGCATCATCACTCCATACCCACTGTCAATACTTGAACTACTCTACCCTCTTACTGGGTATTATTGACTCAAGAAGCTGGAGAAAGCCTCATAACCCCGACATTATTACAAAGGAAAGGTCACTTGTGAACATCTCAAATGAGCACTGCCTAGTCTTTAACCTACTTTACATATAATATTGAGTATCATCTCTTTTCCTTAAACTCTTGGATTTAGAACAGTTGCAACTAAATAATTTAATATCACGCTAAAAATAAACTGTGGGAGTCAACATTTTAAAATTAATACAAAAATAAAAAACTTTTCATCCAATGTTAATTCTCCCCCCCACACTGAGGATTTAACCCAAGGCCTTAATGAACACTAGGAAAGTACTCTACCATTGAACTACATCCCTAACACTGAATGTTAATTTTAACTTTGTTAAGCACTATATGCTAAACAAAAGGTCACTACAGAAATATGTTATTTTGTTGTAAAATACTCAGGGCAATAAACTTTTAAGTAAGAAACAACAAAGAGCTGGTCATGATGTTACATGCCTGTAATGCCAGCACTCAGGGAGATTGAGGCAGGAGGATCCCATGTTCAAGCCTAGCTGAGAAACTCAGCAATTTAGCAAGACCTTGTCTCAAAAAAAAAAAAGGAAAAAAAAAGTGGTGGCGGTGTGGGTGTAGAGAGAGATACACCTCAGTGTGAAGGTCTCTGATTCAATCTTGGTATTATGAGGATACACACACACACACAAACACACACACACACGGAGAAAAAAAAGGGAGGGGAGGAAAGGGAAGAAGATGGAGAGAGGGAGAGAGACTGACAGAGAGAGAAAAGGAGGAAGAGGAGGGAGAGGAAGAAGAGGAGGAGAAAGGAAAGCAGAGGAGGAAGGAAGTAGAAAAAAGAATAAAAAGGCTAGAGGTACTGTATCACTAAGAGGCAGAACACCTGACTAGTATGTGAAAGTCCTAGGTTCAATCTCTAACTATCAAAGAAAAAAAGCAAGACAGCTAGAGAGATACAAATGCCAAAATGACCCCTTGGGGAAATTAATGAACATTCCATATATAACAGAAAACTAAATGACCACAATAAAGCCTCTAAAAACAGAGTAAGCCAGGCATGGTGGTGCACACCGGCAATCCCAGCTACTCAGGAAGCTGGTGCAGGAGACTTAGAACTTTGAGGCCGGCCAGGACAATTTAGCAAGATCCTGACTCAAAATAAAAAGGGCTTGGGATATAGCTCATTGCAAAAGCCCTAGGTTCAATTAGCAGTACCAAACAAAGAAACACAGTAAGAGTCCTCTCTATTCTCTGCAAAATATTAGATTTAACAATTAAAACAGTTTTCAAACAAAATACATAGATTTACACTTCTGATAATTATTGCCTCTATACTAATGAACAATAAATAGGGTTAAAGTAGGTTCACTGAGTAAGAAATTTACTCAAAAACTTAATCCTCTGTTACTTAAGAGGATTTTTCAAAAATGCTATAAATCTCACAACTATAATTTAGAATTTGCTAGTTAGAATTTTATAATAGGGCTGGGGGAATAGCTCAGGTGTAGCATGTTGTTTAGTATATACAAGGCCATGTGTCCAATCCCTAGCACCCAAATAGGCAAAGAATTATAATATGAATGTAGATTAAAATTTTATCTTTAAGTAAGGTTTCCTGATATACAATAAAAAGGAACAGTTAAAATTAATGAGGAAAACTATCAGCTACTTAAGAGAACTATCCTTTTTTAAACAACTCTGGAACATTATAAATTGCTTCAATGCCAATAAAAATGTTAAGCAAGAAGTCCAAGAATTCTTTCAAGGCTATGTTTTCATAATTGTTCCTTAATAACTCCTCATAATCTCAATTTTATTTTTATATGTTTTCCTACTATGGAGTGAGTCACCTTAAATTATTTCCATTTTTTAGTAAAAACAAAAACTAAAAAAGGTAATATTCAGAGTATGAGTCACAGTAAAATAAGGAGGCATTTAATTTCAGTTATGAATTTATTTTTATTTTAAATGTTTTCTAAATCTTTCAAAGTAAAAAAATATTTAAATAATTAGCTAGATGCATGAAATATGACTCATTGAAAATGTAAACATCCAACTGGCTGGTGAAAGAAATAATAATAATACAGTAACTTTAAGTTATAAATATTTTTTAACTCAGTTCTTATTCTCAGAGAAACAAATCATTTTTAAAAGTTGAATTATCATTTTGGTCTTACTGTGTATGATCAGTGTGGTCAATCTTGTGACATTACTGTTGAGAAACCTGCAACAGGAAAACAGAATTAACAATCAGCTGAATCATATTTGATTAAGCAATTTCAGAAACTAAAAAGAATATTTAGAACTTTAGTCTGTCTTGATGACATGTGTCATATTTCAATCAATCTAAAGCGTTAGTAAACAAACAACTGGCATGACACAAATAATTATAAAAGGCCAGTATTTTATTCATAGATTAGTGTTTATTATATTATGGCAGATTATGTTTATAATCAGCAACACCCCGGGGTTAACATAAGACATTTAAAAACAAACTGCAGGGGCTGGGGATTTAGCTCAGTGGTTTTGCCACCGCTGTGCAAGCGCAAGGATCCGAGTTCGATCACCAGTACCAAAAAAATAAAAAAGAAAAAAGAATAAAAACAAACTATAGGATATTTGAGTTACAAGTTTTATTTTAAAATATTTACTAAGAAGAGAATCAATGTGTCTTAAATACTTATACCAGACTGGTATTGTTTATAAATACTTTTCTCCCCGTAATTAGCAGCTCAGTTTAGAGTCAAAATGTCATTTACTTAATATAGGAGAAATTATCACATGCTGATCCTTATGAATACTGACAAAATTATCAAAAATAAAATATATTATTGAGAAGGATTCAATGTAAACTATAAACTCAAAGGAATTTATAAATTATTTCCCAAGGCTGAGTATGGTGGTACATGCCTGGTATCTCAGTACTCTGGAGCCTGAGGCAGGACAACTGCCACCAGGTCAATGACAGCCTGGGCAACACTGTGAGTTCAAGGCCAGCCTGAACTACAAAGAAAGACCCTGTATCAAAAAGCCAATAATTGCGCTCACTTCAGCAGCACATATACTAAAAAGTTAATAATAACAATAATAATAATATAAAAATAAATAATTTCCTAAGATATTAATGACTCCCATCTTATTCCTGTAAAATCTTGCCTTTTTGAAATTTCTGTATTAATAAGGCCTAGTTTAAGATGAACTCTAAAATACTTAGTTAAAAAATAACGCAGTGTTTTAAGGTTCATAATGCACTCTGCACTTTAAAGAATTAGGAAGGAAATATTTCTTATTATAAACTCTGGTGAAAGACAATTTAGGATATATGACACAGAACTGAGTTTTTCTTGGTTCCGTTTGTATTCCAAACCTTCCACCCAATCCACTCTGTCACTAGTCTTTCTCACTCTGTCCTTAATTCACAAACACATTTATTATTGCTAGTGATCTTACCAGTTAAAGATATTGCTCTCCTATGTTATCACTGTAGTCTCCTACTACTTTTTTTTTCAGTACTGGAAACTGAACCCAGGACCTTTGCTCTGTGCTACATCCCAGCCTTTTAAAAAATTTTTATTTTGAGACAGCATCTCATTAAATCACTGAAGTGCCCAGGTGGTCTTACTACATCACTAAGTTGCAATCCTCTTGCCTCAGCCTCCCAGGATGCTGGGATTACAGGTATACACCATCATGGTTGGTTTCCTAATACTATTCAAATGGAGTACACAATGAATCAGATCACATCACTCCCTTACTCAAAACTTCACAATGATGTTTTGTTTTATATTTTGCTTATTTTTTTCACAGTGCTGGGGATAAAACCTCTGACCTCACAGATACTAAGTAAGTGTTCCACCGCTAAACTACATTTCCAGCCCTCAAAACTTCATTATAGTTTTACCACCACTTAAAATAAACCTCACAATACAGTATTTACCATGGCTTATTAGGCCCTCTGTTACCTGGATCCCTGATTAGATCCCCTACTACTTCTCTCGCTTTTATGCACCAATCGAAATGACATTTCTGATAATCCCCAAACAAACCAAATTTATCCTATTTCAGGGCCTTGACTCTTGCTGTTCCCTTTCTTTAGAACAACTGTTCTTCATCTTTAGAAAACTGGTTTCTCTTGCTTTAAGGACTGCTTCAAACAAATCCAACTTCCTCAGAGAGACCATTCCTTACCATTAGGCACTGTAGCTATAAGCTACATGAGGAAAGATTGCAGAAATACTACCTTAGTACCTAGAACCCAATAGTTGACTAGTAATTAGTTGTTGAAAGAATGAGTGAACAAGTATATACAGAGTTTCTACTGCACCTAGGACTTACCCAGAACTACAGAGAATTCAAAGTGTAAGGAAGAATGCTTACAGTAATTACTACTTAAGAAAAATAAGTCATAACAATGTGGTGTACATTTTTAAAGCCTCTGCAGGAAGAGTTCAGAAAGCTTTAAAAACAAAACAAACTACAACAACAAAAAGCAAGGCAAGGGGTAGTGGGAAAGTCAGAGTAGTAAATTACAGATGTAAGACACTGAAGGTCTGGATAGTTCAGAAGAATAATTGCAGAGGGAATAGGAAATCTCAGATATATCTCAAATGGAAAAATAAGAAGACTTCATGTGAGATTATGAGAAACAAGGACAGCAAAGAGTGAAAGAGTAATCAAAGGTTCTCACCCAAACAATGAAGGATCCTGTGGTGAGAGGATGGTGTAACTTTTTATTTTGAACAATAAGTAAGGCCAGTGACACTATAGGCCACTCAAACGGAGATGCTTCTGCAAGCAGGAAGAAATTTGGAATAATCTAAGGTTTGAAAATCAGTCATATAAAACTATAGTTTAAGCCAAGGGTATGGAAAAGTTAACCAAGTTAAAACAGAGAAAGAAGAGAAAATCCAGGGGTAATTTAAATAATGCTCATGGGAAACAAAAGAAGTGTCATCATAGGGTTTTTAAGTCCAAGAAGAGAAATTGAAAATATACTAATTAAAGGCAAATGAGGAAAGAGTTAAAAGGAGAAAAATGTGTTCAGCAGCTTTAAGAGATATAAAAAGGAATCAGAGAAGATGAAGCTGGAAACATATTTTCTCTAAACAATCCCTCAATCAATCTGATCAGAAGGTCGTTATGTAAATGAAACCTATTACTGTACTTTCTGTATCCAAAGAACTGCCTTCAAGGGACTACTTGGAGAGCATTACACTGTTCATTTTTTCAATTAAAAAAAATTTTCTAGCCAGGTGTGGTAGCACATACCTGCAATCCAGCTACTTGGTGGGGGCTGAGGTATGAAGATCACAAGTTTGAGATCAGTCTGAACAAATGATTAAGAACTTGTCTCCCCCCCCCGCCCCCCCCAAAAGAACCTGTCTCCCAATAAAAAAAAAACTTAAAAGGGCTGGGAATGTAGCCCAGGGTTCCTAGGGCTCAATCTCCAGTATGGTAAGAGAAAAAAAGAGGGAAAGTCTTGTGATGGTGAAAGAGGTAGTTTAAGAAGTCTTATGATAGACAGAACTATACTTTCATAGAACTCTACAATTCAAAAAAAGTACTAAATTCTTGTAAATAGTCATAGTCAAACAATATTCATAAGTGAATAAAAAGAGAAAAGTAAATATTAATTTTTAATTTTTTTTGAAAAATTATAAAATAATTAAAAATAAATCTATCATTAAAAATATATACTTTACATAAAGCTCATTGCTTAATAAAAGAGTAAAGGTGTTCCTTCCCTATGGTAGCAATTTTTACACATGACTTACTGGGTACTTGTGATTGCATGAGAAAAAAACAAATGTGCAACTTAAATGACTCTAGAGGATAAAGCCAGACAATATTAAAACGTCTCATAAAAAATCCTAAGTGCCTTTTACAACCAAAAGATAATAATTTAAAATCATACCCAAACTAGAAAATGTATTCAAATCACACATATAAAAAGTAATGTTACATTTTATGAAAACATAAATCAACTACTATATTGGTTATGTGGTACTCTTCTAAAAGACACCATTTTAGCAAACACAGAGACAGCCTCTACTATATCTACTCCCAGGAAACATTTTTTTTTCCATTAAGTTTATTGGTACATTTTAGGCATAAAATACAGTTACATTCATCATTGGGATCATGTACCTTTACATCATGTATCTTGGTTCTTATTTTTTTCCCCTTCCCCTGCTCTCCCTTCACCCCCTCCAACCTTCCCTATTTGCAAAGACTTTGTTTCCATTTTTTTCCTTTTCTCATATATTTTCTTTTCCCCTTTTCCCTTTCCCCTACCCTTCCCACTTCCCCTACTCCTTTACACCTTTTCTTCTTATTACACAATATCAATTATACATTTTTAATCACAATATCAAAATTCAGAGGACATTACCACAGATTTTACAGATTTAAAAGGATATAGAAAGCATTACATAAATATTTTTTGAAATAAATTTGACAACTTCTAAGAAGTACCTTGGAGGATAAATTAATGAAACTGACTCTGGAGGAAATATAAAATTTGAATTGCACCTATTAAAGAAAGTATATTCCTAACTTGAAAACCTACCTATATGACAACAACAGGCTCAGTACACATCTTGACTGATGAATTATATCAAACATGTAAAGCAGAAAAAAGAAGGAACACTTCTCCCCTCATTTTAGGAAATAAGCATTGTGCTAATACTAAAACTGGATAAAGATAATAGAAGAAAAAAAGTTTGAACATAGATAAAAATTTGTTTAACAAAACAAACTATTAGAAGTAAGATCTAGCAGTATGTAGAGAGTGGTTTTATTATTGGGATGGCAGTGTTGATTCAGCATTGGAAGATCCACCCTCATGAGTCATCATTTTAACAGAGGAAAGGAAAAAGCCACATGATCCTGTCATTAGTTGCAGAAAAAGTATTGGACTAAATTCTACAGCTGTTCATGGTAAAAGCTATCAAAGACTAGAAGTAGAACAGAACCTTCTCAACAGATAAGACATGTACTCCATTCTTCCAGCAAAAATGCCTTATATAAATGGAAAAGATACAATGCTTTCTCCCTAAGGTGGGGCATATCAAGGGCAGATATGCCTACTCTTCATTTGTCCATTAAACTTTGAAACATAGGCCTAAACCAAAATAGTCTGGCAGTAAAAAGAAACAATTAGCACAGGATTGGCAAAGTAAAATCCTTATATGTAGATGAAATGATCATCTACAGAGAAAATATTAATAAAACTCTAGGAGCCCCTAGAACTTGTATCTGAATTTAGCAGGATTAGAAAACACAAGGTATATATAATAGTTCAGGTCTATGTATACTTGCTATAAACGAAGAATTGGATATTGAAATTTGAAAGTTATGTAGGAGTACAAAGGACCTAGAAAAGTAAAAATTAAAAAAACAGTGTTGAAAGACATTTATTACTTAATTTTAAGACTTCCTCTAAAGCTACAGTAATCAAGGCAGCTTTGGCGTAAGGAAAGACATATAGATCATTGGAATAAAACAAAGAATCTAGAAATAGAACCTCACATATATGGTCCACTGAGTTTTGAAAGATTATTTATCATTAACATTTTATAGAACAGAAACTCAACTCAAGAGCAGTGGAAAAGATAGTGTTTTCAGCAAATGGTACTAGAATATCTGGCATCCGTATGTAAAACATTAACCTCAATCCTTTATTTCCATACATAAAAATAACTTGAAAGGATCTATGAACCTAAATATGAAAGCCTAAAAGTATAAAACTTATGAAGAAATTATAAGGGAAAATGTTCATGAATTTAGGGTAGGCACGAATTTCCCAGGATACAAAAAACATGATGTATAAAAGAAAAAAATTGATAAATGAGAGTCCATCAAAATTTGGAACTTTAAATGACATCGTTGAGAAAATGAAAAGTAGACCTTAAACAGACCATATTTATAATACATATAACCTATGACCAGAATATATAAAGAACACTTACAGCTCATTAATAGACAACCCAATTAAAAAATAGACATGAGAAGATGATAGCCAGTACAGCACAAGGAAAGGTGTGGAACACTAGAATCAGAAAAATACTGATCAGTACAATAACAATATCATATTATACACTCATTAGGGAGATGAAGTTTTAAAAGAACAGATGTCAGCTTAGGTGTGAACCAATTACAACTTTCTAATACTGCTAGTGTGAATGTAAAATGATAAAACCATTTTGGAAAACAATATAGAAATTTCTTGTATTACTGTTAAGAACCAACAGTTCTGTTCTTAAGTTTTTACTTAAGAGGAATGAAAACACATGTTCACAATAGATTTGTACATACAAGTTGACTATCCCTTATCTGAAATTCTTGGGGCCAGAATTGTTTCAGATTTTGGTTTGAAATCCACTTGATCTGCAAAGAGGATAGCTACTCTTTTTTTCAGGTTCCTGTCACATGGAGTATTGTTTTCCATCCTTTAACTTTCAGTCTATGGGTTTCTTTTTGAATTAAGTGTATTTCCTGTATGCAGCATATTGTTGGATCTTGCTTCTTGACCTATTCTGCCAGTCTATTTCTTTTGATTGGTGAATTGAGACAATAAACATTCATGGTTATAATTGATACGTATTGACTTACCATTGTCATGACTTTTCCTTTTTGTTGGATGCTCTCCCTTTGCATTTAATTTCTTGTCGTGCCCAATGGATTCATTCTGCTGGGCTTCCTGGGGTTGTGATCCTCATTGTCTTTTCCTAAGATATTGTCTAAAATTTTCTGGAGTGCTGGTTTGGTATTCACGAAGTTCCTA
>NW_004624732.1:6053803-6080481 GCF_000247695.1 Heterocephalus glaber | reverse complement strand
CTGTTATCTGAGAAATTATTTCTGATTTCATTTTTTCCAGATCCTCTTTTGTTGCCAATTCAGAGAGTCCAAGTGGTTGATTATCAGAGTGTTCCATCTCATTTCCCTTTGGGGTTGTTTTAGGTGATCTGAAAGCCTGTTTTTGAGACTTGTTTACATATCTTCTCATTTTGACGGGGGGAGGGGGATGCTGCTGGTGCCTGAGCTGCTCACCTCCTCTGCGCTGGGGGCAGTGGTAAGGCAGCCAGGGAGCCTCCTCCTGGCACTGGGAGCGGCTCAGGAAACATTTAAAATGTTTTCCATTTACAGATGTGGGAAAAGACTCTTAGGTCATATTCAATCCTGGGTATTTTTCCAGCAATTACCATGTGCAATCTTTATTTTTACTCTTATTTGGCCCCAAACCAGAGAAAGTCTTTTTTAATATAATTAATTTTAGTATTCTATACTCAAGTCTCAACCCTTACTTGGCAACATTAAATAAGTTTCCATATACACAAAGTAAGAATGTTTATCTCTACCTAACTCTCTGAAAAGATTCAAAGAAATGAATAACTGAAATAACTTTTCTCACCACTTAACTCTCAACATGGAAATAAAAGCTGATTAACCCTAAAATTCATTTAAAGTAATAGTCACTGTTTCTCCTGTGTTCTTTGTTCCTTTCGAAGTATGATTATACAATAAAGAAAGGCTAGGAATGCAGCTCCTCGCATGTTCAAGGCTATATGTTTGATCCTGGCACCATGAAAAAAGCCCCGAATAATTTCAAAAAATTACATATGAAAATAATTTCATAAATTGTGTCTGTAGAGTGTTTCAAGTGTTATAATCTTGGATTATAGACACATGGAAAAATCATAGGGTTTTTTTTTTTTCATTTTTAGGGGTAGAGAGCTGGTGCTGCTGAATAAACCCAGAGTCTTGCACACGCTGAACAGTATCACTAAGCAAGCCTGCTCCGGTCTCACTCATAGGTTCCTTATGGACAATATTTAAATTAGGGCAGAAAGGAAGGACAGTTATAAATACAACAGTATATACTGAGGAAACTGCCAATAATGTGATCTATCTAAGGCTATGCAATAGAACTTTTTTCAGTGATGATTATGCTCAGTATCTATAATGTTCAATACATAGCCTATACCCAAATATGATTATTGTATACTTATACTGTGGCGTGATTTACAAATTGACTTTTAAATATTCATTTCTGATTATTTAAATTTAAATAGATGTAACTAATGGCTACCATTTTAGATGAGCTATGCATTTTTTTCCTTATGGTGTTGAGAATCAAACTCAGGGCTTTTACATGCTAGGCAAGTGTTCTACCACTGAGCTATATACCATTCTTTAGCCCTACCATTCTGCATTTCTGAAACTATATAGGGATTGAACTGTAAAATGATGTTTCTAAAATTTTTTAAATTTATTTTTGAAGGGATGGGGAGGGTTGACTCAATGGTATAGCTTATGCTTAGTGAAGCCCTGCATTTAAGTTCCCAAATGACCAAAGAAAGAAAAATGAAGAAAAAGTATTTTAACAACTGGGAAAAAATCCTGCTTTGTTTGGTAGCATATGTTTATTTCAGTAAAATTGCAGCAAATTTAGAGGAAAGGAATTATTTCATCTTCAAATAACTTCAAGTTCATATTTGGGAGGGGGAAATAAAGGCTTATTTTACCACAGAAGCTTTCATGTATAATAGTGCTTATGAAGGAAAATAGTGTTGGACTTTGAACATTGAGTTTTAAACTTCTTCAGGTTGTATCAGTATTATTTGGTACTTATATATCAATCTGCTTTAGTTTGCTCAGCTGGGTAGATATGCTTTAACTTTGTTTACTCATGTACTGCTGACTAAAACCTCAACAGAACACAGAAAAAACTAAGTGTGTTTTATTAACATTTTTAATAGTCTCAATCATAGGGAACCTCATTTGCTAATAATTATTTTCCCTTTGTTATTTAGCGTTTTAGGAGAAAAAATGAGCAGCTTTAAAAGTAAGACAATTTTATGTAAGTATTTCATATAGTACATAAGACAGAGAAGCCTGCTAGCTCAGTTTAGAGCACACATAAAAATAAAAGATATTGAGGCTGGGGGTATAGCTAAGTGGTAATGCCAAGCACATTTGATAACCCCAATCCCCAGCACCAAAAATGAATAGATAAATAAAATTAAAAGAGAAGATGTAAAACATTAATAGATGTTTAACACTGTATCAAGCAGTTCTGTTAAGTTAGCTATGTACCAATTTACGTACTTAAAGCAACAAAGCAGACACCAGATCATTACCTGACCTGTGCATTTACAGACTATATCAGTACCTAGGCTAAAAGTAGTTTCCTAATTTCCTGAAAAAAACCATTTTAAATTTAGCAGAGTTCATTTGAGCAAAGAACAATTCATGAAGTGGGCTGCACTCAGAACTAGAGGAGGTTCACCCAGCCTGCTGCAGTGATCTTATGTAGGACAAAAGCGGGAAGAAGTTGAAAAAAATGACTGTTTGGAGTTGGAAGTTTCTAGTTAAAAAGTAGTTAGCAATTTCTACTTGGTAAAGTCCTTAATTTCTTCTACTGTTTACATTGGGCTTTGGTTTGCTTGGTAGGAACTTAAAGCTCTGGAGTTACCCTAACCTAATGGTTTCCTAATTTTTTAAAAAATGTAATGCTCCCAAGGAACAGAAAAAAAGGCAGATAGGCATGTTGCATAGACATGGGTTCCAATTCTAAGCAGTACAGTAATTTTGGTGCATCACACTCACTGAATGGTTCCTGTCCTCAGTTATAACAGTAGTTCTAGGCAGAGATATTTATTTGTAAAGTATCAGATATGTATTCATTTAATGTGCAGAGACTGTAAAAGAAATAGTTCCAATGGTTCTTGCTGTAGCAAATTAAATTTCACTTAAAACTGAAAATCAACTGAATCCTGGAAACAAGCACAATATTCATTTGATGAGATTCCTGGTTGGTGACTGAATCTATGGGCCAAGGGAGTGGCTCAACCCCAACTCCATAGAAAAAAGAAGCTCCTGTGCTCAGGAACCTTCCAGATACTGCCTTTTTTTACCTCTCCATCTGGCAGTTCATATGCATCCCTTACAATAATCTTTATAAGGCTGGGGATGTAGGTCAGTGGTAACATGCTGGCTGAGCATGCAGGAGGCTCTGGGTTCAATTCCCAGTACCATAAAAAACAATACACACACACACTTTTATAAAAACTGGTATCATAAGTAAAATGGTTTCCCTGAGTTCTATGAACGTTTCAAACAAATTATTACAGCACCAAGGTGGGGATCATGGGAACTCCCAATTTACAGCTTATTGGTCAGCAGATGGTGACTAGCATTTGAAATAGGGTCAGTCTTGTGAGACTGAGCTCTTAATTTGTGCAATCTGACACTAAATCAGTACAAACTGAATTAAATTTCAGGGCACCAAGCTGGTGTCCAGAATTAGTGAATTGCTTAGTGTAGGGAACACATCTCATGTCAGAAGTATTATGTGACTGTTTTTTTGTATTTTTTTGGATTTTTGTTTGTTTTGAGACAGAGTCTTGTTCTATAATTCAGGCTGGCCTTGAACTCACTGTATAGCCCAAGCTGACCTGGAACTCACTGCAATACTCTTGCCTCAGCCTCCTGAGTGCTAGGATTATAGGCATGCGCCCATGCCAGGTGTATGTGATTGTAGAGAAACTTTTTTTCCTTAGCCACCCTCTTCAAAATAACTCATTGTCAGTAGCACTACTTCAGGTAAAACCAGACAGCATTTTCAAAGCACTTCTTATATTGGCAATTTCCAAAAATTACTAAAATGTACCAATTAATAACCACTATCTTTTTGTCAAAAAAAAAAAACTGGCATTCTCTCAAAAATGTATCAAAACATTTAAAAAATACCTACAACTAGTACAACCACTATGGAAATCAGTATGACTCCTCAAAAAAGTAAAAA
Source organism: Heterocephalus glaber (assembly GCF_000247695.1). The sequence goes on along the minus strand of NW_004624732.1, from coordinate 6,076,511 downwards.
TAGAAATTCCAGTCAACCCAGCTATTCCCCTACTAGGTTTCTTCCTGAAAGAGTTAAAGACATCACATTACAGTGATATATGCATACCCATACTTATAGCAGTACAATTCATAATAGCTAAGTCTTGGAAGCAGCCCATTCGTCCATCAATAGATGAATGGATAAGGAAAATGTGGTATTTACATACAATGAAGTACTTCTCTGCCATAAAGAAGGATAAACTTGAGTCATTTATAGAAAAATAGATGCACCTTGAATCCATAATGTTAAGTAAAATAAATAAGACACACAAGTTTAAATATTGTATAGTTTCTTTTATGTGAGAAGCCCAAAGTATAAATAAATTAAAGAGCAAAATAAAAGACAGACAATAGGAAGCAGGGAGATAGATCTTTTGCAAATGGAAAAAGGACCAAGAGATGGAGATGGGGAAAACAGGAAGGGTAAGGGAATGTAAAAAGAATTCAGATGTGTCATGTACATGTACTGACTACCCACAGTGAATGTAATCAATATGTACCACAAACATATTGTAATAACAAAAAGGAAAATAGTACATACAAGCTATTTGTTTTTCCAAACTTTGACACTATGTTCTTTCAACACTTCTCAAAATCTTGACTCATTCATAGGTTTCCAATTTAGGGCCATAATTGGGCATCCAGTAGAGGAATGAGGTAGTAGCACTGCCAACTGGTGTTGAAACATTCTTGAGGTTATAGCCAAAAATGAACTAATCACTTGGGTGAAGTAATATAATGAAGTTTCATTTGAGAATAATTATATGTTGTTTCAGCTATAGTGACTTTATATCTCTAACTACAAATTCGCTAGAGAATTTTAATTCAACTTGTAGCAACACACAGGCAGGACTTCAGGTTATGGCTTTAGGAATTACTATTACCTAAATTAAAGAAGATTATTTGAATCAAATTAATCTTAGTCCTATAAACAAATGTCAAATCACTAGATAATGTGGCTAAAATAGAACTCCCTTGAACAAGTTAGCAATTAAGTCAAATCATTTTTTTATAAAGTATTTATGTACCACAGCTAAAGGCTGATTAACAAATGCTATCAGATAATTTACACACTTTTTTCTATAACATTTTTCTATGAATATTGACGAATATTAAATAATGATGACTGCTATGTTTTTCTTTTTCCTTAGGACTCTTAGAGTAATTTCATCATAAACAAGAAACCTAGTTTAAAGCTTTCTGGTTTACCAAGGAAATACACAACTCTAGTCTGTCCTTGAATTATGCCATATATTCATCATGTACTTTTGGCAACCTGCAAGTACTTTGGTTTGCTACACCATACTTAGCAACCTCACAGAGACATTGTGAAGTTTAGTTAATTATGCTTATAAAAATTTTTGAAGTACACAGATGAAAGAGAGGTATAAGGCATACATACAATTAATTGCTTGGTGAAAAATGCCACTTAAAAACATCTAACAACATGAATGAACCTTGAAAACATTGTGCTACTTAAAATAAGCCAAGTTACAAAAGACAAAATTATACTGTGATCCTACATATATGTGGTACTAGTCAAATTCATACAGACAAAGTAAAATGATGGGTGCAGGGAGTGGGGTTTAATGGTTTCAGAGTTTCATTTTTGGAAGATTTAAAAATTCTGAAGCTGAACGGCAGTTATGGTTGCACAATATGAATACACCAAGTAACACTTTAAACTGGCTAAAATTATAAATTTGATGCAACCATAAATGCCAAGTTCAAGTATGATAAAAAAAAATTTTTAAGAGCAGAAAAAAATTTATTGAGAGATAGTTTCTGTATAAGAGAGACAGGAGACCAGAAAGTAAGTTGCCCCCCTGATAAAAAATTTAACGTGTGAAAATCAGAATATGAATCACAAACCTTAAAACTTTCACATTCACATTCATTAAAATTTTCTCGCTCTCATTCATTAAAACATTAATGAAATCATTCTTTCAGTCAGTAAATATTTAGCAGTATATGTATCTATTTATTTGTTTATTGGTATTGAAGACTGAACTCAAGGCCTCACACTGAGCTACATCCCCGGCCCTTTTTATTTTTTATTTTGAGACAGGGTCTCACTAAGTTGCCCAGGCTAGGCTTGAGCTTGCAATCCTCCTCCATTAGCCTCAGAATGCTGGGACTACAAGTGTGTGCCACTACACCTGAGTTATTTTATTTTATTTATATTATGTATAGAACAATAATTTATATTATAGTACAGAAAAATGAACCTCAATTTAGTCTCCATACAAAACTATGTCCCCAGCTCTTTTATTTATTTATTTATTTATTTATTTTTGAGATAGGGTCTTGCTCAATTGCCCAGGCTGGGCTTGGATTTGTGATCCTTCTGCCTCAGCCTCTGGAAGTTCTGGGATTACAGATTACAGGTGTGTGCCACCATGATTGGATTTACTGAGTGCTTTCAATGTGACAAGCACAGTGCTAGACATAGGAAGAAGGCAATAAAGAAGATTAATCATTGTTTTCACAGAATTTACATTTTAGTAGTGGAGATCTACAAACAACCAAAAAGAAAATGTTATGCCTCCTTACAGTGATAAGTGCTACACTGAAAGGCAAAGAGGTGGGGTAATGGCAATGATGACATCTCTGAGAAGAAAACTGCCCTGAGAGCAGAATGAAGAAGAAATACTTTAGAGATAAACAGTGCCAAAGCCCTGAGGTGAAAAGGTTTGGTGTTTACAAAAAATGACCAGAAGGCCCAGGGCTGGTGCACAGTAAACTAGAACAAGGTGTAGGAGAACCAAGCACAGATCATGGAAGGCCTGAAAAGCAATCGTAAGTAGGTAAGATGTTAGTCCACATATTTTGAAGCCATATGAGGAGTTCTGACTAACAAAATAATGTCTGGCTTTTTTCTTTAAAAAAAGAGACACTCTGGCCACTGTGTGCAGACTGATTTTGGAGGTCAGGGAGGGAAAAGAGAATCAAAACAGAGTCCACTTTAGAGACTGTAGTAACTCACGTGAAAATAAGGCAACTTTTGTGGTCTTATGATAGCAACACTGGTCATGAAAAGTAATTGTATGCTTGTTTGCTGACAGACCAAATAAAAGAAAAGACAATGTAATTAAGAATGACTTTAACATGCATGATGCCCTGGGTTCAAGCTACAGCATGGGAGGTGGGGCCTGGGGTTGAGGGTGGGATGCCTCCAAGGTCCTAATTGTATGAGCTGAACAAATGACATTGCCAAACACTGAAATAGAGAACATTAGTGTAGAAACAGATTTAAGAATAGTGCTAGTAGTGATAGTAGTAGGAACTGTTCGGTTTTGGCAAAGTTAAGTACCCAAGTTTCAGGAAAGATAACATGATAAAGTCTGACAAATGCTGATGAGAAAACACTTAAATTTCACTGGTGCTCTATCAGTGGAGTTGTGAGGACAAAAGCATGAATAGGGTAGTTAAAGTAGAAAAAATGAGCTGAGGATGGGTGGCATATAGGGCCAACTCTTCAAAGGTATTTATTTTGCTATAAAGAAATGGAACTGTAGCTGGAGGAGTGGTGTCTGGAAAACTTTTTGTATTAAAATGGGAGACAGTGTAGCACATTTATATGCTGATGAGATGATCTAGAGAGAAAAAAGATGGAAAGTCAGAAGCAAAATTATTACTAAGCATCTAATAAATGTATATATCTGTCCTTACTGATAGAAATGCAAAGATAATAAATAAATGGAATTTATTCAGCCATGGGGTTATATGGAAACTATTTTGAAAATCATGGGAGAAAATATCACATAAAGATATTTAAATTAAAATTCTTTAGGAATAATATTTTATAATAGAGGCTGTTATGGTGCAAATATTATACAAAGTAATTTTGACATGATATGACAACAATGCCCTTCTAAACTTGACACACACAGCTGCACTGTATAAAAATAATGCCATGCACAGCTTTTGATTACACACAGTGGGATTTAAATAGGATTAACATTAGACAAAGAGTTATGCTAGCAATTCAAAATAACATCACTATACTTTTTCTTTTCCCTTCTTTGCATGGACCTATTTCTAGGTTTGAATTTTCAGGGTCCTCCTGTTCTGTAATTAATCAAGTACTCAAAACAGGAAGCCATTCCCATGTCACATTTATACAGATCTTCATGATCTCCACAGTTCCCTTTCTTTTGTTAATTATTTCTACTATGTTTCCTAGTGTGCTTAAGAACAGTTAAGAATATGAAAGGCATATAGTCTATTGAATAATTACATATTAATGTAAATTTAGGTAAGTGATTCAAACACATATATTTTAAATTTTTCCTTCTAATTATAAACCTTGTGTATCTTTATGCCTCCTCCTACTCTAAAAAAAAGATGAAAGGTGAATTTACAAAAGTAAATAATATACAAAATAAAATGATAACTGAAGAAATTTAGAGTGTGAAAATCAGAAGAGCCGAAAACTAAGGTTGGTATCAAAAACACATGCCACAAGACCCTGTAGCATTCATTCCCTGGGGAGTAAATACATGTCTTTGAATTTCTTAGTGAATGGAGAAAAGAAATAACAGTCATATGCAGCTTTTATTTTTTTTTATAATATTCACAGTATTCCTAAGTGGAAAATAAATTATTTTCTTGAAGAAAGCACAGCTGTTTTTTTTATTGAGACCTAAGGAAAGTTCTACTGAATTTAGAATAGTTCAAAAAATATTCTGGCAATAAATATAATTATGAGCTTTACAGGGCCATTTAATTTCTGTCAGAGATGGCCAGTAGTACATCATGTGAGCATTTCAGCATCTAAAACAATGTAGTTTAAATATGTAGCATATTACTTTAACTCATGGACCAAATTTGAAATATATAGAGCAGTACTTTACATGTTTTAGTTTTTCTTTCCTAAAGTGTTAAAATTTATAAAATCACAACAACTTTTTAGAGAGAAAATTCGTTGTGTTAACCATTATAAAGGGTACAACTCAGTGTTTCTAGTATATTCACAATATTGTGAAACTAACCATTATCTAATTCTAAAATATTTTATCTTCCACCAAAATAAACAAACACTAAACCAATTAAGCAGCCATTTCCCAGTCCCTGAATTCCCTCCCTCCTCACCTATCAGATGTATTACCTTCTCAGTGAACAGTCGATGTTCTGAGAAGGCATATTATTTTAACAATTAACAAAAACTTAAAATTGTCAAATCATCAGGAAAGAGATATTAAAATAGCTTGCAGCATTTCCATGGAAACTATCAAAATCAACTTATAGCTTGAGAAAGAAAAGGCATATAATGTTTTCACACTCAGCAAATTAAGGTAGACAAAATATTATCTCCCAGATGAATTAAACATTGATAATTGTTAATTTTTTGTATATACATTTAGCTATACATTAGCTACATGAGTTCTCATTTATGAGAAATGAATTCTTCAAGCAGGCTGAAAAGCTAAAAAGCATTCTTATTTTAAAACTTTAAAAGTAATGCTAACTGGATCCTTTCACACAGCCAAGGATATGCCCAGACTACTTTGTACTGAACTTGCAATCCTCCTGCCTCTACCTTTTGAGGAGCTGGGATTATAGGCATGTGACATCACACCCAGCTCAAGCAATGTTTTTCTTTAAAGTTTGGGGAATACAAGATACTGATATATGCTTCAGCTAATTAATCAGATTCAGTTAGCAGCCAGAATGATGAAAATAACCGTTCTGCATTTCCTAATTATGATTTGTAAGAGCCCGAATTTAAAAACAATAATATTGGATTTGTTGGTAGCAGATGAAAAGATCATGAAAAGTTGCCAAGCTTGGTAACCAAATATTTAAAAATTTACTAAATATTAGGCTGGAGATATAGCCCAGTGCTTGAAGATACAGCCTACTGTTTGCCTAGCTGAGTTTGATTCCCAGCACTGAAAAAAGAAAGAGAATATTAAATTTTACTAGATATAATTTTTACTTCATTAGTGTCATAGTAAATGAGTTTTACTGTCCAATTTAGAACTCTTTCTTGTATAGTCAAGTTTCCATGAGTTCCTCCTAACATTACTTGGAATGCTCTCTGTTCTATCTATAGATGATGCATAGGCAACATTTACTAAGTAACAATTTATATCAGCTGTTCTATAACAAATTATGTCTTGATTTATAAAAATCATTTCAATATATATTTTAATGTCACCAATGAAGCATTATATATTTACATCAATCAACCATGTTCTCAAAACAACCACAGAGAGATGCTATAATGAAAAAGACTATTGTTATTCTCTGCTAGTGAATAAAACAAGCAAAAAAACTGAAATTCTTTATAGAGAAGAATGCTTCATAGAGATGCTTCAGTTTCTTAAAACAACAATAACAAAAAACCCAAGTGAAGGCCGGGCCGGTGATTTAGCTCAGTGATTTCGCCGCCTGCTGTGCAAGCACAAGGACCCGAGTTTGATCCCCGGTATCAAAAAAAAAAAAAAAAAAAAAAAAGAAAAAAATAAAGCCAAGTGAGGTATTCAAGATAAAACAATGATTGTTTTTGGAGTGACTCAGAGAATGTCAATGTATTGCAACCTGTGCAAACTGGGTTCCTCTTTTTCCTTATAATACATCTTGGCGAAACAAACAAAGGGGTTTCAATAAAAATTCAGAAACAAATTTAACACTGAACTTCTATAATTATACACCTCACCAACCAGCAAGGTCTTTATTTCTAAATAGAAATAGCACAAAAACATACAAATATGTTTGCTATTTTAAAAAGTTGGTAGATCTAGAATGTTAAAAAACAACATATAATAAAAAACTCATGAAAATATATTTTAGCTTCAAAATTTAAAAAGGATTTCACTTTTCTAATTGCTTTATTGTCAAATTTTAAAAATGTATATAATTTTAAAACTAATCATTTTTAGCAGTTAATTCAACTGGGAGATAATTTTAATATTGTCCAACTTAATCAAAACAAGCTAGATAAATGCATTAAAATAAAAAGAATAATCCTGTGCTGTTTGTTATCATTGAAAGCTCTAAAAGTTTCACTATCACTGCACCTATGGGATCTGTACTAACTGTTAATAGTTACTATCAGAAATGAATTAAATTACTGGAGACTAAGTTGAAAAACTGGAGAAACTATTGTTTTGGGGGAAAAAACCCCACAATACTTAATACATTTATTTTGTATACATGAATAAATGAATGAAACATGAACAAAAATACATATAAACCACTCATTTTAATTTTATTTATGAATAACTATAGTCATGCTTGTATTACTTTTTTTAATCCCCTGTTGGGGATTTAACCTGAGGCACTGTAGATGTTAGGGATACCTCTAGCCCCAGTTAATTAATGGATTATTGCTTTACTCAGGTTTTTTATATTCTGAAACAATTTTGCTAATTTATATTTTTCTAGGAAATTCTCCATTTTATATATGATTTCAAAATTACTGAGACAAACATTTGATATTGTTACTTTTTAGGTGCATGTGCTTTTAAGATTATTTCTTGAAAATTCTTGAAACTCCTTTATCATTAACATCTGTCTTCCCTGTTAATATTCCTTACCATGATATCTACTTTTCTGAAATTGATATAACTATTCAGTTTCCTTTTGCCTAATAAATGTGGGGCATATCTTTTATAACCTTTCACTTTTCATGTACTTATGTTTTCATTTTTAAAATGGGTTTCTTTTTGACAGCAAATAGTTGAGTCAAATATTTATGCAATCTGACAATCTCTTCCTCTTATATTTGGTACACAGACCATTGATATTCAATATAACTGTCATTACAGTTGGACTTAAATCTACCATCTTGCTAGTTAATTTCTATTACATATATAGTCCTCATGTATGTTTTGCTCCTTGTTTCCCATTTTCTGTCTTCCTTTGGATTATTTATTTCTCATGAAGGGGAAAAGTAAAGAAAAAAGACTCATTTTATAAAACTAGTATAATTTTGAAAGCAAAATCAATCAGTTGCAAAATTGTAAATATATTGATAAATCAAATCTAGCAGAATATTAAAATACTGTTAACATGTCATGGTTAAGTAGGTTTTATTCAGAGAATGCAAGAATGGGTTTATTTCTGAAAAGTTGTTAATGTTAAATTATGACATTAATAAACAAAAGGGAAAAAATATATTATTTTCTCAGAAGTGGAGAAAAAAGCCAAGCATGGGAGGCTGAGACAGGAGGATGGTAAGTTTTAGCCAACCCTGGGAAACATGGCCAGTTAGTGAGTTTAAAAAAAAGTAACAAATGAAAAAAAAAGCCCGGGATGTAGCTCAATATAAGGGCCTTAGGGTTCAATTGCTAGCACCAGTAAAAAAAATTTCAAAAAAGTAAAACTTAATAAAATTCAAGTCTAAGTCATAATTTTAAAATATTCTCCAATCTGGGGAAACAGCAGGAAAATTTTTTTTAACATAACAACATATAAATAGTAATAAATAACAAATTTAAGCATTCCCATTAGGGTTAAGAAAAAGTTGAGTGTTTATTGTCCTTATTTCTACTCAGTGATAGACACGTGTAGGATTTCTAGAAGAACATCCAGTTGAAGTCCAGACAACAACCAGCATCAACTACAAAACACACCTATCTGGCCATCAATAGACTTCAAGCCACCACAGCTAAGGCTTGCAGAAGAGACAAGGCAATTTTCTTAAGCCCTGCCTGAATTTCTAACACATAAAATCCATGACATAAAGTGAAATAACTTGTTTTAAGCCATTATGTTTTGGGTTATGGGAAGAAAAGATTTTTTAAAAACAAAAGAACAGGGCCAGGGATTTAGCTCCGTGGTTCTGCCGCCTGCCTCACAGGTGCAAGGTCCCAAGTTTGATCCCCAGTAAGAAAAAATAAAGAAAGAAAGAACAACAAAAATCATAATCAATGCCTGAGATTCTCACAGAAAAAAAAAAAGGGGGAGAAGCATAATTATGAAGTAAAAACCTAGTAACTTTGACTAAATAAACACTTTAAACATCTATACAAAAGTCAGGCTGGTGGCTCACACCTGTAACCTCAGCACTCTCAAAGGCTGAGATAGGAGAATTGTCAGTTTGGGTCCAGTCTGGGTAAATTGAGACTTCGTGAGACTTTATCTCAAAAAATAAAAAGGGGGTGGGATATTGCTTAGTTCAAAGGCCCTGGGTTTAATCCCTAGTACCAAAATTAAAAACAAACTTCTAAACAACAAAAAGCATTTTAATCAATGTGAACAGAAAAGGCACTGACTGAGAAGGCATCTCTGATGCATGTGCAGAATAAGAGAGAAATAACCTAATTTTAAAAACAGTAAATAGATATAAGTTGAGACCATAACAGTGAGTGAAATAAGTCAGACACACAAGCTTTTATGTGTTTCTCTTATACGAGAAACTAAAATATATATATGTATATATGTGTATATATGTATGTATATGTAAGTATATATACATAGAGACAGAGAGAGAGAGAGAAAATGCAAAATGTAAGATAAAGAGAAAACAGATTTTTTTCAAATGGACAGGGGAACAAGAGATGGAGGGAGGGAGGGAGAAGAGAGTGGAGGGAAAGGGGATGGAAAAAATGATGAAAATAGAGCTTTTATAAATGGGAAGGGGATCAACAACTGGAAGGAACAGAGAGAGAAAGGAAAGATAGGGAATGAGGAGAGAGAGAGAAAGAAAGAGAGACTTGAGATGTATTATGTACATGTATCAATTCCTCACAATAACTGTAATCATTTTGTACTGCAAACATATACTAGTAAAAAAAAAATTTAAAAACAAAGCTCAAGAGAATATGGGCAAACAGTTCACAAAGGGAGAAATCTAAATGACTAGTAAACATGAAAGCTGTTCAACCAGAGAAATAAAAATATGAGCTATCATTTAATAACCAATCAGGTAAAAATTTTAAGTGTGATAATATAAAATTCACTCAGAATCCTGACAAATGGAAATTTGAATGCACTTTTCTTGAGTTACTGAGGATAGAACTGAGGACCTCACACATGCTATGCTAAGCAAGTGCTCTACCACTAAGCTACAACCACAGATGCCCTCTTTGTTTTGGGGGTTTTTTTGTTTTGTTTTGTTTTGTTTAATTCCCAGGCTAGCCTTAAATTTGTGCTCACCTTGCTTCAGTTTCCCAAAGAAACTGAGATTACAGGTAAGCACTACCACACCTGGCTTTTATGTGTACTTTTAATTAATGAAATATTAATTGATATACCCATCAAAGAAAGAAATTTGTCAACAGAGCTAAAAATTTCAATATGCAAATCCAATTTGAGACATACCCTTCAGTAACTCCTACCAATATGCAGAAGAAAAGTGCACATATATCTTTTCATAAATATCCTATACATTATTACAGAATTAAATACTGTACAACAATTTGGATGAATACATGAATACATGAAGTAATACATGAATAAACTGGCTAAGTCTGAAAAACAAAAACAGTGAAAAAGGCAAGCTGGAAATAATGCATAGAATAAAATGCTCTAGAGATGGAATAACCCTAATCCAAAAATCCAAAATCTGAAATGCTCTAAAATCCAAAACTTTTTCAGCACCGATACAAATCACATGTGAAAAATTCCATGTAACTTCATGTTGAGGAGGTGAAAGTTAAAATGTAAACACTAAAAATATTGTACAAAATTATCTTCAGGCTATGTGATTAAAATGCATGTGAAAAATAAGTTCAATTTCTGTTTACTCTTGGGTCTCATTCTCAAGATATCGTATTATGAACATCCAAATATTTAAAAATTTTTAAATATCAAGAACCCGAAACACTCTGGTTCCAAGTATTTTGAATACGGAATACTCAACCTGTATAAGATTTTAACGTATGCCAAACAGTACTGCACATCATATACAAGTATAGTACAAAAAAGCACATAGGCTTTTACAGGAGTAATCAAAATAAATTTCAGAACTGTGGTTGTTTCTATAAAGAGAGGAGGAGAGAGAATGAGATTGAGTAGGTTTTACACAAACTTTTAAGGTCATCTGTTATTTTAAAAAATAAGTTGAAGTATATGTGACAAAAGGTTAAGATTTATTAGAGCCAAGGTACGTACATGAATTTTCACTGTATTATTTTATAGTTTGTGTGTTCACAACATCTTTCAAGTTTTAAGAAAGATTACAAAGAGGACCAGGGATTTAGCTCAGTGGTGCTATACCTGCCTCACAAGCACAAGGTCCTGAATTTGATCCCTGGTACAGAAAAAAAAAATAAAAGGGAAGTTTACAAGGGACAATGAGGGGGGTAGGGTCTTGAAAAATTTGGAATCATGGTTGTGGAGAATATACTAAATGGCTCATTAAGTGAACTATAGAATTACTAGTGAAAACTGAGCAATAGGACAACATAAAGCAATTTATAGAAAGAATCAAAAAGTGTTATTTTAGATAGATAGATGTTCCCTGAGTGGATTAATAATCCTTATTTATGACATTCCACTTGAATTTCTTTGCCTATAAAATATTCAACTGCATAAAAATCAGACAAATCTCTAGAACCAATGAAAATTTATACAAAAAATATTTTCTATTAGAAAGTTTTAAAGTTACCTCTCTAATAAAAGATGTATCTTCTTTCAAAGACATAGCAATTAAAATGCAGTGATTCTGAGTGTCAATATTTGAATGAAAAATACTTTGATTATATTAACTGACAGTTTAAAGGAAATCTATGAAAACCTTAGATTTCATAAATTTTAAACTTTTGAAATTACTGTTGAACTCAGGCATTAGTGGAAATTGTTAGGAACTACTTAAAAAAACAAAAATAACTTTTTTTTTTAGTGGGCCTAGATTTAAATAACAGAACTTATACCTCATTTATCTTTGGGGTCTAAGCTTTACAAGAATCTTCAACTGGATCATTTCTTACTCTTTAAGAAGAAGGAATGCTTTGTGCATTTTCATTTCCAGATGCCCATAATAGGTGTTCAATAAATTATCTGTTGAATGAATGAAATGTGTCCACCTCCTAGCACAGATACATCCTCAAAACCTTAGCAACAGATTGTAAAACCAGAGTAACTATAGTAGGACACACTTCTAGGCTTTTTAAGGTTAAGATTCAGTAAATTATTCAGGAAATTATCTATATTTAAGAGCTCTACTCCTAATTCTACTCACCTTAGGTAAGAAACAAAATCATGAAGAACTAAAATTCCCTTAGAGGACCAAAAGACAGCTTCTTTTCTCATATTTTTCCTTTCCCTTCTTTTCTTTCCCTTACCCAGACAGCTTAAGAATATAAAAATAACCATAGGAAGATTTATACCACTAGATTAATCATGACTCAAAACACCAAAATTTACTGAGAGATTACTTGATTTTTTTGTAAATCATTATACACAATGAAACAATTTTGGTAGACTAGTGGAAACATTACCTTTATGTATATGATAATGACATAAAAATGTAATTTGAATTTCTTAAACTTAGAGACTATGTGTCTGATTCCACTAAATGTTAAAACTATAATAAATGAGCAATTAAAATAGAAGAAAAACTACAAATCTAACATAGGTCAAGCTAAGAGGTAAAGTATGGTATTTTCAACTACTTGGAAGTCATTTCAATATGCATAAGACAGGAACATTAAGAGCAGGATAACTTCTTTTTAAAGTACAATTTGTTAAAACAAGTACCTTTATTTTTCTTATTTTTGTCTGGAAACTGTAGGAAATATCTAAACATTTAAAAGAAATCTGGACATGGTGGCACAGGCCTGTAATCCCAGAACAATGGGGAGCAGAGGTAGGAGGATTGCAAGTTCGAGCCCAGTCTGGACAATTTAGCAAGACCCTGTCTCAAAAAGGACTGGGCATGTAGCTCAGTGTGAAGCCCCTGAGCTCAATTCCCCAATATTACCAAAAAAAAAAAGGGAAAATGTTGAGGATTAAAATTTCAAATTGCAGGGGACTAGATGAGAAGTGAAATAAGCAATAGGAATAGTATATCATAGAAAAGGCAAGTAAAAGATCAAATAAATAAAATTCAGTTTTATGCTGTATTATCTAGTAATTAAAACAGAACATGCATGCACATAGTCCATGTTGCTGCGGAGGCTGAGACAGGAGGATTAGTTGAGGCTGGGCCAATACAGGGAGTTCCCATGGGGGGAGGTATAGGACTATTCACTACACCCTAACCCTTGATTGAATTCTCAAGAAATATTAAACCTAAGTCAAACATGTGTTTTTATAAGGACATCATTAAATAACAAGCTGTATGCACTACAACTAGTGAGTAAAAATGCAAAATTTAAAGAAAGTTCAATGAGTTAATTGCAATGAATGAAACATAAAAGGTTTGGTTAACAACGCAAGTATTCAGTAGTAATCTAGCCTGGAATGTGTAATTTGAATCTAACAGACAACCCCAAGTTAGGAACATTACGTGAAAAATTAGGGGAAGGTTACTTTCTTCAAAAATTCCATGTCAAAGAAGATAAAGAAAAGCTTGTAGAAAAGTCTCAAACTAAAGGAAACCAAAGAAAATTGCAAAACCTGATCCTAGACTAGATCCTACACTGAAGAGGGAAAAACCAAAAGACATTTGGTCAACTGAAAAAAACTGAATTATGGACAGATTAGTTTTATAACAACTTTAAATTTCCTGTTGTTGAGAACTATACCCATATTCTTAAGAAATATACACTAAAGCTTAACTTTTAGTGGTAAAGGACTATGGCTCTCCAGTAGCTCAGAACTTTCAATTCAGATTAAAAAATTTTTTGGTGAATCTGGATAAAGGGATACGAGCTATGTGAGTGTTTTATTTTTATTACAATGTTTTGTAAATTTTAAATTATATACAAATAAAGAATTAAAAAGTGTTTAATTAGGTAAAAGCTACATAAAGAATTCTAATATACAACACTGCCTGCCTTGCAAATTCGAGGACCCGAGTTTGATCCCCGGTACCAAAAAAAAAAAATCCAAAAAAACAATTAATATACAACACTGAAGAATACAATAACCTATTAGCATATAACTCTTACAAAAGCAATTTTAAATTTTAAATATATGGTATATTTAAATATATGGTATATGGTATAATCTCAAAGCACTAGAAGCATTACATATTTAAATGTGAAGATGTCAGTTCAGTGCCTTTTATAAAACTGAATAAATATCATGAGGTCAGTTTTATCAGGGAATTCTGTATCTTGGTCAGTAATTTTTTTTTCCCAACACTAAAGATCAAACCCAGAGCCTTGCATATGCTAGGGAAGCACTCTACCACTGAACTACATTCCCAATCCTATCAGTAATTTTTATTAAGACTCAGTATTTGTGAAAAATTACCACTAGCAATAGTTATTTATAATGTTACATCACTGAAAAAAATTTTTTACACCACTGAACTTATACACATTTCATGGGTCAAGATGAATGGGCTGTCTGTTGGTGACTGCTGCCTGTGTAGTGACTGATTAACAGTTCAATAACAACAGAATGATTAAGATGTCAACTTTTGTGTCTGATATTTAGACTCTATCAATGCTTTATTTTTATTTTATTCTTTTTAAATTACTTTGCTTGGCTTTGAGTTTTAATTTCTTCCGTGCCACTTCCTTGTTTCTTTAGTACAACTTTATGGTTTTTTCATTATTTTTTAATGCCCTCCCCTTTTTTGGTGGTGGTTACCAGGGAGAGAACCCAGAGCCTCAAACATGCTGGGCAGGTGGTCTACCACTGAGCTACATGCTCAGACGTTATTGTATTTGTCTTTTTAATTTATAAGTTTTATCTTATAGTTATTATTTTAGTCTCAGTTCATATAGTGGGAAAGAAGCATGGTGATATGGGCAACACAAACCATGAACATAATACGGTAGACTGGAATCTTTTTTCCATCTTCTAATATACTAAGTCAACAAAAACTGAGCCTTAGTAGATTAGAACTTATACATTTAGGCTACAGTGGATTTCTACCATATTAATGTATTTGTGCACAGATACCATAATTCGACTAACAGAAGAACACTGCTTTCTTGTACTACATACCATCCTTGGTTTTTGTCTTAGCTAACAATTACATAAACTCTATAAATAAAATACGACATATTGCATGGAGGTAAATGAAAGCTTATATTCATGGAAGTACTTGATGTCTTCATTCAATTATTGAAAAATGTCAGCAGTAAAGAATCTTCTGACAGTTCTATGATGGTCTCCTGTAATTATTTTATAGTATAATACTTCAAATCTCTGTACACCTATATGGAATTTTATAATTTATGAAGATAATGTATATATACTTTCATATTAGTTCCCAACAATTTATCAGTGAGGTACACACAGCAAGAAGAGGAAATGGAAGGTCAGAAATATTATATGAGTTGCCCAAATTATACAGGCAGTTAAATGGCAGACTACAGAAGATTTAAACATTAGCATCTTTTAAACCTAAACAAAAATTGGAAAGACTTTGCTATGTCATATTACAGGAATAGGTACCAAGAAATACAGAAAAATGGTTATGTAAGACCAAAAACAGCACTGCTTGATTATCCTGAGATATAAGTCATCAAAACTATCTCTGTAATATATAGACTGGATAGCAGTATTTCATTTTGTACCATTCTGCAACATATAAACATGCTCCACTTGCAAAAATTTTATTTTATTTTATTTATTTATTTTATATTAAATTCTTTTATTGGTACATTGTAGGTATACAACACAATTACATTTCTCATTGGGAACTGTACCTTTACATAATTCATCTTGGTTCTTATTTTTTCCCCATTCCTAGCCCTCCCTTCATGCCCTCCACTCTTCCCTATTTACAAAGACTTTATTTCCATTTTTTCCATTTCTCATCATTTTTCCTTTCCCTTCTTTCCTTTCCACTGCCCCTCCCACTACCCCTACCCCTTTTTATCAAAAATACTGAATCAAATCAAGATTTGAAATTTTTTTTTGTTTGGGGGAGGTATGAAGGAACCAACAGGAACCAAAGAGTACAGAATATTACAAGACACATCAGTTTTGACTTTTTAAGATAACATCTTTACTGAGATGTTTTAGCTCGAATTATTAGAATTATAACCCGGAGCCATGAAAGTCACATATGTTAAAAACATGAAGACAGAAGAAAATCATGGAAAAGTCTGGTCTACTCCTTGGGAATACACTTACCCTTCCACTGATCCAAAGCATCCACTCCTGCTAAAGGACAGCTGGAAGAGAATGAATATTTCTCCTCAGTATTTATTTACCTCTGAGTCAATTTTTAAAAGTAGTGAGGGTGGTTTATACAATTCTGTCTTTATATGTGAATAAGTTAACCAGAAAAAAAAGGAAGCTGGACAGAAATGATGTCATTAAAACACAAAGAAAGTAGATATAGGAAATAAAAAACAAATGATTGCTTTTTACTCCCAGAAAAATCTAAGAAAATTTTACAACTATAAAATAAGTTATAAAATGAAATAGGACAAATCCAAACTTGTGAATTTAGCACAATCCCGGCCAAAACTCAAAGAATTACTTTCTGGAACTTGACAAAAATTATTAAAATATGTCAAAAATTACCAATAAAATGTTGATATAAATGAGCAAAGATGAAAGATACATCCTAAGTAATAAGGTTAGGGCTAGCAGCAAAAAAATCATAAAGAATGAAACATATATCTTGGGTAT
Source organism: Heterocephalus glaber (assembly GCF_000247695.1). The sequence continues at coordinate 6,059,835 of NW_004624732.1, read as the reverse complement.
TTTTTATTTTGTTTTTTACCATGCTGGAGATGAACCCAGGACCTTGCACATGCTAAGCAAGCACTCTACCACTGAGTTATACCCCTTTCCCATAGCAATTTCTTAAACGTCAAGGGGAATAAAAGGAGTCATTTAAGATGTCCATATTCAGATTACTACAGAGAGGTCACATGTGAGAATTGAAAAATTAGCACAGAATTTAGCCTAAGTAATGATCAGTAACTTTCCTCAAGAGCAGTCTCAGAGTTTGGGAATAAAGGACAGGCTGCAGTAGAGTGCAATAGTAACAATAATCTTCAAGTTCATCTTCATCACCATCCCCAAACTCCTCCAAGCCAACAAAACAATTACTACTACCTTTAACAGGATTTCAAGAGGGCTTTCATGAGGCCGGGGATTTAGCTCAGTGGTTTTGCCACCTGCTGCGCAAGAGCAAGGACCCGAGTTTGATCCCCAATCCCAAAAAAACAAAAACAAAAACAAAAAACAAGAGAGCTATCATGAATAACAATATGGTCTAAGTCTAGAAACCTTTCCTGTTTGCCCCAGTCAAAATTAATGAATCTTTTCTCTATAGTTCTACAACAGTTTGGATATATAGATATATAATATATTGTTGATATTTCTACAATCCCTTTTCATGTTACATGGGCTCTGATACCTAGAGCTATTCACTATGATTTCTAGAAATTCTTCTCTCTACCCTCACCCTTAAGAGACTGGGGATCAAACACAGGGCCTCAAGCACACCAGACAAGTGGTATACCACTGAGCTCGTATACTCCAAACCTGCTCAAGATTCTTAAGAAGTTTTTTGATAGAGTATAGCCACTCAGATGTCTACCTACAAGTCTGGATTTAGTTACAAAGATTTTAACTGTGACAAATTTCAACTGCTTCTAAAACAAACTTAAAGAACAAGTTCAAAAACTGAACTTCGAAAGAAATAAAGAATGACTGACAGTTGCTGAGGATATCACTTTCTAAGACTATCTGTATGATTATCAGTGAGCATTTCAGTATTTTGTTTATTCTTAGTATTTAATCAATAGTATGCATCACTTGGCAATGAATTTAGAAAATAAACTACACATAAATGATCTCTGAAATGTGGTTTAGAGACCATCACCTATCTTCTCTAAAAAACTCAGAACAAGTAAACTACAGAAAGTCATCCGACTGACTTATGTTTTACTCCAATCATTGTATAGATCACTGAAAAAGACTATCATTGTATAAACCACCAGTACAGATCTTCATGAAAAAATTTCTATTACTGTATTTCAAAGGATAAATTACAAACGGTCCTTCTTCATGCTTGATTGAACCAACAGACTTCTCAAAAATTTCATTTAGGTATAAAGTCACATAGTTATTGTCAGATTAATGTTAAATTAACACATTTCTACCATCTTGTTTCTATCTTGTACTGTTATATGAAAGTTTTGAACTAAATAAGCATTTTAATTCATACCCTAAAATTCTATGTTTATGATTTGATGCACCCTTTTAACTTTTCAGTTATGTTTATAAAGTCAGCATGAACTGAGAGACATTGGATTCAGGAAAATTATCTGTATTCTTGTTCACTACCCAACTACTTATTAGCTATGAGATGATGAAAAGACTGATCATCATATAACCTAAAGGAACCAGAGTAAGAAACAAATTTAAAACATTCAAAATCTGAGAATTGACAGGCTGAATGAAAGTTAAAATAAAAATGCTGAATTAAATTCAACATAGCATTTAATAAGTGCTTACCATATACTAGACACAGAATTATGCAACAATATAAAGATAAATAGACTGAGGAATTAAGTTGAGAAGGTTTAACAACTTTTCTCCCACAAACAAGAAAACTCCAAAATGCCCCAAATGAAACCAAATTACTGTTTAAGGTTGAACCATGGCATTTGCCACTAATTAATTATTGCACCTCTGGAACTGTGGACACTAGATCTATCAAAGATCAAAACAAAGCCAACAGACGAGAAATCGGTATAGGTCAAAATCTACAAAAGAGTAAAATTTTAGTTCAATGTTTATCTAATTCATGAGCCAAAAAATATATCTATATCTGAGGGAAGAAACCCTGTATTTTCCTTCATTCATTGCAACTGCTTTTAGATCACACAAAGGTATAAGGATACTAAACTTGAATTCCACAAAGAGCAACCTAAAATTCTAAGGCTAATATTCATCCATTTTCCCTTTAAGATCCAGAAACTTAAATAATGCCTGAAAAAATAGTTTTAACTATATACCAAGAACACAAACTAACTCCATGAAATATAGTTAGAAAGTCAACTAAACATGCATAGGCTTACTGAAAATCAGTATAGAAAATGTAAATTCATTTCCCTCCTAAACAAAGTCTATGTAAATAGGGAAAGGTGGAGAGAGTGAAGGATGCACAGGCATGTACAGGTACAAGCACCCAATGATAAATGTAAATGTACTGTTTACCTAAAATGTACCAATAAGAGTTCAAGGAAAAAAAAAAAGAAAATGTAAATTCGAGGGCTGGGGATTTAGCTCACTGATTCCACCATCTGCCTCTTATGCACAAGGTCCTGAGTTCAATCTCTGATACCAAAAAAAAAAAAAAAAGAAAGAAAGAAAGAAAGAAAATGTAAATTCGAACTCTAGATTTACCAGATAATAGCTGTGTAACCTTGGGCAAGTTACTTAATGATCTCTCAATGTCCTTACCTGTAAAGTGGGGCAAATATAGTACCTAACTCAGAGGATGATTATGAAGATTAAAAACACATATGAAAATCTTAACAAAAAAAAATTGTAACACTATAATATTAATAGAGGCAAAAGATGTGGACAAATAATCCACAGGGGAAATAAAAGTGGCCAACAAATGAAAATATATTAAGTCTTATTGGGATAATCAAAGAAACACAAATATAACCATCTTGACTTGTCATTAAACACTAAATTATTAAAGGTTAAAAAAGTTAAAGGTCCCAAAATTAGTAATTTTGTAAGGATTGTAAGTTAATATCACTGTTCTGGAAGGCAGTTTGGTAAGAAAATAATTTTGACCCAACAACTTTTCTTTTAGGAATTTCTCCTGTGGAGGTATCAACAAGGGTATATAAAGTCATATCTACAAAAATGTTCAACATAGAAGTACTCATAATTTGGAAAACTTAGAAATAAGCTAAATGTCTTTTAATGGGGATTAATTAAATTTACAGTATAACCCTAACATGACCTTGCAGTCATTAGGGAGTAATTTTTTATTGGTGCATATTAGTAATACAGAATAGTAAGATTTATTTTGGTACACTGGTACATACATATAACATGTTTTGATAGTTTTTACCCTATAAACCACACTTTTTTCTTCGCCTTCCTCTTAACTCCTTCACCATTTCTAAAAGTCTACCTTTGAGTTTCTTGTCATCTCTATCAAGAAATAATTTATATTCTCTATATTAATGAAAAAAAATTCCAAAAAGATTATTAAATAAAAAGAAAAATTATAAACCAATAGAGTAGGATCTTATTTTTATGTGTATATGTTTACAGAGAAGAGTATTTAACACTTTATTAATATATGTGTATATTTACAGAGAAGAACATTTAACTCTAGATAAAAGAATTTTAAGTTATTTAACTTTCTTAAATTCTTTATTGCTTAAACTTTTGTAAAAGGATGCATTATCTTTATAATCATAAAAGACTAATTTATTTCTTTAAATAAATTAAATTTTAAAAACTGAAAAAAGAACACCAATTCCTAGCCTAATTATTATTTTCACTATCCAAAACTACAGATCCAAGCAAATATTGTATGAAGAAAGGAAAACATACTTTGAATGTACCCCAAGACTGGAGGAACCTAACACCCCAGGAAAAGACAGAAGAAGAACTATGAAAAGATTAAACTATAGCTCTATTTTAAAACTTATCTGGAACAATCTGGATTGACCAGAGTACTTTCATATCCCATAAGTAATAAAAATAGGTACCTGAATAAAAAAGAGAAAGGTGTAATGAATACCTTAGAAATTTACTAGGCACTTTCAAACTTAATACTGGTTTTCAAATGAGTTTTTTTTTTTTTTTTTTTGGTGATGGGGATCAAACTCAGGTCCTTGTGCTTGCGAGGCAGGCAGCAGAACCACTGAGCTAAATCCCCGGCCCCTGTGACTTTTATTTTTAAAGTAATTCAAATAATTATTTAATATGAGAAAATAATGGGTTCATTTATATCAGAGAACTTAGGTGATTTTTAGCTATATCAAACTAACTGAAACTTGTTTTCACTTGTCATTATCTACCAAGATATTGCAGGGTGACAGAAAGAATAACCAAGTTAATTTTTTGTAGAATCAAACCTCAAAAAAAAAAATTTCCCTTATAAAAAATTCTAGTGCTTAACCTTCCTATTTGAATTCAGAAAAAAAATATTAAATGAAGACTAAATTCAAAGCAAAAGGAGCAACATGGAGCAAGAAGCAATAAGAGAATAAAGAAACTAAGACTGTGGTTCCAATTTTATACTAACCCAGTCTTAATTTCCTTATAAGTAAAATAACATTGCTGAGAACTAAATACTTTTAATGAACCTTCAGTGATATGATGTTCTAACATCTCTGAAAAATTATGTGGTCCATGAAAAAAATTTCATGGTGAAATAAGTTCAGAAAATTGTGTACACATTTATCCTCTTTAGAGATTCATAATGTTCTATACTGCAGATAATATTTAACCTTGTACAATGTAACCCACTGATTTCCAAAATTAAAGACAAATTAAATGGCCTTCAAAATGGGAATGATGAAAATGATTACATACCACACTGTGTACCTTTTGTAAAGAGGACATTTCATATATTGACACAGTAGATTATTATACAAAATAGAAAAGATAAACTATGGAGCAATACAGTAACTAGATTTTTTAGATTATTTACAGACACATAAGAAAATCTTAAAGGATCTATAGCAAATTATTGTTTGTTTATTCCTTTAATTGCACAGTACTGGGGATGGAACCCAAGGTCCCTCCCCATGTGAGGCAAGCACTCTACCACTAATCTATATCCCAAACCCCACATTATTTAAAGTAAATACTTTCACAGCTGAAATATACTGTCTCTTTATACACATTAAATGTAATGCATTTCTTGTAATATGCTGCATCTTCAGTTAATGGATTAAACACTTCCTAAAAGATTCATTGTGTTTTTAGCTGTAAAAATAGAAGTGGGAGCTGGGCATGGCGGCGTGGGCCTGTAATCCTAGCACTTTTGGGAGGCTGAGAGAAGAAGACTGCAATTTGAGGCTAGCCTGTGCTAAACAGTAAGTTTAAGGCCAGCTTAGACTACACAGATCCTATCTCAAACCACCCCCAAAACCCAAGTTGGAAAAACTTATATGCTCAAAATAATAAGAAAGCTACTAGACATCAACCCAAGAGAATTTTCCAGTACTAATTTGTCTATAAATTGCCTACAAAGTCTGAAAGTTAACAATGTGTAATTATGTATGTAGAGTGGATAGCAACGGCAAAAAATTATAGTATATAATTATAGTATATAAATATTGTGAAAATAAAAGGTATATTCTTTCATAAATTCAACTACTTTAATGCAAACTAATTGTGTTAAACACTGAGGAAACAGACTCCAAGAAATCACAGCCTTGGCCCCCAAGAAGTTTAGCAGCAAGTAGAATAAAGATAATTATTTTAGTACAATGGGGAATTAATTTATTCCATAAAGAATATATTTAATGGCCACTACACGCCAGTGCTGTCTAGAATCTTGCTATTCAATGGAGAACAAAAAAAAGAACAAAAAGCTTGTCTTTTTTTTAAAATTTAATTTTATTGGTACATTTGAGGTATACAATATAATGCCATTCATCATTGGAAATCTGCACCTTTACATAATCTCTCTGGGTTCTTATTTTTCCCCCTTCCCCTGCCCTCCCTTCAACCCCTCCATCCCTCCCTATTTACAAAGACTTTCCATTTTTTCATATTAATTCCATTCCCTTCTTTCC
>NW_004624732.1:6001612-6028881 GCF_000247695.1 Heterocephalus glaber | reverse complement strand
TATAAGAGTGGGTAATGCATTTTTATTTTTTTAATACAATTTAAAATTTTTTAACTATCCAAGTAATTGTTTAAATCAAATTAATTACCTATAAAATTATAAACGCATTTTAAAGAGTGTAGATATTAATCAAAGAAGATTTTAGAAAAAGGTGAGCGATAGAAGGGAGCTATTATGAAGCAAGCACATTTACAGCTTTTCGATACCTGTCTGTAATTATGTTACTCAGTCAAGGCATTGCTGTGTGAATTTCAAAATTTAGAGAACCCCTTGAATATTTGTCTTTGGTATAGAACATGACTGAAATAAGAACTCTACATATATAATTATCATATCATTGTAAATTTGAATATAGCAAGATGTTAACTTTTTATAAATTTTCCCTCAGAGTCAATAAAGCAGCTTTATTTGAGAAAAAAATATAGATAGAAAAGATTGGCAAATAAAATTATTTTATTCAAATAGCAACAACGAAAGCCAGGCATGGTGCTCAGGATTCTAATGCCAGCAGTTTAGGAATTTGAGGTAGAAAGATCACAAATTCAAGCACAGCTTGGCCTACAGGGGAAGAGCCTGACTCAAAAGAAAAGACAAAACAAAACAAAAAGACAGTGAAGAGCCATTTCTGGTTGAATAATTTCTAATATCTGGAATTTGGACTCTGAAATTTGTTTCCATCAAAGCTCCAATTTTACCATTATGCACACCCATGTTTTCTCATTTCCTCTAGTTACACTGAAAGAAGTCCTCCTTCTTAATATCAATCAGTCCAACATGGGCTAAATGGAACTTCTTTTAAAAAATTCATTATTTTTTTTAATTTCTGGAACTCATTTCTTTGCATTTAAAAGAAAATCTCTATATTAGATCCTTTTCCCCTGTATCTTCATGGCCCCCACCTCCATGCTGGGGATCAAACCCACAGACTTGAGCCTGCTAGGCAAGGGGCTCTACTACTGACCTACCCCTCCATCCCTATTGTCATGTTTAAGAAAGTCCTCTTCAAGTTCATATTTCCTTCCCAGAAACTATTCAATTTCCTTTCTTTCTAAAACAAACAAAAAAAGCTGTCTAAACTCCATGTTTCTATGTTTTCAGCTTCAGTCCATATTACTCCATTGAAACTACTACTGTTAAGGTCACCAATGTCTTTTCCTGAAATCCAGTAGATTACTTTGCTTCATTCTTACTGGATATCAAAGAAGTATTTCACTCTAAAATCATTTCCCTCAGTTTCATTTTTGTTTCTGTGTTTGGTTGGGGGTTTTTTTGTTGTTGTTTTTATGGTTTGGTTTTAAGTTTTTTGGGTTTTGTTTTTTTTTTTTTTGAGACAGGATCACGCTATGTAGTTCAGGCCAGCTTTGAACTCATTATGTAGCCCAAGCTGGTCTAGAATTCAGTGATCCTCTCGCCTCATCTTCCTGAGTGCTGGAATGATAGGCATGCACCACCATGCCTGGCTCATTTTCATTTTTGCTAGGGGGAGATCTATGGCATTAACTTGTTGCTTCATTCATGAATACTTCTATTTCAATAAATATACTTCAACATAAAAGAAAGTAGTAATGTATATGCTGTGAATAATAGAATTTTGGACATCTGAGATTTTTATCAATACTTTTTTATATTTGTAAAAATTTTTATATGTATTTTTATACTGAAATATATACTTTTAATTTTTAAAAAGTCAAAGACAATGACCATAATAATTATAAGAAGGAATAACTAAATGTCAAGGTGTAGAAGTACATATATACTTTTATCAAAAACAAGCAAATAGCACAAATATAACAAGATATGTGAATTTATTTTTTAAAGCCTCAAGTTATATTCTCAAATAGTCTTATCTTAAAGGTAATAGGTAAGAAGGTTACTAGAATGATAACTGTTTTTATCAAGTAAAATGTATTTTAATATGCTCTGCATGGGCCAGGGATGTAGCACAGCAGCACTGTGCCTGCCTGGCAAGCACAAGGTCCTGAGTTCAATCCCCAGTAACAACAACAAAAAAAATGCTCTGCATATTTGATACAATTAATAAAACAGATATCAAATATCACTTATAAAATTGGGCCCCAAAACTCATTGTTGGTGTGCATTTAAGAGCCATGATATTAAAGAATGCATACAAAAACATATTAAGACTTCAATACAACACTTGGAATAAGATGGTTACCCTGAGACTACAAAGGAGAAAAAACTTTTCCTCTGCATTCTAATGTTCAATACCTAGGGACCTGACAATTATACTAACAAAAGAAAAATTAACAGGAGAAAAAACACTTTTTTATTGATGTTACTATTTTTATATGCATAGGACTTCAAAGAAAAGAAGTGAAGTCTCAAGCAATTAAGAGTCTGAGGGTCATAAACCATTTTAATACAGGGGGATAAATTGTGGAGAAGTGACTAGACAAAGAAAAGGGGGCTGGGAGTCCTAAGTTCAATAAATTGTGGGAAGGTAAATAATACAGAGAAACTAATGAAAGATAGGAGTTATTTTAGTAATATTGTTTGTGTAGCCTTATCTTGGTGCTGTCTTCATGGCCGTAAAATTTTGCTGCTGATGGGATTTATGGTAGTCCTCATTTCTCAGGAGTCTCTGCTTTCAGTCAGATAAGAGAAGCTCCAAGGAAGCTTCTTCCTGCATCTGTTCATTCTCAATTGCCTTCAGCTCAAAATAATGCATATGCCAAAATGCATAGTTTGATCCCCTTCTTCAGTCAGAAACAGATAGCACCGGACTCACGTATCTTGCCTGGAGCCCATGTTCACTGAGTAAATGATGTCAAGTGAGGGTGCCTTCCATCTTCAACCCCATCTTTTTTTCTAAAACGTGTACGTTCCATGGATTCAAAATTATAAAAGATGAGACTACTCTCTGTAGATTCTTTTTTCCTAAGTAAACTATGAACTTCTCCAGCATATGAGCCATATATTACTTCTGGGTACTTGAATTGTTTCTAATTATTAACAAATACATGCTAACCTGATTCTTGTTCTCAATTTAATGATCAATTCTTTAATTAATACTGTTTAAGATACTGGTAGCATATCATAATAGTACCAAAGATAAGAAAACGATAAGTGATTTTTTTAATGTTTCCACAAGTAACTATAGGATTATTTTTAGCTCAGTTGTGAAGTGCTAAGATTAAAAATACAGTAACAAACATGCCTCCCCCCACCCAGGTATACTCTATATAATTAATTTGGTTGGTACCTGCTGGACTTTAGCTGCAACATATTAAATGTTATCAACAAAGAACAAAATACTTGCAAAAAGTTGCAATGTCTCATATTAAAATGAAAAAGGTCAAATTGAAGGTACAGAGTCATAGAACACTTCACTTAAAAATAGTGAAACTCTTAGCCAGCTACAGTGGTGCAAACTTGTAATCCTAGCACTCTGGGAGACTGAGGGAGGAAGTCCAAGTTTGAGTAACTAAGAGATTTAGTAAGGCCTTGTCTCAAAATTTAAAAAAAAAAAAAAAAAAAAAAAAGGGCTGGAGATGTAGCTCACTGCAAAAAGCCTGAGTTGAATTCCTAGTATTGGGGGAATAAAAAATGAAACTTTTGACCACATTCTATGTAGATTTTTTTCTCCATAAGTGTACCTGTCCTACCCTTCAGTTTCACATACAGTACACAAACACTTACACATTCTCTAAAACAAATCTTTTCTTTTCTGAGTTTTGGTAAATATATCTATGAATAGAGTTTCTTAAAGGGGAAGCTTTCACCTATCAAAAGTTGTTACATGTTCTCTTCCTGGACCAACTGTTTACTGTTTGCATTAGCTTTCCCTATTAACCCTATAAGTTTTTCTTCAACTCCTCAAGGTAAGATTATAGATATATTGGACCGGGGATTTAGCTCAGTGGTGCCAACACCGGCCTCACAAGCACAAGGTCCTGAGTTCGATCCCTGGTACCAAAAAAACCACAAAAGATTATAGATGTTATTTTCAAAACAAGCTGCTGAAAATATGAATGATGATGCACAGAATTTTAATGTTAAGATACTTAGAATAAAAGCTTTGCTGTAACTTTTTTTTTTTTTTTTGAGACAGGGTCTCCCTATGCAGCCCAGGCTGGCCTCAAACTCCTCATCCTCCTGCCCCACCCTTCAGGGCTAGGATCATAGCCCTGCACCACCATACCCAGCTAGTCACCCTTTAAAGACAGGGATTTGATCCACAAACCCTATCAGTTACTGCTGTCTTACAGAACCTACTGTGCCATCCAGCACTAACAGCCTATAAAAGGAAAAAACATCATCCTGTGACTGACAGGTTGCTCCTGACCTTTTCAGATGTTCAAGATAGGTTTTGCTGCTTCTATGTCATTATGATTTATGTTAACAATTATACTTTTTCTAAGGAAGATCAGAAGTATATTTCAACAAACATGTCATCATAGAAACCAAAAAATAATCAGTATGGCTTCTCCCAAAACTCATCCCTATATAAGATAAGAAATAATTATGTAAAAGATGGGGTGTTTTTATTTCTTTTGGAGACAGGATTTTCTAAGAAGCCCAAGCTGGCCTTGAACTCCTCCTGCCTCACCCTTCCAAATACTGGGATTGTAGGTGTGTGCTATCACATCTGGTTTAAAAGGTGTTAGGTTTTTGTTTTATTTTGTTGTTTGGTTTTGTTTTGAGAGATGGGGGTTTCCCTAAATTGCCCAAAATAGCCCAGAATCCCTGGGCTCAAGCAATCTTCCTGACTCAGCCTCCTCAGCAGCTTGTAGAAATATGCAGAAATAATGAAGTTGGGGAAAGCCTACCCTAAAATTTATTATCCTTGGCCAAAACATTATGCACAAGATCCTTTTATATTTTTAAGTTGAAATTTTTTAAATCTTTCCTTTTTTCAAGTTTATTTTTAATGAGATTTCCATTTTCAATGAAATTCAATACTAGTGTTATTGAAAATAAGGGCCATGAGTTTTGTTGCTTTTTGTACTCACAGGTATGTTTGCTTAAAACAAATAAAAATGTTTTTTGAGTAAGGGCCATCAATTTCCTTTGGAAAGCTAGGTCCTCACTACCAAGAGGAAAAGACAAGACAGTATCCCCTTCTGCTCAGTACTCAATGTTCTTAACAGTAGTGTCTTACATTAGGTTTCAAGAAAAAAAAACCATTCACAAAACCATACTATAGGATAAGAACCTAGGAAAAGGGAGGAGTTCTAGTTAATCCAATAAAACAGGAGATTTGAATAATTCTAACTAGAAAGGGCAGTTCTGTTGGATTTAATCTGGCCCTACAAACAATCCTATCACTGAAAGGATCTGAATGATTTGAAACTCATTAACCCATCTACTCAGAAAAAGCCAAGCAATTTTGAAACAGAGGCAGAGTTCCATAGCATTTTCTCTTCCTTCTAGTGGAAGAGGAGTAAGTTGAAATGACCTCAAAAAGGTTGCAGAACTACCTCAGATATCCAATAGCTTTAATGTACATACTTGTTCTGTAGAGGGCTCATACTGTCCTCCTTTTGTTGGATCCTTTCTTTCTGATCTCTGCATATTCAAAGTTTATTCATTCTTCTTGATCTAGTTCAATGCTATCTAATCAAAAAAGCCATTTTAATTATTCCACCCAAACCCTATAACTCTTATTCTGAACTTCCATAAAGTTCCATCCATAATTCTCCAAAGGTACACTCAGACAATATTCAATATAAATTTGAAGAATGAACACAGTTGTCCTCTCTTATCCCTATTATTAATTCTAAAACAATAAAAGTATACCAAATACTTGCAATTCCCCTTGGTTGGTGCGTTCTTCATTTTTCACACAATTGCTAAGTTTTCTGTTTTGCTGAGTTACTAATACATTAAAAAATTCAGTCCATTAACTCATCCATCCTCTTTTCTAAAAACAATTAACTCTTGTAACGAGAACCAGAAAAGGTAGACAAATAAAATCACAAACTTTTATTTTACCAAACAACAAAGAACAATTCTCCTTTTGACCTATCAGGAAGTAGGGAAAACTGGATTTATTTAAATTTTATTCCTTTTTATTTCCTCTGCTTATTCAGTAATGAGAGGAAAAGAACAAGGAATATAGCTGAAAGGACAACTGTCAAAAGAGAGAGAAGAAAAGGACATAGAATAATTCACAAAATAACAAAGTAATCTCAAGAAATGGCAAATTAAAAGTATAAATGTATGCTGCTACAACTCAAAACTAAAACCTCGTCCTTTAATAACCTTTGAATTTACTATTTAGAAAAATGTACAGCCCACTATCAGCTAGATTAAACCTGGCCATATATTTTGTTATATTACCAACATATCCAGTCATTTGAGAAGCCAAGAAAGAGTAAAATGCACTCTTAGGACTGGGTTTCAACCTTGAAGTGCGGAGAGCCACTTTATCATCTAGCACAGGGACAAACACATGCATGCACATGTGAACCTAACACTTTGTTGTGTGGTAAGCTCAGTATAAATGCATCATTGTACATCATTCAGGTACCCATTTATTTTAACATTCGCAAATCAAGGTATAGCTCCTTGTGATTCCTAAAATTCTATCTGATATAATAGTATTTAACAATTGAAAGCTTAGGATATAAAGGTTTTTCCTCTCTCCTTATAGTCAATGACAACATGCAGGAAACTATTATGGCTATACTAACTTACACATACATTTAAAATACTGTAAGTGCCCTAAAAAGCAGAAAAGACTACTTATTAGATTCCTTCTTAAAAATTAGAGTAGCTTTATAGCTTTAGCATTAGCATTAGTCTAATTTAATTATAAAGTCCTGTAAATTTTGCCTGACATTGCTTTACACCGATCATAAGCTAAAAGTACTATCTCTTTTCTACATATTAGATGACATTATTTTAGACTAATCACAGTCTATTGTTAATGCTGTTTCCCAGAACCATATATAACTAGTAAGATATAATTTAAAATATTTCAAATCAAAGGCATTTCAGTTATTTATCTACAGACAAAATTATAAAATATTATTTTCCAAAAACTACGATCATATAATCTGGGTTGGTTGGTTTTGGCCAAGATTAAATATATGACTGGTAAAAGATGACCTTTTGTAATTGTTTTCTTCAAAGGTTCCTAATTTTATTCAGAATTTAGTTTAAATGTTTAAAATTGAAGCTGTTCTGTGTTGCAAACACAGCTAAAATGAAGAGCAAGCAGGAGTGACCAGATTTTAAATGCAGGTAGATCAATAAAAAAAAAAAAAAAATCAAGCATAGGCTCCATGTGTGAGTGGAATGGTTTATAATAGCTTGCAAATGACTATGTGCTTGCTGTAACCAGCTGTTCTTAAATTATGAATATGCAACCAATTCATGTTAAAGCCAAATCCCAGCACTGTTTCTACAGAGAAATCCCAGTAGTTTTGCTTGTTCTACATGTTAGCTCTGTTAAGGATACAAATAGCAGTAAGCTTCCGAACAAATAGGACCAAACTATTGGCATTTCATGCTCCAGGTCCATTATCACAGCAGGGAATGTCAATCATTGGTACATTCCTATAACAGCTCAGACAATATGACAATAATCTTGTAGAAAAAAACCCAAAATCTCTGCAGTATACTCAAAGTCCTTCTGACAACCTAAGGCTTTCTTACTATAGCCAATCAGATTGTCAGACCTGACCTACTCGAAGACTTGCACCAAGCTTGAAACATTTTAAAACATCAATCATAAAAACAAAGACAGGACATTGAATTATACAGTATTAACCTCCAGGGTTTGCATACAAAGACCTTAGATTTATTTATGTCCCAGTGAGTTAAGAGCTTCAGTACACTGTTCTTTACACCAAACTGACTGCCAATTTGATGAACCTCTCTACCCTCAGCAGGAGTGCACCGTCTTTGATTAATGAGTGCATGTTTGTGGAAAAGTGTTAAGAGGAGAAAACAGAAAAAACACAATTATGTCTACACACAGCTGAAGTACCAATGAAATAATTATTTTCAAACCAAATATTTCTTTTTCTTATATGTATTTGTACGCATGTGAACAAATAAAATCAGTAAAGATTTTTTATCTATATATCAGATTCATTATTAGTGTCCCAATAGTTAAATTATTTTTATTTCAATGAAAGGAATTCAAAAGGTAAGGTACAAGTCAAGTTTTATAAATTGTAAAAACTATTTAAAAGCATTTTATTTTAAAAAACAAATTAAAATTATATAGTAAAAATTTAAATAGGATACAAATATTTTCACTTCATATTCTCATAAAAGCCTATTAATTTTTAAAGTTCAATGTTTAATTTACAAATATCTAGACTAGTAAATGTTTTACATCAAAAATTTTATTATGACATGCCACAAATCAAATACCACTCAAAACAGATTTCAAAATTGTGTAAACTCATTTTATTTCCCTGCTTTCAAGAGATTCTGCTATTTTATAACTCCATATGCAGTTATAAATGAATTAAATATATTTATTACCCATAATTTCAACATTCATGTTCAAAGAGAAAAGTTTATGATCAAAGTATAAACTTTGTATGACGTTTTTGTTCAGAATTACCTTCCTTTAAAATACTCAAGGCTGAAAATTTCCACTTAAGTTCTAGGGTGCTTATTAGCATTACATCTCTATAATAAACTAAGAATTGAGATTTCTTTATAGTTTATATTTAACATAAAATTCAATTTACCACATTTGGCTTATATGATTATCTGTCTTGATGCAAATATTAAATGAGTAAATATATTTCTTAAAAATTGAGTCGTAGTCTAAGGTAACCGATTTCCTTTTTAAGGAGTTGTACGGTTATTCACAAAAAGGTTTGAGAAGCATACTACCTGAATATAAATCTTAGTTTTACTAACAGTAACGTAGGACCTACTTAAAAGAAAAGTGTCTTCATAAACATGATTTCAGGATATCATAATTCTGGAATCACTCAGAGATATAAATGTTAAACATCTGTCTATACTATATAGGAAGTTCTTTTAATAGAAATAACCTCAGCAAATTATATATTCTGACCACCAATTTCACATTTTAAGTATTTTTTTATAAAGCAAACTCATTTAAATGTTTAAATTTTATGGTCCTTGAAGAACTGTTAAATATCTAATTACTTAGTGATCTAAAAATATTAAAAATTAATATTGGGATTTTAGAAAAGGGCTCAATACAGTAATAAACTACAGTAAGATATCACCAGATTTCTTATCATCCTAAAGATTTTTTATACAATTTTTTTTAAATGTCTTTGTCTATTAGGATTGTTACTCTTTATTCTTCCTCTTTGTTCTTTCCCATCTCTCCTATCAGTAACAAAACTATGCAAATAATTAAGAGAAAGTACAAAACATTTAGGCATAGGCACCAGTGGGATAATGACACCATTTTAGTACTATAGGATGATAGGTAAAAACTATCAATAATAGTTATTTTAGAAATAAAATATAATTTTAACTTAAAAATCATTAAATGACAACTAGTAGAATAATTTAGAGATTGTGTGAATTTTTAAATAACAATTTGGCCTTGTTATAAATGAAAATTTAAAAAACTATTTCCCCAATAATTATTTTTTCTTCCGATTATTCCTACAAGAAAGGTTGAAAGAAACATTAAATGAGGCAACATTTATGAAATGAAGCATAATATTTTAAAGAACTTATGGTATAAAATATTTAAATTTATGTAATCAAAAACTTCTTAAAATACCCAATTTGATTAAGCCCTCTGAAAATCAAGTATATTAATCACTAAACCTTGATGACATAATTTCATTTAAGGGTCAAAATCACTATTATTACTTTGAGCAAAATCATATTCTTTTGGTAGTTTTAAGTGAGACTAATTTTAAAAATTCAAACTTAAAACCCATTTCATTGAGAGATCTTGAAATCTACAAGTAATCAAGTTCTAACATATACTTTCACTAATTCAAGGAGGTAAGACAGAAATCAGTGAACTTTCCTGCAACTGTAATATCCTACATCTTGTGTAGTAACACAAAAGTAGCAACAAAGACATTAACAATTGCAGTTCAAGCTGGGAGTGACTGTTCTGTTTCAATTCAATGACACCACTAATGGCTTCTTAGCAGCTCCATGAAATCAACCAGCTGTCAAGTTGATGCATCAGAAGGAACAGTTATGCACTCCCATAAGAAAAAGCAACACATCAGGATGTTTGGCAAAACATCTGCTCCTTTACACTGCAGTTCTATAATAAACATGCAAACAAAGAAATGGGAGAAAGGGCAACAGAATTAAAATTTCAAGGTTTCCATTACAGTGTTATATGGATTTTAAATGGATGACTTATTAAAAATGTTTAAAACATTTCTACACAGTTGAATACTTTTATTCTATTTTCTTCAAAAATGCTAAATGTAATTAAAAACTCAGATTCTTCTAGAAAGGCAAAAACTACATTTTTAAAATTCAGAGTAAACTGTATTCATCAAGTAAAACCAGTATGTTATAGTCAAAACCTAAAAGCTAAAATGTATCCTTTTATTTCACAATGTCAATAATATTGTAACAAATGCATTTTCAAGACTGAACAGTCTAAAAATATTTTTTCACTAGTGTTTGAAAGAGTAAATGTTGCTATAATTCAGTACTAATTTAACATATAACAACAGCAAAAGTACTATTATCTAGATTTTAGAATATGTACCTACGCCTCTTTCTCTTTATAAATGAACTTAACAGTATTCTCATAATTTCCTGTTTTTAAAGCATACAATGATTCCCTGAAAAAAGACTGTCATAAACTTAAAATGATTTTACCTTTAACCACTGATTTCAAATATTTGTAAAATCTTATTTTTACTATCTCAAACATACAAGTGCCTTAACATTCTAAATTATTGACTATTCAGCACAGTGACAATAATATGTAGTGTTTACAATAGGTGTGAAACATCAAATATACTTAACTACCATTTTCTTAAACTGCTTATCCTCTGTTGCTTGCCATTTATAATCTGCCAAATCTTCTAGTCCTTTGTTGCATGTATAATTTAGAACCATCTGTTCTATGTGCTTTTAACTATTTAAACATTTTTCACCTACCTACAATTCACATAAATGGCAGACATCAATTCAGTCAACCTTTCCATACAGAATTTTACATAAAGCCAATTTCTGGATAAATAGCAGATAACACTAAAAAAAGATTGTTACAGAAATTAAAAACATACTGTTTACCAGGTAAGTTTTTATATGTTAGACAAACCTTTTCAATGTATTAAGAATGGTTTCTGTTAGTTTTTTTTCAGTTAATTGTAGTCAATGTTTTTCCCCAACCAAGAAGACAAAGAGAATGCAAATTAAATAGTTTCATGTCCTTGTTAGAGGAGATGTAAATATGCTGACTGAAAATGACTACAGGAGACAGAATTCCACTTTCCCATTCAATTTACAGTGCCTCTTATTTATATACTAGTCAGTGAGTGTATCATTAAGTTTGGTCATGTGATCAGCCCAACTTTTTTGAGATGAAAACTATTTTACACAAGCAAATTAAAACAATATGAGTTTTTATTGCATTTTTTCATAATGGCTGATGAAGTCTGTAGCTAAAGATAATAAATTATCTTTTAAAATAAATTCTGCTTTTTGTACACTAGGCTACATTTTGTCAATTATTTAATATTATCTACTACTAAAATTCTTATGTACCTAGTACTCTGAGGTATTTCCAGTAGGTCCATTTTTCAAGATGTAAATAAGTATTTAAAAATAGGTCACTAAATTACAAAAGGGGGACTAAGTAATCTAAGTAATGTATACGTAAATATTAACTATGCTAATTAAAGAAAAACTCACAGGAGAGCAAATAGGAAAGGGAATATGATGATTACAAATATACCTGAAAGCTTAAAAAAATAAAAGCATACAAAATCTAGGTGACTAGCAAATGACCCAATAAGTTTATATCATTTTTTGCACATGATCTTCCACCTGTTACCAAACATAAAATGTGCAGATTTTGCCTGTTCATTTTAGAATAAAACAAAAATATGCCGCACCATTGATCATTAAGCTGTAAGTTTCACGATCCTTTAAAACGGGGGAAATTGAGCAAAAATACTACTTTTGGCAAAATTTCTCGATTGAGTTTATATGACGTCACTGGGCCCCCTGAACATTTTCTAAACTTTGAGCCTTATCCATAAACGCTTTTTGGCGTTCTAAGGCTTCTCTCCCTTCCTTAAAAATAAAAAAACGGAGACTTGGGAATAAAAATTGCCCAAGATGGCGAAACGGTTGTTGTTTAGAGGGCAGGGGAAAAAATGGAGGATATTGTAATATACACAAAGGGATAAATTTCAACAACTCGGCCAAGGACTGCAGCTGCTTCTCTCTTTTTAAGGAAGCAAAACACAAAAGATAAATACAGAGGGAGAGAGAAAAGAGAAAATCTCCCAAACAGCAGGGCCAGCTCCTACTCTCCAAACACTTCCTTTTCGAAATGCCAATTCTGGGGTTCTTGGAATTACTTTAAGGGGAGGGGAGCCGAGAAAGCGGGGCGGGGGGACACGATTAAAAGAGGGAAGCAGAAGAGTTGAGAGCTGGCGGCCGTTCCTGGGGGAAAAACTACTAGATGAGACATTACTGTAGGAAAAGCAAAGCTTCTCACACCTCCTGCGTCCAGACAGACCTTCCCAGGTACCCAGAGCCTTTCCCAGTCCCACCTGCCCTACCCCCACCTACACCTCCGCTCATTTTTCGTAAACTCCAGAGCCTCAAGCCACACAAGGCAAAAAAAAAAAAAAAAAAGAGGCCCAAAAGCGGGGGAGGGGGGACACGCAGCTAATCAGTCCTAGAGGGAAGAGGGGGCGGAGGCAGAAAGGGTAGCAGTAGGCGGACGGGGTGGGGGTGGGGGTGAGGGGTAATCTCGAAACTACCCCGGCGGGGAGTGGGGCAGGCGGCGGATATTCTGGGGTAGGAACGGCGACTGCACCGGTGCCAGGGGTCGTTGTTAAGAAGCATAACTGTTGGCGGCGACCTGAGCGCAGGGAGTCCGAGGGAAGAAGGACGGCGCCGCGAAGCCCGGCGGCCGAGAAGGGCGGCCCGCACAAAGGAGGCGGACGCGCGGCGGCTGCCCGGCCGGGAGCGGGCCGTGGCCCTGCTAGACCGAAGTCTCGCACAGACAGCTAGGCATAAAGTTTACGTCCTCCAGAGACCGACCGCACCCCCTACTTCCCACACAGGACCGCACCTCTCCGCGTCCTCCTCCCCCAAACTCCACTCGGGACCCCAAGAGCCACCCCTGCCTTCCAGCCAGCACAACAAAGAGACACACCGACCGGCGAGGGTAAACAGCGGCGCCTGGGCGAGCAGGGCGGCAGGGCGAGCGCCTCCGAGAGCAACTCCGGAGTCCTCCCTGCTCGCGGGAGCGTAGTTTCTCCTTTTCTTTCTACCAGCTTCATAACATTTGGAATTTTTCATCTTCACCCGCTCCCGTCACACCCGAGGATTTTTAACTCACCTTTACTTTCGAAGTGAGAGTTGCAGTAGATGGGATTTTTGCCTCACCCAGATGGTTGAAGGTTAAGATTTTTGAACTCCCTACCACCCACCTCCTTATTTCTCTTATAATTTCTGCAAGAAAAGTATAAAGAGAGTTGGAGTGGAGGTGAAATTTGTGATCGGGAAAGACCTCGACTCCCTCCTTCTCCGTCTTCCGCCTCTCTCTCTCTGATTAGTTCCTATCCAGCAGCAGATTGAAGCAGGAGATGATTCTTCTCAAGGTTTGTTCAGCAGCTTCACTTCTAGGCGAAGGCTTCATGAACCAAGTGACGTCAACCAACAAGGCTTCTCTCTCTCTCCTCTCTCTAACAATGAAAGTTGCTGTTAACAAGGGAAAAGGAGAGAGAATTGTTTATACCATTTCAGTTCCAATAATAAATGACCTATCAGCTCCTAAAGAAGCCAAGGGAGGGGGTTGCTTCTTCCCTCCAAGAACACTGTAGCTGAGTTTGCACCGATCCTTGTCCCAGGAAAAAGTTAAGAAACTTAAATGTTTTGTTTTGCTTTTAGAAGAGGACAGAAAACAGGGTTGAAAACTTAATTGTTAAAAAATGTAAACTAATAGTCACTATTGGTTAACCATTTTCACTTAAACTTTTTATGTTTGCAAACTCAATTCTGTTGAAGTCTACAAACCAACTAAATTAATATGCCAAGAATTTGTGAATGTTAGGACTAAAGAGCAGGTCGCAAGATGGTCCCAGGGTAAAATGCTATTGCCTTCCCATGGACAAGTTACACTGGCTGTAATGTTTATGCACTGAGCTAAAATAAAATCTAAAAAAGGACGTTAAAATAGCAAATCGGTTTAAAGTTAAATTTACAAACTAAGCAGTAATGTCGATCGTTTTGTTTTCCAGATTCTGAGAGGTTAAGAAACGGATAGATAATTGTAGGAACTGAACAGTTTTTTTAAATCAATTTGAATAAAACCGGTAGCGCACTAATTCCATCTTTAAACTATACACGCGGTATGTATTTGACCCCCAGCGTCTCTTCCAACTTTTTTTTAACGTTCCACCCCTCTAATTCCCATATCTTGCAACCAATCAAGTTAAACGAAGGTAAAATGTACCCTATTCCTTTCCACATACCACTCCAGTTTTCTAAAACTACTTTTAAAAAAACTATTATCCATGAAGACATGTTAACTTTTAAATTTTTTCAGTGAACTAGTTCTTTCCTTAAGAACATGTTAAAGTCTCAAAGTTCATATAAATTACATAATGCATAATTTAATTTTCAGGATGAAGAGCAAGTGAAAATTAAGCTATGGGAGAACAACTTAACCATACATGTTATATTTATACATACATATGTGGGTAAATGTATCTTAAAAGATGCTATTGTTTTATGTTTCCTCCTCAACCACTGGCTGTGATTTTAATTGTGCTGGAGGATCTTCATTAGTATTAACACATGGGGAGATTTCACAAAGCTGCTTCATTAGGAAAAAAAAAGCTGGCAGACTAGGTCTTTTTGCATGCACTGAGAATGTCAGCCTTACCTCGGTCATTTGTAACATAATAAGTGCAAGTACAATGATTGCAATGCAGGAGCACTGGGGGAAGGGCAGAAATACTGCCTGTCTAGCAGGAATAACTGAAAAGAAGGCTGCTCATTACACAGTAAAATGTATGCTAAAAATTAGTGAAGATGATGTCTCAGGAGACTGATGCTAAATAAATTAATGTGCTGATATGTTTTTAATTATTATTTTTGTAGTAGTTTATTTCATTCTCAGGATTCACATTGAGCAGCAAAGCTTATTGATTTTTTTCCCTGCCACATTCCCGGAATACAGATTTTAATCATTTCACTACACCACACTCAGTAATTTCATTAAAAACTGGAATCTTCTATCCCCAGAAAAGCATTTAATTTCAATGACATACAATTTCTCTTTTAGCAGCAAACTGTCTCTACAGTAAAAGCTGGCCTAAGGTTCAAATGCATAATTTAATCCTGAGTTTTCCATGCTCTGCATTCCTTTCAGGCTATAATTTGAGTAACTACCTAATAACTGTAATAAGGATAATAATTTCCTTATAATATATTATTAACTTATATTTAATTAACTCAGAGGCCAAGCTCCATACGTGTATGACTGGGTCAACAGTTCTACAATCTCAAAATTTACTAATAATGTTCCAGAAGAAAAATGTAAGTATGAATGCTACCACTTAGACTTTAATCCCAAGTCATAACACAAAAAAGTTCTATTATTTTACAATTGTCATTACTCAAGTAAGATTTTTAAGTATTTGGAAGTAATGTAATTCAGTAATCTTTCTGTACATAAAATATTAGGATACTGATATTTTAACATTACTGACACTCCCTAATCATTTGCATTGTTATTGGTACTTAATTTTGAAAGAATAAAAGGTTTGGTTTCAAAGTGTCTTGATTTTGATAAAGAATTTTCTTGAAATACATTTCTCTTGAAATAAAAATAAGTGGCACACTGTAATGTTAGTAACTAACAGTATCTTTTCCTTAAATATTTTGTTTAAATATTTCATAAAATATGGTTCAATTTTTTGTTCCAGTAATTTTAAAAAAACTTAGGTTTACAGATGACACACTGGTTTCCCAAACAGTGCGTTTCATAAGGATATGTAATTTACATTGCCTAGTTTGTTTTTATTTTCTTGTGATCCTGGGAATTAAACCCAGGGATACTCTACCACTGAGCTACATCCCAGTGCTTTTTTGTTTTTATTTTGAGACAGTCTCTTGCCAGATTGCTCAGGCCGGCCTTGAACTGCAATCCCCTGGGCTCAACCACTGAAGTAGTAGCTGGCATTACTTGTGCCTGGAACATTGCCCATTTTTTAAAGAAAAAAAAATCCGGTGGAGAAAATTTTTTCAGTAAAATTCATGACTTCAAATTGTGGAAATATGCCTAATAAACAGGAAAAATGGTACCTACTTAATGATAGTTTTTTGGGGTTTTTTTTGGTACCGGGGATTGAACTCAGGTCCTTGTGCTTGCAGGGCAGGCAACGGAACCACTGAACGTAAGGATAGTGATTAGCTGCTATATAAAAAATCATCCCCTTCAGTGATTTTAGAACCACAGTTCAAAATTTTTTTGAAGATTATGTATATGTAATTTTTAAACTGAAGCACCCTACAACACAGCTTTCTTTTCCTTGATTGTAAGATGAAATGAACAAAGCCTGGCCATTATAAAAAGTTGGAACAAAGTATAAAAGTGGTAACAGTGAATAAGTACTTGATTTTAATGGTTTTTGGTTTTTTAGGGTTTTGTTTTGTTTTGTTTTTGAGACAGTGTCCCACTATGTAGTTCAGGCTGGCCTCAAACTCACTATGTAGCCCAGGCTGGCCTTGAACTCACTGCAATCCTCCTGCCTCAACCTCACCAGTATTGGGATTACACATGTCCGCCACCATGCCCAGCTTGTTTAATGGTTTTTTAAAAATATTAGAAAACTATATTAGCATAAGGGCTCTTTGTATAGTTTGGGAAATGTTTTTGTGACATTCTCAAAGATGAAATGAAATTAAATGGAAATCAGTAACAAAAGAGTTGGAAAGTGAAAAATACACAGATATCTAAAATGTGTAAGTGAATATATTTTAATATTTCAATAAGTTTAATTTTATATTAAAATATAGCTTCAAAAGAATTTAGTGCTATCTAGTAATTCAAATACATTAATTATGCAACTTGATCTATACTTTTAAACTGGTTTTTGAAAATAGTATACTAGAAATTTTAAATTATTTTAAGACCCTCTTACTAAGAACTCTGCTTAAATTGTTTTTTAATATTATTTCTTCTCTTTTTAAATGTTACCACACTTGATCATTTCAAAGATTAGAACATAATCAGAGTTAAGAAAATCAAAGAAAATAATTACTAATTATAAAATAATTGGCTAGCAGAGCATTCACATTTTCACATATTAGAGATACCTCATTTACTACTATGGTTATTGTCAATGGTTCCTCAAAGAGTAAGGAACTGCCATATATAGAACTAAGTCTCAGAAGGCTGACTACAAAGAAATACAAACAAAAGATCTCAATAGTATTAACAAGCTGGCCACTGTCATATCTTGTTTCAGTTTCAGTCACTACAGACTAATGAAGCTTTATTTGTTTTCATTCATTGAATAAATATTTGGGTGCTTACTGTACTCTAGCAACTGTGCTAGAGGCTGAAATAAAACATGAAAAACTCTTTCTGGTTGATACTGAAAGTGTGACATAGCTAAGAGATTAGAGACTGATATAAATCACATAAGGATATAAAGTTTTATAAAAATAAAGATAGCCAACTAATTCTGATTGGGAGACTATAAAAAGTTTTATCAAAGTGATGTCATTTGAACTGCATCTCAATACTGAGAGCTAGTGCAAGGTCCCAAGTTCAATCCCCAGTACCAAACGCAACAGTCAATACTGAGAGTTTATCAGGCAATGAAAATAGGGATTTCGAGCGGGAAAGAAACCACAAATATAAATTAAGAGAAATGAACCATAAGTGTAAATATACAAAGCTACTAGGTCTTGTGGCCATCCACTAGTGAGAAATTCAGTGTAACAATATTCACCATGAGGGACAAAGGGATAACAGGGATGTCATGACAGGGATGAGGCTGGGACCAAAGAGTGAAGCATAATATGCCATGGGACAGTATTTGAATTTGTCCTGAGAGGCAACAAAGGTTAGCAAAAGAGTAATGTGATTGACCTACATTTGAGGGAACAATGACTGCATAGGAAGTCCAAATGATAGACTGTAATATGAAGAGATTGTTTAACAATCCATGAGAAAGATGGTAAAAGATAATGGCATTGGAGATTTACAGCCAGATATTTTGAGGTAAAATTTCATTTTGGTGACAACTGCAAACCTTTGAGGAGAGGAACAACTTAAGCAGTAATGGGGGCTGGGGATTTAGCTGAGTGGTGCCACCTCCCCTGCCTTGCAAGCGCAAGGTCCCAAGTTCCATCCCCAGTACCAAAGAAAAGGAAATCATTTTGTGGCCAGGTATTTAGCTCAGTGTTTCTGCTGCCTACCTTGCAAGGTAGGTCACACAAGGTCCTGGGTTCGATCCCCAGTACAAAAAAAAAAGCACTAATGGGATTTCTAACAGAAAACTGAGTTAGTGCTAGTCATTAAGGTCCAGAATATATAAGGAAAAACAAATCACAAGGTAGTCTGGAATTAGAATTTCATACTAAGTTCTATAGGTCTTTTACAAAATGGGGTTAAGGGCCAGGGATTTAGCTCAGTGGTTCTGGCGCCTGCCTCGCAAGCACGAGGACCCAAGTTCAATCCCTAGTACAAAAAAAAAAAAAAAAAATGGGGTTAAAACTCTTTCAAATTGTATATACCTAGGCCCAGTATTTCTCATCCATCCTGCCTTCCCCCCTCACCACAAAGGTGCTTCTGACAAATATTTCTTATTAAGAACACTGCCACATGCACAAATTGATTATAAAATTCATTGGGAAACTAAAATAAGCACAGAAACATCTTGAAAAAGAAGAGTTAGGGGCAATATCAGATATTGAATTGTTATAAAACCCTTATAATTTAATTGCTAACAACTGACATGAGGAAAAGGCCAATAAAACACAACAGAAAATTGAGAAATTGACCTACATGGACATAGAAATTTACTATAGGTAAAAGGTATATCCCAAAGCAGTGAGAAAAAGACTTTTTGTAAGTATCTGGATCTGCACCAAAAGAAAATTTCAAAAAGATCAAGTATTTAATGTAAAAAATACACCACATAAGTAATGGAATCACTAGATAAGTTCCTCAATAACTAGAAAATAGGGAAAACTTTCCTAGCAACAGTCAAAATCAGATACAATAAAGTAAAATATTGGTAAATCCCACTACATAAAATACAACGCTTTATACAGCAAAAAAAAAAAAAAAAAGCACTACAGGCAAAGTATAAAATGATAAACTATAAAAAAACACTTGTGACATCTATATATGAAAGAATTTAATAACTTTATACATAGTTTCTAAAAAGAGAGAACAAGATCAACCTGATAACAAAATGACAAGAGATATAAACACGTTTTAGCAAAAACACAAATACTCCTTAAGTAAAAACATTCACAACCCTATAATAAGAGAAATGAAAATTAAGAATTGCTCAAATACTATTTCTCATCCATCAGGTTGGCAAGAATCCAAAGTTTTACAACACAGCCTGTTAGGCTTTGATGAGAAAAGGTCCTCTCCCTTTTTTCTTAGAGTACAAAGTGGAAGAACCTATCAAGAGATAATTGGGCAGTATCTAATAGTTATATTTTTATTTCTTGAGTAATAACTCACATTCAAGAATCTGACCAACACTGGCAAAAATATGAAAATAAATACAGAGAAAGTTATTTGTTGAAGCACTGTTTATTACAGAAAAGGCCTAGAAATAAGGCACATGTCCATCATATGGTAATGGATGAATTAACCATAGTAGGGCCACACAGTGGAGTACTATACAATTTTTGAGAAGGAATAAGTGACATGTGGTATGAAACAACAGTGAACTTCACAAAGTACTATTAAGTGAGTACAACTTAAGAGAAAAACATGTAATTTGGTGGATTAACTAATGGTCAACGTGGAACACCCAGCTGAACTGAGTCAGTGTGGTTCTGGGTGTGGAAGACCCACCTGAGGATTGTTGCCAGTGGCATAAAAGAGGAACTACAGATTATATGCTGTTGATTTTCCTGGAGAAGCTTGCCACAGCTGGTTTTCCTGATAAGAACTTGGCTTTTCTTGTCATCAGAGGAGCTTGGGTCCTTACTGTCACCAAGGATGGCTGCTGTTCTCTTCAGGGGATCTCCAGTCTTTGCCCTAAGCGCTGCTTCCTGGCTCCAGTGAAGATCTCTCAGCCTGGTGTCCCAGATCCTTCACCGCACCAGTGCACATATTCTAGCTTTCACCACTGGCCTTTGGGCCTTCCTAGTACAGATCCTTGATATGGACTTGCATGAGACATTGCTATGGCATTAGGCCTCTGGATGGACTCTTGGAAGACATGGATTCTTTGGGTCTCTAGCATGTGGACAGATCTCTTGCAGTTCTCTGCATTTGACTTTTTGAGTGAATATTATAAAATAATACTATAAAGAAGGTCCTGAGTTCAATCCCCAGTACCGCAAAAAAAAAAAAAAATCCTATAAAGTATGTGTCCTGTATTTAATCTATTCCCTTGCAAACCCTGATTGTAACATATAGTATCCCATCAATATATTTACCTATTCTTTTCCTAAATGAAAGGAAAAATTAAAACCTTTAAAACTATGGTCAACCTATAAAGAAGAAAGGAGTAAGGTAGTAAAAATAGTATGTGGGGGGGTCTCAAAATCTGTTTAGTATATGGGGCTTTGGAACTATATAAAATAGAAGTTAAAAATTAAGCAACCCCATAAAAATGAAAGCCAAATAAAATAACATAATTCTACATGGAATTGATGGCATAACTATACAGAAAAGTATTCCAAGTGATAAATCACAATAATTGGGCCTGGAGGTGTAGCTCAGTGGCAGAGCATGTTCTTAGCATGTGCCTCAAATTCAATCCCTACAACCCCCAAAATAAATAAGCAATCAGACTTGGACACACACACACCTTCCTCAGGCTTCACCCTAAGAATTTCAAAGCAACAATAAAACAGCAACTTAAACTCTTACCTGTAACCATATTTTTATGGTATTATTGGTGTTATTATTTAATATTGTGGGTTTTTTCTTTTTTTTTTTTTTCATTACTGGGAATCAAACCCAAGGCCTCAAGCATGCTTGACAATCACTCTGCCATTGCCACATCCCCAGCCCTTACTATAATATTGTTGCATGCTTGGTCTGAGAAAAGCAAATGAATAAATTGGTGTCTGGGGGAAATTAATTTTTAGTGTGAGACAAAAAAAGAAACAGGAAAAAATAAACAGGTTAAATAAAAACTCCAGAAATAGTTGTATCAGAATGAATCCATAAAATATTTTATATTTATAAATGTGTATATCTTAAGTCTACCAAATGGAAATACCTAGCAATGGGAACTAGTGCAGTAGCAACAAGCACAAGTAGTATCCAGGTTGTGATCTCTATACACCATTTCCCAGTGAAAAGGGTTCCTTGAAGCAGTGGCTGATATTAGGTTTGGGACAGAAACTGTTTAAAATAAATTTAGACTACTCTGTCACACTAGTGAGCATAGAAGCCATCAAAGATTATTGGTGGTGTCATGACAAAAGAATTTAGAAGACATTTTGAAGAGGCCACCATGAAGTGGCTCCCACTGACCAGAGATGAGACAATTTAAACATTATTTGGAATAACTCCAACAGATTGAAGCATAACAAATATATTTTTAAAAACTAGCTCACCTGTGAATGATGCTAGGGAACAAGCTCATTATTTTGTTCCCTTTTTTGCAGCGATGGGAATTAAAGAACCACAAGCATGCTAGGCAACCACTCATCCCCAGCCCCAACTCATCTGGAAAACTAGTAAATAAAGAAAACAGTTTCCTATCAAATGTTGAGATAGATTTGCTTTTTAAAGAAATTTTGAAATATTATTGAAGAAAAAATTTAAAATATCATTGGCCTGTACTAACACTTACAGGTAAATTTGCATACAATTTACCTGTAAGTGTCAAGTAAGACAGAGGGAAGGTGATAGCATTCTTATCTGGTAAAGATGAAGCTTAACCAATTCATTCAGACAAATTTTTTTTAAATGGAGTAACATAACAGAGAAAGCCTTTTTTGTTTGTTTTTTTGAGACTGAATCTTGTTAGGTTGTCCAGGCTTGTCTTGAACTCGTAATTCTCCTGCCTCAGTCTCCCAAGTTGCTAGGATTACTAATTTGTGCCACCATACCTAGCTTTCAAAGAAAAATCAATCCTCTCTGCCCACTCTTCCCTGGTACTGGGGATTGAACTTCAGGTGCCACAGACTGAACTCCAGGCCACTATCTTGCTAGGTAGCGTTCCACTATTTGAGCTGCATCTACACCCTCAGCATTTGTAAGATAATTTTTATGATCTTTCACAATGCAATCCTTCAGGAAAGCCAAGGAAATGAAAGTCAAATGTTAAATTTTCAAGGATTTTGCAAGCAGACTGTCATTACTAAAAATGGTTGCCCTTGCTAAAACATAAGTATTTTCAAACTTAAATACATTATACAATATATTAAAAACATATTCACAGAACTCATCACTTCTTTTACTCTACTATCTGTACACTTAAGGTTATTTATGTACACTGCAGTATGTACAAAAAAACTCAAAACAAAACAAAACTATATAGTAATGTGTTCTACCCATTTCTTCCCCACTTGGTGTTCAGTGATGCCATACTGGGAGCTTGAAATTAGCCATGCTGGGAATATTTACACCATGGAAATGTTTATACTACAACTCACCCTATAACTTAATATTTTTTTGATAGACTCAACTTAAGGGGTAGGAAAAATGTAAATAATATAAATTAAACTTAAGTGTTACACTGTAAATAGCAATTCAAAAATATGGAAATAATCTTCCAGCATTTGATTACTTTTACTAACTTATCAAGAAGTCATTCACATCATTGATAAAACTATGGAGTTCCAATTTACATTTTGTTGTTTCATTTTCATCTTGCTCATTTAAACAATGAACATGTCAGAACTACATCACTCATACACTGCAAGCACAGATTAGCTACATAGTACAATAGACAGTTTGATAAAAATCAACTAAAGAAGTCTTGAGAATAAATTAGTTATATGGATTTTACAATAAGTATTCAATAATTTATTTGTAAATTGTGCATTATAATCTGTTATATCAAGAAAATTTATTAGCTTACATTTGTATATGTAAGCATATATTTTTGCTGTCAGAAATACTATTTTTAAAGATTTATTAGCACACCTCTATGAAAGAATATAATCACTAGCCTTTCAGTAGTGCACAGTTCAACTGAGAAGCATTTATACCCCAAAATACCTGACTTACTCTAACAGAGATAGTCAAAGTAAATAAATGCATATCAGAAGAAATGATTACTTTTTTGGAGTAGAAATGGGGGAAGGACAATACTGCATATTCTCAATTTGTTAAGAGTCAAGCCTATAGTTATAAAACTTTGCCTCATAGTTTGCCCTCATATATATATATATATATTCTGCATTAAAATTTATAATAATTTAAACCTGAAGAAGAGTTTCAAGCTCTTCAAGGAACTCACACAGCCATTTAAGCAAAGCTCCCTCAAATTACAGAAATGACCTGTTTTAGAGTTACATAGTTTTGTCTCATATGTGATTTCTAAACTTCACATGAGTACCCTCCCTCTTGAGAGCCAGAATGTTTTGAGTTGGGAACCAGAATTTTATATTTATTGCCCATTTATTTTCACAGCACTCTAAAGAATATACACTCAAGGATCAACATTCAATCATGAGTACAACTGTCATTACTTTAACAAGTGAATCAAGATTAGAGTTCATATTGTTTACAGACAATTATGCTCTGGAAATAGTAGTGTGAGAATTAACATTCAAGTGCAATATCATCAACTAATGTGATGTTCCTCCTTGTGCTATAGTTGCAACTCTATCAATACTAATCCCAAAAACCATTTTCAAGAAACTTCCAGACTTAAAAAAAAAAAAAATCACAAACCAATTTTTAAAAATCTCTTCTCTTTTGCTGCATGGATTTTCTAGGCTTCAAAATGAACAAGGGTAGCTGGGCGTGGTGGCACACAGATTCCAGCACTGAGGAGGCTGAGGCAGGAGGACCGCCATAAGTTCAAGGCCAGCCTGGGCTACATAGTGAGTTCAAGGCCAGCCTGGACTACACAGCAAGACTTTGTCTCAAAAGACTTAAAAAACAAAATGATCAAGGGCTGGAGGTATAGCTTACTGGTATAGCATATATTTGGCACATGAAAGGCCTCGGGTTCAATCCCTGGTACCACCAAAAAATAAAATTAAAAACACCCAGAACACAAAGTTCTCAAGCACTTCTCCCTCTTCTGTAAAAAGCACATATGTCAAAATTTCATTTATACTTTTCAAATAGGTTTGCATCCAAATATAAAGCTAAGTACCTATTACCATCCACACATTAATTAAGAGTGAATCTGCTTTCATATTGTATATCACTGATATTATGGTTTCCAAAAGTATCAAGTGTTAAAAAGAAATCTAGCCAAGATGATTCTGCCTTCACACCAAACATATTTATTTTGCTGCTAATTTAATAAACATGGCAACCATGTGTTTTTATATTTATTTTTAACAGAAAAACATTTATTGGTAAGTTTTAGACATACAGAATGATAACACTCATCAATTAACTCTGAGAAGAGCAACACACTGACTGATACTTGTTTAGCTTCAGTGCCTTTACCTCTGGAGGAAAAAATGCTAGTAAACATTATTTGGTGTTTATTCTGGGAAGCTTTTAAAACAGTTTATAGAAAGTCACTAGGTTTGGTTTAAAGGAAGTCAGTGAGTTGGGTGTGGTGGCATACACCTGTAATCCCAGAAGTCTGGGAGGCTGAGAAAGGAGGATGGCAAATTTTAGTTCAAACTGGGTAACTCAGTGAGCCTCTGGAGAGATAGAGATAAAGAGAGAGAGACAGAGAGAGAGAGAGAGAGAGAGGAGGGAGGGAGGGAGGGAGGGAGGGAGAGGTGGGGTGAGGATGTAACTCAGTGCATCCCATAGGAAGGTAGATAGGTAGACAGACAGATAAACAGATAAAAGGGGATTTGATAATTCCTGGCTTGAATGAATTCAAATTTTTTTATATAATGTTTCTTACCCTCAATAAAGGAGGAAATCCAAGAGAGAAAAATTATCTTCGAGAAGTAAAACAAATGACAAGGTTATACAAGCTGATTTTTTCAAATAGTAAAGCTAAGTGGAAAGACAATTCAGTGAGAGCTCTTTATGTGTAGCTTTGGTTAAAGGAATTGGATTCAGTTCTTTGAGATTTTCTGCGAGGTTCATGTACCTACTCCAAGGAGGGAACATATCTTATTTCCATGGACAGACAACGCTTGGAATTTAGATCATTATCTTGATTCAAGAGTTCAGACGCCATTGATTCTGCCAAGAGATTAGCCCTAATCTTTCATTTCTTAGTTTTTAGCGAGCTCTTCCCCACAGCTGTTTTTATTTTCACATAGTAAGAAAAAGAAACTTCATACTTCTGTCCCTCTACTATTTTAGATTTATTAATGATGACTCACAAGATAACAACTTCTGAAGAATAGATAATATAAAATCTAATACCATATTGTGCTTCACCAAATTTTCTTGGCTATCATTTTTTGAAACTTGGGAGATTCTATTCAGGTTACTTCTTCCTCCTCTTCTCTCTTCCTCCTCCACCCTTCTTCTTCCTTGCCACTGTGATACACTCTCAATCTTCTATTTGATTTGTTCTACTGTTGAGCATTGTATCTTTCTCTGTCTCTTTTCCTTTCCCCCATTCTGGTTCTGCTACTCTTACCCTTTTTTTTAAAAAAAAAGATTGTTATACCCTGTACCTTAAGGTATCATTAGAGGAAAATGCTCTATTCTCCCTTACTATCTTAACACAGAAATCTCTTTTTTTAAATTAAAAAAATGCTTAATTGAGCCAGGGTGATGGCGCACACCTGTAATCCCAGCACTTCGTAGACTGAGGCAGGAGGATTGCCTAGAGTTGCAGGCGATCCTGGGCTACCTAGTGAGTTCAAGGCCAGCCTGAACTATATAGTGAAACACTATCTCAAAAAACCAAAAACAAAGCTTAATTGAGTAATGACATATAATAACAAAGCTGGTAACATATGAGAATTTTTGACTGTAAAATTTAAAATACTTTTTTGTGTGGTACTGGAGATTTATTCTTTATTTTGAGACAGGGTCTCATTAAATTCCTAAGTTGTCTCAGCTGGACTCAGACTAGCACTACTCCTGCCTCAGCCTCCCAGAGTGCTAGGATTACAAACATGTATCACCATACCCAGCCTAAAATCTTTTAATACGTGACCACACTATATCTATATCCTTTATTTCATTCAGTCGTTTTTTAAAAAAAGAAATATATATTGAGCACCTATTATATTTCAAGCCACAACTTCAGGTACTAGGGATGAAACTGAAAAAAAAATGTTTTAATAGGGCTTACTTTTTAAGGGAAGAAACAGGAAAAAATAAACATAGATATAGCTATAGATATAGATCTCATGGTCAGTAAACTTTTTATCCCCCCCGCCCCCATTAAGTTTATTGGTATATTTTCAGTATAAAATACAGTTACATTCATCATTGGGATCTTGTACCATTACATGAGTACCTTGGTTCTTATTTTTTTTCCCCTTCCCCTGCCCACCCTTCCCTATTTGCAAAGACTTTGTTTCCATTTTTTTCCTTTGCTCATATTTTTTCTTTTCCCTTCTTTCCTTTCACCTACTCCTCCCACTTCCCCTGCTCCTTTAGACCTTTACTTCTTGCTACACATTATCAACAATACATTTTTAAAATTACAATATCAAGATCTAGGAGACATTACCACAGATTTTACAGAATTTAAAAGATATAGAAAGCATATTACAAAAATCTGTTTTGAAATAAATTTGACAACTTCTCAGAAGTACCTTGGAAGACAAATTAATGAAACTAACTCTGGAGGAAATATAAAATTTTAATAGCACCTATTAAAGAAAGTATATTCCTAGCTTGA
>NW_004624732.1:5966162-5998557 GCF_000247695.1 Heterocephalus glaber | reverse complement strand
AAAAAAAAAAAAAAGAATAGGTGAGAGGTCAGGCTTAGAGCACTGGCTGTAGTTTACATACTCCTGTTATGATATAAAAAGTTGAGTCAATGTTCTATAGGTAGTGAATAAGGGCTTTACTGGTAAGATTACATTTGAGTGAGACTTAAAGGAAAGAGAATGTAAACACATGGAGGGATAGCTTCCTTGGCAGAAGAAAGACATGCAGAAAAAAAGACATGCAAAGTTCTTAGAGCAAAAGCATAATTTATTCAGGATACAGTAAATAGGCTAAAATAATCAAGAAGACAAGAAATGAGGTCAGAGAATCCCATAGATAGTACCAGACTGTGTAGGGGCTTTTATGTCATTATAGAGATTTTAAATTTTTTCCTTTTTTTTTTAAGTAGGAAACAATCAAGTGATTTTTAAGAAAGAAATGACATTATGTGACTTACCTTTGAAAAAGATCTCTGACTTCAGTGATAAAGTAGGGATATTTCTCAGTGATAAAACACTTGCCCAGCATCCCCAAGTTTGACTTGCAACATTCTCAAAAGGAAGGAAAGAGGGAAAGAAGGGAGGAATGGAATGGGAGGGGAAGGAAAGATGAATATACTACTATAGCAGAGTAAGAATTGAAGTAATTAGACCATATAAGAGCTGCTGAAAAATCCAAACAAAGATGATGAGAGCTTAGAGCTAAATGGTAATTGCTATGGTCTGAATGTTTGTGTCCCTCAAATTCATATGTTGATATTTTAGCCCTCCTCAAGAAGATGGCATCAAGAAGTAGGGTCTTTTAGGAGTTGTTTAGGACATGAGGGAAGAGCCCATATCAATGGAATTAGTGCCCACAGAACAGGCCCACGGAAGCTTATTTTGCCTTTTACCTTGTGACCATATGGAAGATGCCAATGATGTAGCAGGAAACAGCATATGTGGCTGTGCATCTTTGATTTTATACTTCCTAGACTCCAGAACTGTAAGCAAGAAATGCTTATTATTTATAAGCCACCCTGTTTATTTTCTTATAGCAGCCCAAACAGACTAAGGCAGTAGTAAAAGAAGTTCTTTATACATTAATTCACTGATGGACACAAGTTGATTCTATAACTTGGCTATTGTGAATGAACACAGGAATGCAAAAATCTCTTTGATGTACTAATTTCAAATTTTTCGGTAAATACCCAGAAGTGGGATTTGCTGATCATTTGGTGATTCAATTTTTAGTTTTTTGAGAAACTTTCAGTACAGAAAAATGGCCATTCTAATGTATATTCCCACCAAAGGTATAAAGCATTCCTTTTTTTTCAAGGCAAACCTGATTGAAATTCCAACAGCATATTTCACAGAACTAGAGAAAACAATCCAAAAATTCATTTGGAACAAGAAGAGACCTAGAATACCAAAAGCAATTCTAAGCAACAAAGACAAGGCAGCGGGTATCACAACTCCCAACCTGAAACTATACTACAAAGCTACTATGATTAAAAACAGCATGGTACTGGCAAAGAAACAGACCCACGGATCAATGGAAAAGATCAGAAGACACAGAAACAACTCCAGACATACTCAGCTACCTCATCTTTGATAAAGAAGCCAATCACCCTCACTGGAGAAAAGATAGCCTCTTTAATAAATGGTGCTGGAAGAACTGGGTTTAATTTGCCAAAAATTAAAACTAGACCTTTATCTCTCACCATGCACTAAAATAAATAGAAATGGATCAAAGATCTAAATATTAAAACAGAAACACTAAACCTGCTAGAAGATAAGTTAGGTAGAATTCTTAAGACATTGGCACAGGAAAAGACTTTACGAACAAAACCTCAGTCACACATAAACTAGCACAAAGAATCAACAAGTGGGATCTCATCTTATTAAAAAGCTTCTGCACACCAAGAGAAACCACCAATAGTGTGAAGGGACAACTCAAAATGTGGGAAAACATTTTTACCAGCTCTTCCTCAGACAAAGGTCTACTATCTAGAATATATAAAGAACTTAAAAAAATCAGATGCCCCAAATTTAAAGACCCAGTCCAAAAATGGGCATCTGAAATGAACAGACATTTCTCAGATGAAGAAGTAGAAACAGCAACTAAACATATGAAAAAATGTTCAACATCACTGGTCATTTGAGAGATGAAAATGAAAACAATGCTGAGATCCCACCTCACTCCAGAAAGAATGGCTGCTATGAAGAAATCAACCAATAACAAATGCTGGTGGGGTTGAGGGGAAAAAGGAACCCTTCTCCATCATTGGTGGGAGTGTAGACTGATGCAACCACTGTGGAAATCAGTGTGAAGAGTCCTCAAAAAACTAGGATTAGAGGTCCCATTTGACCTAGCTATTCCCATGCTGGGTATCTTCCCTAAAGGATTAAAAGCATCACACCACAGTGATATATGTGCAGCCATGTTTACTGTGGCACAGTTTGTAATAGCTAAATCTTGGAAACAACCCAAATGCCTGTCAACTGGTGACTGGATAAAGATGTGGTTTTTTTTTATAAAATGGAGTACTACTCAGCCATAAAGAATGAGAAACTAGAGACATTTATCATTAAATGGATCCACATTGAGGCCATACTCTTAAGTGAAATGAACGGGACACACATGTGTAAAAACCAAATAGTTCCTCTGCTGATAATGCGAAATAGGAAGCAAAGAGGAAGTGGAGGGAGGGAGAAAAAAATATGAGAAAGGAAGGAAAAAAACAGAAACAAAGCTTTTGTAAATAGGGAGGGGTGGAGGGGTGGAAGGGAGGGAAGGGGAATGGGAAAAAATGTAAGATATATCATGTACAGGTACAAATTCCCAATGATGAATGTGATCATAATGTGTACCTGAAATGTACCAATAAAGTTAATTTTTAAAAAAGCATTCATTTTTCTACACAGCCTTACTAAAACTTGTGTTGTTGTTTTTTTTTTTTATGACAGCCATTCTTACTAGTGTGAGGTTACTTTTCATTGGGTTTTTCCCTCTGTGTGTGTGTGCATGTTTTGGTTTTTTGAGACAGGGTCTTAGTATACAATTCAAGCTGGCCTTAAACTCAATATGTAGCCCAGGCTGGCCTCAAACTCATGGCAATCCTCCTGCCTCACTCTCCAGAGTGTTGAATTACAGGCATGTGACACTATACCAAGCTTTCTTTTGTTTTTTTTGTTGGGGTTTTTGGTGTTGAGGATGAACACCCTCATCCATGTTCCATGTACTTTCTACCACTGAGCTATCCACAATGCTCCATAAAAAGCATTACTTCATTTCTTAAGATATCTTAATATTTTTCCTCACAATTGATTTCCTCAATTATGTTGATAATTTCACCCTTACTAATTTCCTAACTTAATATCTATAATCTTTTGAATGACAGTATCAACAATCTCATGGTCAGCTGTTTCTTCTATAACTTGACTTACGGTAGATTCGTGTATCACTAACAGCATTATCACATTTTAGTGTTTGCTGAACTTTTATCTTTGTTTGCTTGGGCTATCAAAAAAAATACCATAGACTGGTGATTTAAAACAAAAGAAATGTATTTCTCATAGTTCTGGAGGCTAGAAAGTCTAAGATCAAAGTGTTAGCAAGGTAGATTTCATTCTGAGGCCTCTTTGCTTACAGGAAGCAGCCATCTCTCTTATGATCTCACGTGGTATTAAGTAAGCACTTTAGTGTCTTTTATTGTAAGGATAGTAATCCTCTCAGGTCAGGCCCCATCCTTATCCTTCAAATAGGGCCATAATTATTTCTTCAGATGCTCCATCTGCAAATATAGTTGCACTGAGGATTTGGGTTTCAAAGTATGTGTTTTGGAAGAACATAAAAATTCCACCTATAACATTCCACTTTTGGGTCCTCAGAGTTCGTATCTTTCTTGCATGTGAAATACATGAAGTACACTCCAGCATCAACTCAAACATCTGAAATCTCTTCACACTCACATCTAAATCAGATATGGTTAAGATCTATGGTACTACCCTGTAGATCTCAGGCAGCACACCATTAAGTAGCTAGTTGGAGCCTGGGAGACTACACCCTTGTCTTTATAAACTAGGAAATGGCAAAAGATGGTTACAAAATGGCAGTCTAAATTATGATACAATTTTTCAGTTAGATCACATCTCCAAAAAACAAGAAAGGTTGTGTAAAATCTCTTTATGTTCAGGCTTTTATAGCTCTTTATCTCTAGAGAGCCCAAGAACCATGGTACTTTAAAAGGGGTCTAAGGAAGAGGAAATTGATATCCTGTCCTTAGACATACACTGTCTCTGGGGCTCTCCCACCTGTTTCCATTAGAGGCTAACACCCAGAGAGACACAGTATTTTTAAAAGATCCTGGTAGATTTATAGGTGGGTCCCCAGAACCCTATGACCTAACTGCTGGACACGGCCTTGACTATGTTCAACAACTAGATCTAGATTAGGATAAAAGGAAAAGGACTAAGAAAAAAGAAAGACCAAAATTATGGCCATTGTGACTGGCAAAGTTTTAAGCACACCCAAGTTATCCAAGGGAAAACCCAGGGCCAATCAAGACCTGCAAGAAAACTGAACACTGGGCACACCACTGTACCAAGCCACCAAATGGGCCTGCTCCGTGTGTTATGCACCCCATGTGCCTGACCCATGGCACTGGAGGATTGACTGTCCCTGCTCCCAAAGAGGGGCCAGGCCAGACAAAACTCTCATTTTCCACTCTGATGAAGCCTGAAGGGGCCCAAAGCAACCTGCAATGCCCTGTCCATGGATATCTCTTTCTCCTTCAAGGTATCCTGGATGACCCTCAATGTCTTGGGTGAGCAATTTCAATTCATTTGGCTTTTGTTTTAACGTTTTTCTCTAGAAAACTCTTCTCTAGATCTACAGATATAACTGGGGGGCAACAGGACTCCTATTCAGAGCTTCTTTACTCCTGCTCTGACATGTTAATTGGAAAGTCAAATGTTAACCATGAGTTTTTAACTATCCCATGGTGTCCTACTTCCTTATTAGCAATTTTTCTAGGAAAGGATTTACTAGCAAAATTGGGTACAATTCTCCAATTCCAACAAAGGTCAAAATAGATTTTACCTGTTAGAACTCCGTCAGGCCTCCTGGACCTAAATAGCCAACAGGTGAATCCTGCTGTATGGTATAACAGAATACCTGATTCTGGCAATGCCAATAGTTATAAAACTAAAAGATCTCAGGCAATTTCCTAGCTAAAAGCAGTATTCAATCAAAGAAGGAGCCAGAAAGGCCTCCAGCTTCCCATAGGCAAGTTTCTCAAACATGGCCTTTTGCAGTCTTGCCACTCTCCTTGCAATACTACCATTCTCCCTGTAGTAAAGAATATAGAATGGTATAAGACCTCCACCTCATTAATGAGGCTGTAATCCCAATCCACCCTCTGGTGGCAGACCCACACACAATTTTTTCCCAAATTCCAGGAGACCTGAATTGATTCACACTCTTAGACTTCAAAGATGCTTTCTTTTCATTTCCTTCTACCCAGCTTACCAATTCATGTTTGCCTTTGAATGGGAAAATCCCACTTCAAAGGAAAATCAGCAGTGTACTTGGACAGTTCTCCCACAGGGCTTTAGAGATAGCCCTTACCTTTTCACTCAGGCACTAGAAAAGGAACCTATAGCTTAAACAAGGACTCACTCATCTACAGTATGTAGATAATATTCTAATCTGTAGTCCAATTTGGGAGTTATCCAACCATAATAGTATCCAAGCCCTCAATTTTCTATCAAAGAAAGAATATAAAGTCTCAAAGAAAAAGGCTCAGGTATTTCTCTAGAAAATCCAATGCTTGGTGTACATTCTTACACTTGTCTAGGGACTAGACCCAGGCTATCTGTGATCTTGGGCCTTGCCCCTAAACAACAGTTTTTTTCCTTCCTGGGGAATGGCCAACATCTAGATATGGATATGTAATTTTGAATTAATGGCAAAGCCCTTAATGAGGCTGTCAAAAGTCCTGAGTCTGTGCCCTTGAAAAGTCTCAGACAATGCCTTCTGAAAAATAAAACATGTCCTTACTCAGGCTCTAGTATTGGGAATACCTAACTTAAGAAAACCCTTCTTCCTCCACATATCAAAAATGAGAGAAATGGCTTTAAGTGTCTTGACTCAAAGGCTGGGATAAGAACTCCACCCAGTGGCATACTTTCCAAAAAAGTTAGAGTGGCTACTGAATGGCTACCCTGCCTGAGGGCAGTATCAGCTACAGCTATGCTAACAGAAGCTGTGAAACTAACTTTGTGGCAAAAACTATAAGTACTGACTCTCCATCAGATCAGAGACATTCTTGAGACAAAAGTTTATTTGTAGTTGACAGGAAAACAACTTACCAAGTAACAGCCCATGCTCTTAGACACCCTCAAGGTTACTATAAACACTTGAAGTATAGTAAGTCCTCTACTTATGAATGAGTGCCATTCTGGGGAAATTGTTCATAAGTTGTCTTTGTAAGCCCACAAAGTGAGTTTTACACAGTACACCTGTGGAAGTTCACAACTCAAATGTTCGTAAGTTGGGGACTTACTGTAACCTTAATACTGCCTCATTGATTCCTACAGGCTCCACTCTTGTGAACAGATGATTTTCCAGACCTGTCATCAGTGACCTGCCCCTCCAAGACCCTAAGGAAGTATGACTCACAGATGGAAGTAGCTTTGTTCAAGAAGGACACCAAGTGGCAAGTTAGACAGTTGTCAGTTCACAATAGGTCACTGAAGCCTAACCCCTTCCCTCAGTGAACTCTGCTCAAAAAGCAGAGCTCATAGCTCTTACTCAAGAATTGATATTTTATTTAAATACAAACTACAAATATGCCTTTTTGGTGCTACATTCTGATGCAGCAATCTGGAAAGAAAAGGGCTTTTTAACTAATAACCAATCATCTACAAAGCATAAGTAGGGAATTCTATAACTCCTACAGGCAGATGCTGTCACTTAAAGGACACCCAAGAGACGTGTCTAATGTCTCTGCAAAATCAAAAGGCTAATTGGGGGGCAAAAAAGGGCAGCGTTAAAGCTCCTCAAGATCTTAGCCTTATTCCCAGTTCCTGAGGAACCATAAAAAATTCCAGGAAAAATAAATAGGTCTTAGGACAAGGGGAAATTAAAAGGGGACTCTGGTAGTATTTAGAAAACAAACTGGTCCTTCCTCAAAGGACACAGTAAAAGGCTATAAAAGCCTTCACAATTCTTTCCATATGGGAAGAAATGCTATATTGGAAATGGTCACTCAAATTTTCACAGGAATAGGACTAGCAACTACCACCTGACAAGTCTGCAAAGCTTGCCCACTCTGTGCCTACAATAACCCAGGCAAGACCAAACCATCTCCTTTGTTAGAACGTGTACGAAGAAGAGAGACACAGAGAAGGGAGACTGGCAATCAGACTTTATCCACATGCCACCATATGGAGGATTTAAACAAATGTTGGACCTCACCTTTACAAGCTGGATTGAGGACTACTCATTCAGAAAAGGCTACAGAGATAGTCAAGGTGCTCCTCGAAGAAATTATTCCCTGGTTGGCACTGTCTCAGGGTTTTCAGAGTGACAACTGGCCTTCTTTTACTTTGCAAATAAATCAGGAGCTGGTAACAGCTGTAGGAATAAAGTACCATCTCCATTTTACATTGAGATCTTGGTCCTTTGGAAAGGCTCCACCATGCCCAGCCTTTTTATTTTTTTAATCTTTTTTTGTTGATTTGTTCAGGACTTTAAGTGATCAGATGACAGGTATCTACATTTAGGATGGAAATCTGCTTATTTTAGTCTACTAATTCAAATGTAAATCTTACTCAAAAATATTTTCACAAACACAGCCAGAGTAATGACTGACCAAATATTTGTACACCCTTTGGTTCATTCATATTAACACATAAAAATAAATATCACAGTCAAAAAAATTCCCTCTTTTAATTTAAAATATTACATGTGATAGTTAATCTTTTTTTTCTTTTTTTGGTACCAGGGATGGAACTCTGGTCCTTGCACTTGTGGTACAGGCGGTGGAACCACTGAGCTAAATCCCTGGCCATGATGGTTAATCTTGATTGTCAACTTGATTGGCTTGAAAAAAATCCTAGTAAATTAGTAAAGTACACTTTTGTGTGTGTCTGTGGTGTTTCCAGAGATAATAGGACCAGTACAGCTTCAAGTTCTTCAGAGATAGGATCATAATTTGATGGCAAAATTGGGAAGTGATGCCTCCCTGGAGGGAGTGGATGGGGGGTAACCTTGAAGCAAAATAGGGATCCTCATGAGGACAAGAAATAGAGGGATTCTCAGGCACAACCTGAGTAACACAACCTGTTACTCATTAAAATGTCTTTTGCAATATCCTACCTTGTCAACAATGTACAGAGAGTACCCTTCCCGTATCTCCTACATTTCATAAGAACCAGGTGCACTGTAACAGCAGGGGGAAGCCATGTCTCCGAAGACAAGAGCAGTCACTGATCCACATTTTTACACTAGAAGAAAATCCTTAAAACATGAGGTAAAAGTCAAAAAGTACCAGACTTCTGGCCTAATGGAAAATTAGCCCTCACCCTACCCCAGCGGTACCATAAAAGCAACTTTTGTTAAGAGGCTACTCGATATTCTCTATCACACCCATGCCCCTCCAGCTCTTCAAACTGAAATCCCTACTTTTTCTTACTTCCCTCAGATAAGAGGCTGGATTAATCTTTGTCAGAGCTGTGCCTCTTCAGCTTTCTGCTACACAAGCAAAAGTCCTTTACCATTTCCAGTTAAAGCTTCTGCCTATAAATTCATGCTGATTGCCTTAGTTTTGATTTCCATTATTATGGATGTAAGGACCTGTGCTAGCTAGAGACAACTTTAGGGACTCAGATCCCCAACCCCTTCCTCTCTGACCCTAGGTCCTCCGCCCTCCACTTTCTGACTTCCTTGAGATTAGTAGCTTTCCTCCACCATGACTTTCTGATATGTTTCAGCCTCACCACAGGCCTAAAAGCTATGGAGTCAGCTGACTATAGATGGAAACTTTTTAAACTTCTTAAATCTTTCCTACTTTAAATTATCTCAGGTATTTGTCACAGCAATTAAAAAGTGACTAACACACAAAGGTTTATCACTGAAAGATAAGGCGACAACAAATTACATAAACTGAACAACAGATGTGAAATGAAAAAATCATCCCAGAAATTGAAATTAAGCCATGTGACTGGTCACTCACTGATCATGCTATAATGATCTGTGGACTAAAGAGCTAACAGCAAAATTTATACTTTTTGCAGTTATTCACAATGAATATTCTATGGTAAATTAAACTTGAAATGTGTTTTTAAGGGATGGGTGTGACTGAACTGAACTATGCTGTCTAAAATCTGTATATACTGGAACTATGCAAAGTAAAGATGATTTCTTGTAACTTGTATATAATAAATTGCACACATTTAAAGTGAATAATTAGATCATTTTTTCATATGTATATTCCCATGAAACTATTAACATCAAGATTATGAAAAAAGTTTCCTCTTGCTTCTTTATGTAAAATGTTTCCCTTCTACTCTTCCATGTTACTCAACTTCATGATCCTAAGCAACCACTGATTTCCTTTCACTCACAATAAATTAGTTCAAATTTTCTAGAATTATGCAGTATATATTCTTTTTTCCTCTGACTTCTTCCATTCAATGTAATTATTTTCAGATTCTTTCATTTTGTTGCATGTTTCAATTGTTCATTCCCTTTTATTGATAAATTGTGTCCCTCTGTATATATACCAGATTTTATTTAACTATTCTTCAGTTGATCAATTGGGTTGTTTCTACTTTTTAGCTATTACAAATAACTGCTGTGATCATTCACATACAAAACACTATGGAGACTTATGTCATGTCACTATTTCTTTTAGCTATTTACCAAGGTATGGAATGGCTAGATCACACGGTAGGCATGTATATCATTTTTTTTCAAAATCAGCAAACTTCTTTCCAAAGTAGTTATTTCACATTCCCATGAGAAACGAATGAGTATTCCAGATCTTTAACATTCTAGTCCTCATATGGAGTAGTCTTTTTTTTGTTATTTTAGTCATTCTTATAAGTCTATAGTATTATTTGATTGTAGAATTTAATTTTTAATAACTAATAAAGTTACATCTTTGGTGAACTGTCTATTCAAATCTTTGCCA
Source organism: Heterocephalus glaber (assembly GCF_000247695.1). The sequence goes on along the minus strand of NW_004624732.1, from coordinate 5,988,397 downwards.
ATTTTTTAATTGGGTTGTATGTTTTGTCATTACTGAGTTTCAAGAATTCTTTACACATTCTGGATACAAGGCATTTTTACACCTGGATACAGGTGCATTATTTGCAATATTTCATTCCGGTCTTTTCATTCCCTTTACAGTTTAAAGAACAAAGTTTATTTTTTATTTTGATGAAAACTGACTTATCAGTCTTATTGTTATGATCCAGCTTTTAGTGGTTTATACAAGAACCATTTGTAGAAAGTCATGAAGATTTTATCCTTTGCATATAATTTCTCCTAGAAATTTTGTATTTAAACATTTACATTTAGGTATAATATATTTTCAGTTGAGGACTGGGGATTTAGCTCGGTGGTTCTGCTGCCTGCCTCGCAAGCACAAGGACCCGAGTTCAATCCCCGGTACTAAACAAAACAAAAACAAAAACAAAAATATTTTCAGTTGAGACTGAAGTGGGACTGGGGTTGAGGTAACATTTTGGCAGGTAGGAAGAGGCAGTAATCCTATCTCTGTGAGAAAACTGTAGATGCTTCCCTCTTCTGATCTTTTTCACTTGTTCTTCCCCAGCCTCAGGTCTTTCCTCACATTCATATGCTGATCAGTACTCTGCTGAAAACTTGAAGGGATCCTCTGTAGATCTCCATTGTTCTTGGAATAATTCTTACCACTCTAGTACTTCATCCTGTGAATTTTAATCATTCTAGTCTCTGTAAGCTATCAACAATGTCTCAAGTCAAGTCTCTGAGCTCTCCTCTGTTCTCTTTTCTTTTTTCCTCTGTTCTCGTGGAAACACTACCCTTTGTTATGTAATGCCCAACCTGTCAAAAATATTTGTTTCACATATTTCTTTTCTTTTTTATTTCATTTATTTCAAGTATGAGGGTAAATCTTGTGCAGTTAACCATGTTATCTAGAAATAAAAGTCCCTAATAATTAATTATTAATTGCCAAACATTCCTTTAAAATCATAGTAATTACAATCCCCAGAATATGACACTGTCAAGGTGCTTCCTCATCTATGTGTGGAAATATGTATCCAAAACCGCAATGCATTCTAACATTGTTCTTATATATGAATACAGAAAAATATGGGAATGAATTATGGCCATCTCAAAAAGCAGCAATGGGATAGGTGAGGACTCTTCTGAGAAATACAAATCTTGTCTCAATAAGGGGGATGCTAGGAACAGAAGAAAAAGTCCCACTTTACTTTGAATGACTGGAACTATTTTTAATTTATGAGGAGAACCATGCATGTGATTTTCATTTTTTCCCAAACTTTCTTCTCAGAGTCAGTGAAAATATTTGCTACATTTTTATAAGCCCTCTTCTGCTAGTCTCTGATTTCACTTCTTTATGTACTCTGACAATAGTATAGGTTTTCATGTTTGCTGTATTTTCAAAAATATATTTGCAGGGTCAGCAAGGTTGGTAGGAAAATATTGTTTTGAGTTACTTTTTAATCATTAAAGTATAACTGCTTTACCATAAAATTTACCCCTTTAAAAGTATATAATCTAGGGCTGGGAATGTAGCTCAGCAACACAGTGCCTGTCTGGCAAGTGCAAGGCCCTGAGTTAGATTCCTGGTACCAACAAATAAATAAATAAAAGTATATAATCTAGCGCTTTAAGTGAGAAATTTAAAACTTCAAGTCTAACTTGCTTTAGTTTGCAGGAATTCAAAGAAAGACTACCTTAAGTTTTGGTAAAAGATACTGGGTGACAAATAACCTATAAGATATTTCCAACTCTTTCATAATTCTTCTGAAAAAATTTTAGAATCTCTGGTCATCTATGCAAATGTAGTTATATACATAATTTGAACATATTGAAGATACTTTCATAGCAAAATGCCACAGAAATATTTTATAAAAAACATTAATATAGATGAGTACTGTGGCACATTTCTATAATCCCAATACTCTGGGAGGCTGAGGCAGGAGGATCACAAATTTGAGTCCAGTCTGGGAAACTCAAGAGATTTGGTGAGACCATCTCTTGAACTAAAAAAATAAAAAAAATTTTTTTTAACTGAAGGTCTGGGAATACAGCTCAGTATGAAGACCATGGGTTCAATCTCCACTAATGGGTGTGCGGGTAGACCACTAATACCAACTGTTTGACTATTTTTTAGGTAGCACTCTTGTAGCATCTTTAATAAAAACTGAGGGTGGGAGTTCAATTAAAAAGGACATCTTGTGGGTTGGGTTGTAGCTCAGAGGTACAACGTGGACCTAGCATATATGAAGACTTGAGTTTAATATCCAGAACCACAAGTAGGGCTAGGGATGTAGCTCAGTAACTCAGCAAGTGCTCATTTTATCCAACACTCAGGGTGTGATCTCCAGAACTGAAAGAAAGAAAGGAGGGGGGAAGAGAGGGGAAGAGGAAGGGGCAGGCATCTCTATAAAAAACTTTTTATTAGTGAATGCTAATAATAGTTCTCCTAGCATTTTGAAACATCTTCTGTTCTATGCATTGCCTATACTAGATATCACATATGTCATATATAAGTAGAGATGTGTTTGTCCTTTGGTATATGACTTATTTCACTTAGCATAATGTTTTGAAGTCAACTATATTGTATTACGTGAGTGGTACTTCCTTCAATGGATGAATAATATTCTGTTGTATAGATATCACATTTTGTTTATTCTTTCTTCATCTGATAGGATTGGGATTGTTTCTTCCTGTGGAAATGATGCTCCTCCTGAATGGTATTACTAAGAATCCGAATGTGTGACTTCTTCTATAGGCACACACTTTCATTTTGAGCATATATTTAAGTGTAAAATTGATGGCTTTTATAACTCTGTTTCAACTTTTCAGGAACTGCCAGACTGTTTTTGCAAAGCAGCTGCACATTTTTCATTCCCGTGAACAGTGTATGAAGGTTCAAATTCGTCTATATCCTTTCCAATATGTTATTTTTAAAATAGCATTATTGGTGCAGTGCACCCCACAGCATGAACAAGCAAGCCCATGCTAGATGCACCCTTCCCCATCCCCCAATAAAAGGGCATGAGACTCTACCAACTCCAACTTGGTTGTACAGGTTTTCCCCAACCTAATCCTGGATGAAGACAATATCAAGGGAGAGAATGTAAGTCTGGGAAGCCAGCAGACCCATGGAGAAAGTTCAGACCAGGCCAGCAATTTCAGGGACTCTAGTGTTATTTTCGCAAAGTGAGTTAGTGAAAGACAACCATAGAAGGCTACCATGGAGAAGGAGTAGGCCAAATAGAGAACCCCTGAGAAGTATAAACTCAGGCATGGAAGGTCACGGGCCCTGCCCTCCATAGTGAGCAACCAGATCGCACAAGTGTTGACATTGAGTCCAACAGTCCTGTTGAAAATCTGCAGCCTACATCCAGCAATAATCAGAGGGCTGACTGCATTACCTGTCTACCAACAGGAGCAAGGATATATCTTGGTTTAAGTAGCAACCACAGTCTGGGGTGAATGAACAGAGGGGCTACTGGTGGAGGGGGGGCACCTCAAGAGCCCATAGGTCCTAAGGATAGGTAGAGAAAATCATGGCTAGTTGGATCTCAAGACTGGGAGGAAACCACTCATTTAAAAAAAAAAAAAAAAAAAAAGGAATTTTTCCATGACTCAATTTTTTTATTTTTCTATTTTTTATTATTTTTCTCTTGCCTTCATCAGATTTGGGGGAGGGTTGGGGTTTTTCTACTTTTTTCTCTTTCATTTCTTTTCTCTCTTTTTCTTTTTTCCCCATCAAGTTTTTTCTCTCCCTTATCTTTCTCTTATTTTCTGTATTTTGTTGTTTTTTCTTTTCTCTTTTTTATTCTTTCCTGCAACTGTTCTCTAATGCTACTAATTTCCTTTTAGTCCTCAATAGGATCCTCTATATTGCTTTTATCTCCTCCTTCTTATATCTCATTGATTAATTTCTCAAATTTTGCTTTTTGCATTCTCTGGTTCCCCAATCCAGCTTTACTAGTTAACTACTGAGCTTTATGAATCATTTGGTAACTAGTTAACTTCATGCTGCTGTTCTTGAATACTCTTCTATTTGTTAGTAGACGTAAAGTTCCATTTAGTAGATATTTACTACAGTAAATATCAATAGTTGATCAATATTTGGTTTTTCTTAGTGTTCATAATAATAAATTTTCCATGGTTAAGGGTAGTATGTTGTTAGTCCTTAGGGTCTGTCAATAGTTTGTCATTCATGTTATAGCTGTCATTGATTTTATTACCATAGTCAAAGAGACACAGCTGTTGATATTATTGGTTTTCTTAGGATGCCAACATCTGGATTGCCTTGGGATCATTAATAATATGGCAGCCTAATTCTGGAGAATTGGGAACTGGGCCAAGTTTGGTACAACCTCCCATCCCAAAGAAATTGAGGTTTTTGAATCCTGAAACAAAGGAAAAGGCCAACAACAGTTAGCCATACCCAGAGAGGATACTGGTGAAAAGTAGACATTAACTAAAGAAGTTCCATACTAGAAATAAAGCTTTCTACTATAATCAATTCACAAGCCTTAAAACAAAACAAATGAACAAAGAAAAAATAGAACGATGAAAAGGCAACAAAACAGCTCCAAAAGCTCCCCCAAATACTGATTTATGGAACATCAAAGGGGAGGAAACCAAAAGCCACACAACCAAATTATTGAAAATGATACCAGGGGAGATAATGAAATAGATCAATAAGACATTTTATAAGCCCACAAGATATAAGTAAATAGATAATATGCAACATAAACAAAATGATCAGTGAGTCTACACTTCTCATAATAAAAAGATATTCATATTAAAAAGCTAGCTGAGCTAAGAAAAACATGAATGACCAACATAGAAAAAAATTGAAGAGTCCATAACAAGGCCCCAAAAGAGAACTCAGGGGATTAAAAAGTTCTATTAGAGGTATGGTCCATAGATGAGACTCATGTGAAGACAGAATGTCAGAACTGGAAGACAACATATGCTTTTGGTCCTTTTCTCAAAGATCAAAATTAAATATGTCTGGTGAGGGTGAGGTTTCTGTATCCTCAATTCTGTTCCATTGTTCCAAGTGTCTGTTTTTGTTCTAGTACTTTGTCTCTCTTTTATTTCTTTCTCTTGCCTAATTGCTCCGGCTAATGTTTCAAATACTATCTTGAATAGAAGAGGTAATAGTGGATATCTGTGTCTTGTTCTTCAGCTTAGGAGGAATGGTTTTAGTTTTTCCCCATTTAGTATGATGTTGGCTGTTGGCCTGTCATAAATAGACTATCATATTCTATACTTATTTTCTTCAGGGTTTTTAACATGAAGGGATGTTTGATTTTGTCAAAGGACTTTTCTGTTACTATTTATATGATCATGTGGTTTTTATCTCGTTCCTGTTTTTGTGAGGTATTACATTTGTTGACTTACGTATGTTGAACTATCCTTGCATCTTTAGGATGAAACCAACTTGTATCATCTTTTTGATAATGTCCTGCATTCTATTTGCTAATATCTTCTTGAGGATTTTTGCACTTATGTTCATTAAAGAGATTGGAGGAAAGATAGCCTAGTTAACAAGTGGTATTGGGAAAACTAGTTATCTGTTTGCATGAGAATGAAACTGGAACCTTATCTCTCACCATATACTAAGTAAAAGTCAAAATGGATCAAAGATCGAAACATTAAACCTTCCAGAAGATAAAATAGATAAAACACTTGAAGTCATAAGTATAGGAAAGAATTTTCTAGACAGAACCTCTGTTGCACAAGAAATAGCAGCAAGAATCAACAAATGGAATTATATCAAACTAAAAAGCTTCTGTACAGAAAAAAATCAATCAGTAGAGTGAAGGGACAACACACATAAAGGGAAAAAAAATTTGTCAGCTACTCCTCAGACAGAGGACTAACATCTAGAATATACAGAGAACACAAACAAAACAAACCACCTAAAATCAAAGACCCAGTCAAGAAATGGGCAAGAGAAATGAATAGACATTTCATAGAGGAAGAAAGACAAATGGTGAACAGATATATGAAAAAATGTTCAACATGTCTGGCCATTAGAGAAATGCGAATTAAAACAACCATAAGATTAACTCCAGAAAGAATGGCAACCATCAAGAAGTCAAATAATAACAAACGCTGGTGTGGCTAGGGCGAAAAAGAAACTCTCGTTCATTTTTGGTGGAAATGTAAAGTAGTACAAACATGAAAATCAGTATGAAGATTGTTCAAAGAACTGAAATTAGAAGTTATAATTTTTGAGGAAGATGGCTGTGCTTGTGTTTGTGTAGGGAAGATGGCCATGGTTTGTCATCTGATGTGGAGTTTCCAAATGGAAGCAAAATTTTGCTGAACACTTTTTTTTTTTTTGGTACCGGGGATCGAACTTGGGTCCTTGCACTTGGGCAGCAGGCGACAAAACCACTGAGCTAAATTCCCGGCCCTGAACACTTTTGTTTGTGAACAAAATTGCTTAGAAACAGGAGCATTTGTAAACTGAAGTATTCCTGTATATCAAGCAAAACTATGCTCCCAAATTGATGTGAAATAAGATCTTTTCATGATAAAGAGTGCCTAAACAAATTCATGATCACCAAAACAGCAGTAAACACATTCTCAAGGATATCCTAAAAAGATACAATTAAGCTAATAATGAAAAACTATCTAATAGAATGAATATACCAGGTAAGGTGAGTAGTTAAGTAGAAAAGAAAAATAGGGAATCAGCAACATGAAAACAAGGCAGTAACAGGAATAACTCAATACCTGTCATTTATAACTCTCAATGTGAACAGTCTGAATTACCCAATCAAAAGACACACAATGGTAAAAATGGATCAAGAAACAAAATCCAACAGTATGCTGTATATAAGAAACACACTGCAACACTTGGTAGGCTAAGGCAGGAGGATTGCTGGAAGTTTGAGACCAACCTGGGCTACACAGTGTGTTCAAGGACAGCCTAAACTGCGTATCAAGACACTGTCTCAAGAAAGAAAAAGAAAAAGAAAAGAGAGAAACATTTAAAACTAAAAAACCAGGAAACCCTGAAAAAAAAAGATGTACTTCACATTTAGACAAAGCAGATTTCAAGTCAAAACTGATCACAAAAGGCAAAGAAGGTGACTACATACTGGGTAAGGTAACAATCCAACAGGAAGAGATAACAAATATTAACATATACGCACTAAACAATGGTGCGTCCAACTTCATAAAACAAGTAATGTTGGACATAAAAGATCAGATAAACATAAACACAACTATAGTGGGGGACCTCAATACTTCACTATCACAAATAGATCAACTGGACAAAAAAATCAACAAAGAAATATCAAAGTTGAAAAAAATGTTTGAACAAATGGACTCACTAGATATCTATGGAGGGTTCAACTCAGCAACAAAAAACACTGTCTTCTCAGCAGCATACAAAACTTTCTCCAAAACAGACCACATACTACCTAATAAAGGAAGCTTAAATAAATGTAAAATAATTGAAATTATACCAAGCATGTTATAAGATGATAGCACAATGAAACTAGAAGTCAATGAAAAAAGAAAATATAGGAACTATCCAAATGCATGGAAACTAAACAATACACTTTTAAATAAACAATGGGTTACAAAAACAGTCAAGGAAGAAATAAGAAAGTTTGTAGAACTAAACAATAAAGCCACTACAACATAAAAGAACTTATGGAACACAACAAAAACAATTCTAGGAAAGAAGTGAATAGCTGTGAACGATCACATCACAAGAACAGAATAAGCCCAAATAACTGAACAATGTACCTCTTGCTCCAAGAAAAATAAGAATACTCAAACTCGAAGTTAGTATAAGAAAGGAAATTATAAACAGTAGAGCAGAAATCAATGAAACTATGACAAAAAATGTAAGGAAACATAAAAAACCAATGAATCAAAGAGTTTGTTCTAAAAAGAATAAAATAGAGAAACTCTTAATGAATCAAACAAAAAAGGAAAGATACATATTAATGTACTTTGAAAAAAAGAGGGAAATCACAGCTGATACTGCCAAAATAGAAAAGATTGTTATTAACGACTATTTGGCAAACCTGTGTGTGAATAAATTCAAAAACTCAGGAACCTTCCAGGCCACCATACCACCGTCCCCAGTGCCAAGGAGCAGAGAGCTGTCCCCAGCACTGAGGAGGTGAGCCATGCAGATGCCAGCAGCACACAACCCCCCTTCCCGTTGAAATGAGAAGACACATGAACAGATCTCAAAACCAGGCTCCCAGATCACCTAAAGCAACCCCGAAGGGAAATGGGATGGAACAATCTGATATTCAGCCACCCGGACTAGCAGAACTGGCAACAAAAGAGGATTTGGAAAAAATGAAATCAGAAATAATTTCTCAGATAACAGCAGAGATTGTGCCCATAGTGCCAGACATGATTAATAAATTTAGAGAGGACACAGATTTAAAAAATGAAGAAGCTGAGGAACATGATGGAATCCCAACGTTGGAAACAAATAGAATCCACAAAGCAGATAAAAACAGATTTCCAGGAGATTAAAAACTCCATTGAAAGCTTAAGCAGCAGAATGAGCCAATCTGGGAACAGAATTTCAGATATACAAGATAGGATTGCAATTAGTGACCAGAAAAGAAAAATCTCTTCAAAATAGTAAGGGACCATGAGAAATCAATTCAGCAGCTGCTAGACAATGCAAATAAGAATAACATAAGACAGATTGGAGTCAATGAAGAAACAGGAGAGAGTGCAGACAACATAAAAAAACTGTTCACAGAAGTAATGGCAGAAAGCTTCCCAGGCAGGGGAACAGAACTTGACATACAGATAAGTGAGGCATACAGGACCCCAACTAGGCTTGATCAAAAAGAATCTATACATAGGTACATAATAGTTAAGATTCCAGAAACCCAACAGAAGAAGAGAATTCTACAAGCAGTTAGAGAAAAGAAAGAAATCACATACAAAGGAAAGTTCATCAGAATCACAGCAGACTTCTCAATGCAAACCCTCAAGGCAAGAAGAGCTTGGAGTGATGTATTCCAAGCCCTAAAGGAAAACAGCCTCCAACCCAGACTGATGTACCCTGCAAAACTATCTTTCAAAATTGATGGAGAAATAAGATACTTTCATGACAAAGAGCACCTTAGGAACTTCATGAATACCAAACCAGCACTTCAAAAAATTTTAGACAATATCCTAGGAACAGACATTGAGGATCACAACCCCAGGAAGCACAGCAGAATGAATCCATTGGGCATGACAAGAAATTAAACACAAAGGGGGAGAATCCAACAAACAGAAAATGTCATGACAATGATAAGTCAATACATATCAGTGATAACCATCAATATTAATGGTCTCAATTAACCAATCAAAAGAAACAGAATGGCAGAATAGGTCAAGAAGCAAGATCCAACAATATACTGCATACAAGAAACACAATTAAAAAGAAACTCAGAGACTGAAAGTTAAAGTGTGGAAAACAATACTCCATGAGACAGGAACACAACAAAAAGCAGGAGTAGCTATCCTTTTTGCAGATCAAGTGGATTTCAAACACTGATTAAGAGAGAAAAAGAAAGACACCACATCCTTGCAAAGGAAACAATCTAACTGGAAGAGATGACAATCATAAACATATATGCACCAAACACTAGGGCACCCAACTATATAAAACAAATTTGTAATTCTCTTAAATTTGTAATTCTCCTATGTTAGCTTTCTAGAGTACTGGGATTACAGGAGAGAGCCAGCATGCCCAGCTCTTTTAAATTTTTAGTTTTACCAATTTCAATGAATGTGAAAGAGTTCTCATTTGGGTTTTACTGGGCATTGTATATTTGGCTAATGGTGTTAAAAGTATTTTCATGTGCTTATTTACCCATTCATGTATCTTTTGGGTGATGTGCCTGAGCAAAATTTTTGCCCACACAAATTGTATGTGAGTGTGTGTGTGTGTGTATTTTTAAAAACCTTTTTTCCCTTCTTTTTTCCTTTCTCTTTTTGTCTGTTTTTTAAGTGCATCATATTTCTTCTGACTAGTGAGTTGTTAAAGATCTTTTTATACCCTGGAAGCAAGTCCCTGGATGTATATTTGCAAATATTTTCCCTTCCATGCATTCACAGTCTTTTGATTTTCTTAAGAGTGTTTTCAAAGAAGAAAAGTCTTTTAGTTCTAAGGATAATTTTCCCATCTGAAAGGTTTTCTCTTGTTTTTTCCTTTAAAGATTCATAGTGCTAAGTTTTTAAATCTATAGTTCATTTTTATTTAATTTTTATTCATATTGTGAAGCAGGATCTAATCATTTTTTTCCCATATAGATAGCTACTTGGATCAATAAGATTTATTGAAGATTCTCCATTCCTTCATTAAATTACATGGGCACCCTTGATAAAGATTACATACATATATAACATATATATCTATATTTTTTTTGTCCCTTGTTCTTGAGGACTATCACTTCACTGATAACAAAGTTATGATTACAGAATTTACACTTTAAGTCTCGAAATCAGGGTACATCCTTTAATTTTATCATTTTAAAAGCTGCATTGGCTACTCCTGCTTTGTACTTAATTTCTACATCAATTCTAGAATCACTTTATCATGTTCACCCAAAATAGTCTACTCGTTATATTGATCAATTTGGTCAGAAGCACCATCTCAATAATTTTGAGTGTTGTAACCCATGAACATGGTATATCTCTATTAATTTAGGTCATTTTAGCTGGGTGTGGTGGTGCACATCTGTAATCTCATCACTTGGGAGGCTGAGGCTGGAGGATTGCCCCAAGTTTGAGCCCAGCCTTGAGCTCAAAGGTCCACTTGAAATACATACCAAGATCCTGCCTCAAAGAAAAACAACAACAAAACACGTCATTTTAAAATTGCCTCATCAATGTTTTCAAGTTTTCTGGGTAGAAATTGTGGAAAGCTTTTTAAATATCTCTTCCTAAGGGCTTTAGCTCAGTGGCACTGCACATGCCTTGCAAGCACAAGGTCCTGAGTTCGATCCCCAGTACTGGAATAAAAAACCTAAATATCTCTTCCTAAATATTACTCATTTGACACAATTAAAACATTTTTTCAGGGTTGGAGATTTAGCTTAGTAGCATGTACTGAGATTGGCTGAGGTCCTGGATTCAATCACCAACACCAAGAAAAAAAAATCCAGGACAAAATACAACTGCCAGGTGTGTTGGCCCACCTGTAGTCCCAGCACTTGGGCAGCTGAGACAGGAGGGTTGCCACAAGTTCAAGGCCAGCCTGGGCTACATAGTGAGGTCAAGGCCACCCAGACCCACACAGCAAAATCCTGTCTCTAAAAACAAACAAAACCACAGATTTTTGTTTTAATCTTATATCCCATAATACCATTAAATTCACTCATTTGTTGCAGCAGTTATTTCCCAGGCTCTGGGTTTTCTAGGTAAAGAATCTTATCATCTGAAAGGAGGAATAAAGCTATGTCTTCCTTTGAGGTCTCTTTGCACACTATTGTTACTTTATTATTACTTTGCCTTAAATGCAGTACTTAGTAGCATTTCATACAATATTAAGTATAAGTGGTGAATGCGCACATTGTTTCCAAGTTTCTAATCTTTGGAATAAAATAGTCTTTTGTCACTCTGTATGATGTTAACTGAAGGTTTTCAAGTAGATACTCTTTATCAAATTAAGAAGGTCCCTATTACGCAGTTTATTGGATTTTTATCATAATTGTGTGTTGAATTTTTCCAACTGTGTTTTCTGCACATTTTGAAATGATTGTGTGGTTGTTCTCTTGTTAATGTAGTGAACTAAAATCAACAGTGTTAACTGAGCCTAGCATTTCTAAAGTAAATTCTCTTTGCTTATGATATACTTTTTGTTTTTTGGTGGTCTTTTTTGGTACTGGGGATCGAACTTGGGTCCTTGTGCTTGTGCAGCAGGTAGCAAAACCACTGACCTAAATCCCTGGCTGCTTGTGATATATTGTCAATTTTATATATTACTTCATTTAATATGTTATTTTGTAAAGTACTTTTTGTACTTATGTTCATGTGGGATACTGGTCTAGAAATTTTTTTTCAATAATATGTGTCAATTTTCTTTATCTTTTCAGCGTCAGATTTAGGTTTGTTAATTTTGTTGATTGTTTTTTTGGGTGTGGCTGATGTCTATTCTCTTTATTCTTTCTTTACTTTGCTTTCTGTTTACTTTCACTTATTTTAGCTTCAGAAAGTAGAACCCTACATCATTAATTGTAGAAGGGTTTTTTCCTCCCTTACTTTGGGGCAGAAACTCAGGGCTATACCTCCAGTCCTCTTATTCTAATCTAAGATTAAAGCTATTTGCCCTGTAAGTGCTGCTTTATCTGCATTTCCAAATTTTTGATATGTTGTAATTTCATTCTCATGCACTTGTCACAAAGTTTTGTTTTGTTTTGTCTGAGACAAGGTCTTTATATGTAGTTAAGGCTGGTCTTGAACTCACTATGTAGTCTAGGCTGGCCTCAAACTCAGTGATCCTCCTGCCTCAGCCTCCCAAGTGCTAGGATTACAGACATGTGCAACCACATCAGGATCCAAAGTATTTTCTACTTTTCCTTTGTTCTTTCTCCTGTGATTTAAGAATCTTCTGTTAAATTTTAAAATATTTGATATCTTCCAATCTTATCCTTATTAACTATTATTTTAATTTCACTGAGGCAAGAGAACATACTCTATATAATTTCATTCCCTTTAAATTTATTCATTTGTTTATCCCCCACCAGATGGTCTATCTTTGGGAACACATCATGTGTATATGTAAAGCGTATGTATTTGGCAGTTATTGGATACTGCACTCTATAAATATCAGATCAAGATACTTCATAGTGTTATTCAAATCTTCTACATCTTTCCTGATTCCTTTTAGTTGTTTGATCAATTACTGAGAATATTAAATGGTAATATTAATGGTAAACGTTATCTAAACTTTTGTTTCATGTATTTTTAAGCTAGTAGTCAATACTCCTATGTCTTCCTGAAATGTATTCTCTAGCGTAATGAAGTACCACTCTTCATCTCTTATTATACCCTGTCTTAAAAGCAATTTAACTTGATACTGATATAGACATTCCTTGCTTTTTATGCTGTTTGCTGCAGATAGTTTTATCTATTCATTTATTTTTAACATATTTTTAATGCCTTAAATCTATTTGTTGTATGCAGTGTAGTTTGGTCTTTTATTATCTGTTCTGCCTCTTAATTGCAGTATTTAGATCTTTAATCACCTCCCTCAATACACCATATTTTCCCATAATTTTAATTATTTTATTATAGTTTTATATATGTTTTATTGTATATTTTGGAAATAAATACATTGAAAACTCAAAAGGACAGTGTTATAATCTTTGCTTTAAACATCCATAGATCTTGTTACAAAGAGAATAGTCTTTATTTTTATCCAAATATTTACCATTTCTGATGCCCTTCATTTGCTCTAGAAGATCCAACTGTTCAGTTAATATTCCTTTTTCACATGAAGAACTTCCATTATCATCTCTTGTAGTAAAAGTCTGCTGAAGACAAATTTCTTAGTTTTTCATTTATAAAACTATCTTAATTTGGCGATCAGTTCTGAAGGACACTGAATAGAGAATTCTTGGGCTCACTGATTTATTGTCTGAGCTTTTAAGATGTTATACTGTCTTCTGGACTCCATTTTTTCTGATGGAAAAAACTGCAGGCATTTGAATTATTATTTTTTTGAATTATTATTATTCTTTTGTGTGTGACACACTGTTTTTCTTAAATCCATATTTTTTTATCTTAGGTTTCAGATTATAATATAGTGAGGCCTACTTTTCCAAGGATAGTCCTCATGGTTCTAAACTGAAAGTTAATGTGCTTCATTCATTTTCTCACATGTTCACTATATCAGTCCTCTGAATCCAGCCCTCCCTTCACTATCTACTTTCTTCATTTATAAGCTGTCAGTGTTAATAGAACTACTGATTTACAAGTTAATGTTCTGTCATTCAACTGGGCCAGTGGAGCTCCTTAGGAATATATTTTTTCAAAGGACCATACCATATTAAAACAATGCATGAAAGACAAAACAGTAGCTACATAGAATTTCGAGAATTAACTTTCTAGAAAGCACTATCTGTTATCCTTTTTAAAGTGAATCTAGAGAGGTTTATATATGTATCACACACTTAGAAAGGCATAGATATATAATTTTTGTTTTGTTTTCTACGTGCTGTGTAATGAACCTAGGGACTTGTAGAGTAGGTACTCTAGCAATGAGCAACATCTCCAGTCCCAGGAGGTAATACTTTGAAAAAAACTCTCAATCTTCCCTGAGTATTTTTTCCAATTAGGGCTTACCTTTCCTTGGAAAGTTCTCTTAAAATATAGGCAAGTCAGATGAAATGAAACATGTCTATAGTCCCAGGTACTCTGGAGGCTGAAACAGGAGGATTACTTAAGCCTGAAAATTTGATTTGAGGCCAACGTAGGCAATATAACCAGACCCTACCTCTAAAAAAAAAAAAAAATCAAAAACCTCAAAACACATACTTGCATTTGGAAGGTTCTCACATTGAACACAACCTAGGAACCATAGTCACAAATCTTTTTCCCTCAATCTATTCCTTGAACCTAGATAAGGGATCACTTAAGCAGTAACCATGAGGTATAAACTTTTACATTGTTTTGTAACTAGGATAACTTGATTGAGTCCCATAGATAGTATTAATAGTTTAAATATAAAGTATCCCCTAAAGACCCATGTTATGAAGGCTTGATCCCTGTCTTAGTTACTTTCTCATTGCTGGCACAAAATACCAGACACCCATAAGTTATAGGAGGAAATGTTTATTTTAGCCCACAGTTTATAGAAATTTCAGTCCATGGTCAGCTGGCTCCAAGGCAGAGCAGCATGGCAGAGGGACATGGAAAAGGAGAAACAGCCCATGGTATGACAGGCAGGAAGCAGTTATCAGCATCAGCTTTCCTTCTTCTTTCATTCCCTTTTTATTCCATCCAGGCCACAAGCCTATAGGTTGATACTACTCACACCAGGGTAGGTCCTCTGTCTTCAATAAATCCATTCTGCCATACCCAGAACCAACCTAATCCAATTAGGGAATCAATCCAGTTATCAGACACCCATAAACCAGTATCACACACATGAGACATTGGGAATACATCTAGATATAAGCCCCTAGATAACAATCCCCAATGCAGCAATGTTTACAGGTGAAGCCTAGGGAGATGACTGAATCATAAGTGTGCTAACTTGATCAATGGGTTGCGTTATTCCATTGATGAATTCATAGCTGAATAGGTTATTAGGATGCAGGCCCAGTTGGAAGAAATATGTCACTGTGCCTCTGCTTGTAGCTGCCATAAGGTGGGCAGCTTTTCTCTGCCATGTGCTTCCACCATGATATACTGCCTCACAACAGGTCTAGAAACAATGGAACTAGCAGACTATAGAGGCTGAAACTTCTGAAACCATGAGCCATAATAAATCTTTCCTCTTTTGACTGTCTCAGGTATTTTGTCACAGTGACAGAAAGCTGACCAATATAGATAAGTATGATTTATTGAATACAATTTATTGTTCTTTTGGAGCATCATAGAGCTATACCTTTTCAGATTCAACTGATTTGAGTTACTCTAATCATAGTCTTTTTGTGTTAGAATTGTCAAAATTGGGCCAATTAGAGCTGTTATTTATGGTTTAGATCTAAAATGTAACCCCCAGCATCACATGTTTGGAAGGTAACTGGATTATGGGGGCATTGTAACTGCCTTGGTGTGGAAGGCAAGGTCTGGTCAGGAGAGACATCACTAGAGGTGTGGCGTGGAACCATTTATCTCCCTCCCTATCTCCTCACTTCTCTCTTTATTTCCTGTCTACCCGGAGTTGAGGAGGTTTTCCTCCACCTGGCCCTTCCACCATGTTTTTCTGCCTTGAAACCAATCAACTATCGACCAAAAACATGAGTCAATATAATTTTTCCTCCTTTAAGTTGTGTCAGATATTTTGTCCCAGGCACAAGGAAAGTGACTAAGACAAGAGCTATTTGAAGTTGGAATTTTTTTTTTATTTGTAGACATCTTAGAAAGTATTCTTTCTTTTTTTCAGGCAAAGGATGAGAGGGATCAAACCCGGAGCCTTGTGCATGCTAGCAAAGCACTCTACGACCGATTCACTGAGCCACATCCCCTTTATGGAAAGTATTTTCTTTCTTGCACAATAATATATTACAGATCAGTCTTCTTTTCTCTTGCAACAAACATAGGCTTAGCTATTCTCTAGAGAATACTAACTTGTATTAATGAGTGATACTATTTGGACAAGGTCAACAAGCAAGATTCTTAAACTCACAGATACGTGGGTTCTCCTATAAAATAATGCCTGTAATATTATATTAGGCCCTCAAGATAATAAACTATGTAATCTATATCTATATAAGTGTATCACTGGGCATGGTGGTATGAGCCTGTAATTCCTGTATTCAAGAGGATGAGGTAGGAGGACCGCTGTAGTCGGAGTTGTAGGCTGCTATGTGCTATGCCCATCAGGTAATTGCACTAAATTTGGCATCAGGGAGCAGGGGGCCACTGTATTACCCAAGGAGGGGTTAATCAGGCCAGGTCAGAAATATATCAATTAGATAGCATATAAATGATTCTACTAGTTTCCTTATCCAAAGCTTGGCATGGATTGCAACATATCAGAGAGCTATAATTCAGTGGTAGAAAGCTTGCTTGGAGTGTGTAAGGCCCTGTACTGGGTGGAAAAAAAGCCAAATAAGCTCACTGATCCCATGAATCTAAATAATAAACTACAACTTAATTACACTTGGCATTCATTATGGGACATTTTTTTCTTTATTTTTAGTTTTGTATTTGTCAGATTTGGGTATCAAGATCATGCTGTCTCATAAAATGTGTTGGTAAGTGTTCTCTTTTACTCTATTTTCTTTAAGAATTTGTGGAAGATCATGTTATTTATTCCTTTGTTTTGAATAAGTAGTCAGAAAAATCATCTGAGCCTGGAGTTTTTACAGTGCAAAGACTTTAAATTATAGTTATAGATATAGATGTAAGACTATTTTGTCTACATGTTAATTTTTCAGTAATTTGTCCTTTGCACCTAAATTTCCAAATATATTAACATAAAGTTGTTCAAAATATCCTGTTACCTTCCTGTAAGATCTATAATGATATCTCCCTTATTTTTTGGTAAGAGTGGTTTGTACCTTCTTTCTTTTCCTGACAGTTCTTACTAGGAATTTATGTTTCAAAAATCTTTACAAAGAATGTACTTGTAGCTTCAATTTTCTAATGTGCTTATTTTCTATTTCTTCCTTAGCTTCTAGTTTTAATGCTATATTTCCATCTTCTATGTGCTTATTGTTTCTTCATTAACTTCTAGTTTTACCTTTATTATTTCCATCTTCCATGAAGTTATCCTGCCATTGTTTTTATAACATCTTAAAATAGATTTTTAGATCATTGCTTTCTGGGGGATTCTTTTCTTGTAATATATCCATGTAAGGCTCTAAATTTCAATCTGAACACTGTATCCCACAATTAGTTTGCTTTCATGATAGGGACTGAACCTAGATCATTGAGCAGGCTAAACATATGTTCTACCACTGAGCTTCAACCCCAGCCCCTACAAGGGTTTTTTATTTGTTTTGTTTTGTTCTGTTTTGTTTTGTTTGAGACAGGGTCTCACTATGTAGTTCATGCTGGCCTTGAACTTTCTATCACTATGTAGTCCAGGCTGGCCTGGAAATCACAGTGATCATCCTGCCTCAGCCTCCCAAGTACTGAGATTACAGGTGTGTGCCACCACACTCTGCTAGACCCTACAAGTTTGTTTGGTTTTTGGGTTTTTTTGCCGGGGGGGGGGCAGGGATTGAACTGAAGACCTTGTACTTGTAAGGCAGGCGGCACCACCACTGAGCTAAATCCCCAGCCCCCCTACAAGTTTTGATATATCTTTTTGCTGTTGTTGTTGCTGATACCATTCAACTGAAAATACAGTTTATGTTTTGACTCAAGGGTATTTTAGAACTCTATTATTTAGCATTGAGAATGTAAATTAGTGGAAGAATGCATGCCTAGTATGTGTGAGGCCCTGGGTTTGACCTCTAGCACTGAAGAAAAAAAATATGGCATAATTTTCAAATGTATAGGTATTGTCTAGATATTTTGTTACACCTTTACAGTGGGTCCCATATGGCTCTTAAACTCTTTCCTGTATTTTCCATCCTCATTTCTCTCTGTTTTTTATTATAAGTCTATTCTTCTAAACTACTGCCAAACAAAATGGCTAAGATAAAATACAGAATATTACCAGTCTTTTTTTTTTTTTTGGTACCAGGGATTGAACTCAGGACCTTGTGCTTGCAAGGCAGGCGGAAGCACCACTAAGCTAAATTTCCAGCCCTATCAGAGTCTTTTGAACCTCACCTTTTTTGACTTAACAAATACCCTAGAAATTAATTTACTGTTACAGCCTGTGTTTCACAAATGTGGGGATTTATCATAATTTAATCAACCATTCTCTCCTGAAAGACATATGGATGTTTTCAATCTTCTGCTACTAAAAATAGGACAGATTTTTTTTTTTTTTGGTGGTACCGGGAATCAAACTCAGGACCTTGTGCTTGCGAGGCAGGCGCAGCACCACTGAACTAAATCCCTGGCCCTAAAAATAGGATAGTAATAAACAGTCAGAATAAGTCATTCTGAATATTCTCCAGTTAAATTTTGGGATGTATTCTTACAAATGGAATTAGTCTTTAAAAGGTTAATTGTATACAGCATATAGCTAACAAATGGCAAATCCCTTCTACAAGATGGTATCAATTTGTATTCCTACAAGTACGATATGAGAATGCCTACTTTCCCCATGGCAAACAGTTGAAAACTCATGAGTTTCTGACAATTAGGTAAGAAATTGTGTATTACTGTACTTTTAATCCTTACCTCTTATATCATGAGTAACACTGAATATTTATTTATTCTTGGGTTAAAAGCATTTTTTTAAAAAAAAATCTGTTATATTTCTGGGTCCTCTTCCCCCAGGGTTAGGTGCATGTTGAACTATAAATGTATTATAGATAGTAGCTATTTCTATGATATACATTACAAATATTTTCTCAGTTGTCATTTTTTTACTTTGCTCAATGTGTATTACAAACTTTTTCATTTTTTTGTTCAGTAATCAACAATAATAAAATATTACAGAAAAGCCCTTTCAAAAAGCAATGAAAAAGCTAAAGGGCAGGGTGCTTTGCCTAACATGTGTAAGACCCTGAGTTGTATCCCCAGGAAAAAACAAACAAACCAACCAAAGAAATAAAAGGATCCCTAATGTAAATTTTTAAAATTAAAAATAAACATGCAGAATCTTTGTGAGAAAAAATTTTAAAACACTCCAAAAAGTAATACAAGTAGATTTGAATAAATGTAAAATCATGCCTCATCAAGAATGATCCAACATAATAAAGATATTAATTCTACTAAAGTTAAGTCATAAATTTAGTGTGGTTTGAAACTATGCTAAAATACAAATGGAAAGATAAGTATGTAAGAAAGGCAGAAAAATTCTAGGAGAGACTAGATTTTGCAGTTATGAAAACATACTAGAAAACTATCATAATTAAATGAATATGGTATTGACACATGAATAGGCAGACGAGTAAAGGAGATTAAATGTCCAAAAACAAAAACAAGTATAGATTTAGAAATTTAGTATGCACTAAAGATGTTATCACATAGAGGAAAATGGACTTTTAATAAATAGCTATATAGCCATTTGGGAAAAGACATATTTGGAGCTATAGCTATACACAGTACATAAGCAGAAACCCAAGTGGACCTGAGATCTAAATGTATGGTATGAAATGATGCAAAGAATGAAAGAAGTCATATGTTAATTTCATTTTCCTTTCCTTCCCTCCCTCTTTTCCTTCCTGTGGAGAGCGGTGTGTGGAGAGCGGTGTTAGCCAAAGAGGCTCCATTTTGAATCTTACCCTCCATTGTATAGAGCAAGGAGACTATGTTATGAGGAACTGCATCCTTGACGAATTAGATTGCCCTGGAACGTGATGAACGTTGTGTAACCCCGAGAAACAAAGAAGCCCATGAGGGTGGGGAATTCCCAAAGAACTAGAAAACAAGGAAGCAGGTGTCTCTGGATAAGGGTCATGATTAACAACCAAACTCACCTGTTGTATAAAAGAGAGGCGAAAAATAAACTTGGGCGCTTGGTCTCTGGGAGCCCTCCCGACTCTATCTCTTTGTCTTTATTTTTCTTCATCCTCACTCCCCCATTCAGGTACTGTTCGACAAGTGACGGCGGGCTCCATCACCTTCCTTACTTCCTTCTTCCTGTCCTTCTTTCCTCCCTTCCTTCCCTCCCTTCCTCCCTTCCTTCCTTTTCTGTGCTAGGGATGAAACCTGAGATTACATGCATACTAGGGAATGCTCTACCATGGAGCCTCTGTTCATTTCTTGTTAACTTAGGTGCTGGGAAATATTTTATAAATAGCATGCAAAATCCACATGTGCTAAAATAAAAAACTGATAAATTTGATATATCAAAATAAAAAATTTTGCATAGCAAAAACACCATAAGTCCAAAAACAAGTGACAAACAGGGAAAAAAATATTTGCAATGTATACTACAGACAAAAGGCTAATATTTCTAATATATAAACAGGAAAAAAAGACTAAAACCTCAATAAAAAGCAGATAAAAGCCATTAATAGATGATTTAGTAAAATAATATGAAATAGCTTACACATATAAAAATGTGTTCAATTTCATTTTCATAAGACAAATGCAAATTAAAATGACACTACTTGTCACCTGTCAGACCAATAAACTCTCAAACACTTGATAGTACATTCTAGGGCTGGGGATTTAGCTCAGTGGTTCTGCCTCCTGCCTCACAAGTGCAGGGACCCAAGTTCAATCCCTGGTACCAAAAAAAAAGATAGTACATTCTGTTGGTTTCACTGGGGAAATCAGGAATTTACTACTTGCTGGTAGGAATATAAAATGATGTATCCATAGAGAACAATTTTACATAGTTTAAAGTACATAGGTGTAGGGCCGGGCATTTAGCTCAGTGTTTCCACCGCCTGCCTCGCAAGCGCAAGGACCCAAGTTCAATCCCCAGTACCAATAAAAAGAGTAGGAAATAAAGTACATAGGTGTTTATCCCTTTCTGTTTTGTTCTGGGGCTTTTTCCTTTGAGTCAGGTACTTGCTATATAGTCCAGAATGGCCTTGAACTCTGGATCTTCTGCCCTCAGTTTCCTGAGTGCTGAAATTATAGGTGTGTGTCAGTCACCATGCCCAATTCTGATTACTCCTATCTAACAAAACTATTTCTTGAGTTCACCATGAAGACGTATCTCCAAAAGCATAAAAATGCTTATGTACCAGGTCATATATTATATTATATGGAATATAATACAGAACTGGAAAAAATATAAATGTTCATACATTAGTTAGCAAAAGATGGAATACCTATACTCTGAGCATCATAAATTATGAAGCTGTAAAAAAAAAAAAAGATGAAAATGTCTACAAACAGATAAGGAGGGATTTCAGGGACATATTAGGTAAAACATTTTTTGTCATAAGGTGCATAAACATGGGTGTGTCAAACGCACATTTACTCTTTAGAATATTTCTATTGATGAATTTTTAATTTTAATTTTTTGAGTTTTATTGTATTAAACAATAAGTGCTTAACAAGAAAAAAGACAAAAATAAGTATTGCATTTTTAATATTTATAAAAAAGCATCAAAATTTTCAACATTGGTTTTTGGTGTACAAAGTCTAAAAAAGATCATCCAGAGGGGGCAGGGATTTAGCTCAGTGGTTCCACCACCTGCCTCACAAGCACAAGGTCTCGAGTTTGATCCCCATAGCAAAAAAAAAAAAAAAGGAACATCAGAAATAAATCTTACATGAACTAAAATGAAAATATCAATAGCACTCTATAAAAAAAATGTTTACTTCAATTATCACATGTAAGGCAGTCACACATGACAAAAGCATGTTCCATACACACGTATCACTTACACTGTCAGCATATGTGTTTTGCTTTCCTGACCTTTCTGTAGGACATACTTGAACATCTCACTGGTCTTGCTGATTTGTCAAGAGGTTCTTATTATAATACGATGGGTAATTAACAGGAACATAAAATGTCAATAAAATAAAGTATTAAATTCTTAATATGTATTG
>NW_004624732.1:5940409-5966062 GCF_000247695.1 Heterocephalus glaber | reverse complement strand
GTGTAGTTAACAGGAACATAAAATGTCAATAAAATAAAGTATTAAATTCTTAATATGTATTGCATATTTAGAATAAATATCAACATTTTCACATCAGCTGTTTATTTGCTTACAAAACCTAAAAGATAACATCACAAATAAAAACCTATGTGAACTACAATGAAAATACCAATAGAACGCTACAATAAAAATAATCTTTGCTTCAACTGTCACACCAAGGCAGTCTTCACATCTGAAAATTCCATGTTCTGTACACAAGTATCATTTACACTGATAGCATGTATGTTCTGTTTTCTTGTTCTTTCTTGTCGCAGTAGGTCTTTGGGATGCTGCATCTGCCTGTTCACCTGTGTCACCAGCTAACTAGTGTGCTCCACAATTTTTTGTCTAGTTCCCTGGGCAGACACATTGTTTTTTCTCTGCTGTAAATGATCTCTTATGAGTCCTACCCCCAATCCTCTAAGAAAAGTTCTCTGTGATGTTTTGCACTTGTTATTTTCTTTATAAACTATCAAACAATATATGCCACATGTTTAGGACAGAGTAAAACACAACCATTGCTCAATGCTTTGGGTTTCAAGTGACACCATTGTTGCTGCATAACTCATCAACAACATCAATTCCATCCTTGGTTTTGTTGTAGAAAGTTCCTATCTGAGGCTTCCAGTTTGTTGAGCTTCCCCTATTGATATTTCCATTATGGTGCAATGTTGACATCAGTATTATCAGTTTGTTTTTCTTTGCCATATATAAAGTCAATGTAAATCATTCTGAAATCCAAAGACTGTACTATACAATTCTGTTTTGAGACTGCAATATTTCATTTGGAATTTCTGCTTTGTTCCTGTGTATAGTTCCTATGCTGGTCAAATTGTGTTGTGTTAGCAAATGTAACACTGATTGGAAACTGGTAAACCAATTGTTGAATGTCACATTCTGATTAGTTTGGAAGATGGGAGCAACAAGTTTGTTCACACCATTATTTAATTTATTACTATATGAATAAGGACCTGATGGCTGAGTTCCAGGATAAATTTCTAATTTGAAAGAATAATAAGTCTTTGCATCTACACAGGAATAAATTTTTGTGCCATATTTTGAAGATTTTTTTTGGCATGTACTCCCTGAAGCTATAGCAGCATGAAATAGTGCAAAATGTTCAATAGTTATGTATTTGGATGGTGTGTAAATTGCTTGGCAATTACTCACAAATCTGCCAGATTATCAGGTCTTTTTCTTTCTTGGAAGGTGGTTTGTCATCAAGCCTCAGACAATTTTGAAGGAAACCAAATCTCAGTGTTACTGTTATTCTCCAAACCTCAAGCCCATACCCATTGCTTTTTTCATAAGTTCTTTACATTTCTGCAATTACCATGAGAATGCCCTACTAAGTACAGTAGACCTATGAGTGAAGCTGTCAGTTCAGCTAATGAGGTGTCAATACATTTCTGAGTATGGCTGTTGGTGTATACAGAATGTTTTACTTGTTTATCAGCTTTTGTGTATGTTGTAGTGAGGGCTTGTAAGGGAAGAGATTTAACACAGGACACATAATTTACAGGACTATTTTATAATACTAACCCAAAAAGTCAAATGCAGGGAACTGCAAGAGATCTATCTATACACTAGAGACCCAAACAATCCAGCCAAGGGGATGGATCCCACAGAAATGTCCCGCACAAGTTCAGCTGAAGGCCTAGAGTCCAAGGCAATGTCCTCCACAAGTCCAGCCAGAGGCCTAGAGCATATGGCAATGTCTCATTCAAGTCCATATCAAGGATCTGCACTGGGAAGACCAAAAGCCAGGAAGCTAGAAAGTGTGTGCTGGCAGGATGAAGGATCTGTGCACCAGGCTGAGGATCTCCACTGAAGCCAGGAAGCGACACTCAAGGTGAAGACCAGAGCTCCCGTGAAAAGAAGAGCAGCCATCGCCAGCGACAGTGAGGACCTGAGCTCCTCTGAGGACAAGAACAGCTGCATTTGTATCAGGACAACCAGCTGTGGCAAGCTTCTCCAGGAAAATCAACAGCATACAATGTTCTTCTCCAGTTCTCCTTTTACGCCATTGGCAACAATTCTCAGGTGGGTCTTCCACGTCCAGAACCACACTCAGTTCAGGTGGGTGTTCCAAGTTGACTATTAATTATTCCCCAGAGTATTTCACAACATCTTGTAGCATTTCATCTGTTACAATTTCCAACAATGAATAGCGGAATTCTGTCCAATAGGTTTCACTCCTGCCAAGATCCTCACTATATTTTTAGAACTAGTTCTAACATTGGATCATTCCATTTGGTTGTATGACCATTTTGCAACATCTCAACTAGTCAAATCTGCACTCACATTGCTGTTTTGTTTGTCATCTGAATCAAGGAGGTCTGTATTCCCTGTGTCTGTATCAGTCTATTCTTGCTCCATTTCACTGTCACAGGAACTTTGGCTCACGTGGCCAGTGTCAAAGTAATCAACATTATCATCCACCCTAACCACTCTTCTGTTATAAAAACATGTATTTTCCCATAGTAGATATCTTCATCATCCATGTATGAGCAATCTGATGACTCACTTTTGACTTCCTCCAAAATTTACAAATCTAGTTTTTCATGTGCCATTGTACTCAACTGGGCTACTTCTACCAGAAAAATCAAAAGAAAACTTTAAAAAAAAAATTCTAGAGGGGTGTGAGTATATTATACCATGTGTGATACTCGTAGATATATGCAAAACCTGTTAGGCAGAGTATAATGTGGGTGAAAATCCAATTTTGACACTTGCACAGGTACACACACCTTGCCATCATACCAAGCAGGTAAACACAAAGATCGCTTCTTGTAACCCTCAGAGAAAGGTACTGAGATGCACAGCTTCCTACTATTTACACTCAAGTAAAGATTTACAGTAGAAAAGGGATGGGTTTTTCGAAACCCAGTGTTTTTTAAAAGAAAAAAATCTAAGAAAGGGCATGTACTGTATTTAACAACTATCTTCGCCGAAAGAAGAGGATGAGTGTATAATTACATAGAAATATATATCTGCTTACTTCCTAGAAACAAAAACAAAAATCGAACCTGAAACAGGAAACAGAAACTAGTGAACCTAGAGAGACACTGAAGAGATAGAACACAAGGTGGAAAAGCAAAGGGGCAATCTGCACTTATTCTCCAGCTCCTGGCTCACGGCTCAGGAGAAAGGAAGACTGAAACTTCAGAGACAAAGTGAAAGCAGGGGGCTCCAGAGGGCTTTAGGGAGAAATGAAGCAGGAGAACAGACCAGTGGATGCTATTTGCTACAACAGCTAGTGAATAATTTCATTCAAAGCACTCACCATTTGCCCTCACCATTTTGTCCCACTTTATGGGACACCAATGGTGGTGGGAGGGGGTAGTGATTGTTTGAACCTAGAACTCAGTACAGCTATGAAATAGCTTTAACTCAAGGCTCCCAGTATTATGTTCCCACAATGACTGGGTGAAGGACAGCCACAGAAGACAGCTGTGGTCAGCAAGAGACCCCCTGAGGGGTTCAAGCTAAAAAGTATAGGCCCCACCCCCATGGCTAGAGACCAGATTTAGCCTGAATTATTCTGGATTTGAAAGTCACAGAATTGGTGCCTTTACCTAATCCTACTGCCTGCTTGTGCCTGCATCCAGCCTGGATCTGGGGTTTGACTTCCTTCTTCATCTACCTGTGTGAGCAAGAACATGTCTTGACTTGGACACTGCCCAAGTAAATTGTAAATCACAGAAGAAAACCATACATTCAAAATCAGAGAAATTGCTTTTTTCTCTTGTTCTGTTTTGTTTTGGGGTTTTTTCCTTTGGTTTGTTTTTGTGAAGTATTCTTAGTTTTTAGTTTAGTTTTTCTATTTGTTTTCTCTTCTTTCTTTTCCTCCTTTCTTCATGAGTATTAGAGCTTGGGGAATTTTCCCTTGTCCTTCTTCCTTGCTTCTTAACTCCTTTTTCTTTATTTTTTTCTCCCTTTAATTTTTCTTTTATTTTTACACTTTAATTTCTTCCCTTTTTTGGCCTTTTAAAAAAATCTTTTTATTACTCATCAGTGTTTTCCATTACTTTCACCTAATTCTATAAACATCCTTCTACCTCCGAATAAGATTCCTTATACTCCTTTTCTCTCCTCCTTCTCATATCATAGAGTTTAAAGTTTCAAAGTCTTCCTTTTGCATTTCCCCATTCCCAAGCCCTATAACTTTAATAGTATAACTATAAAGCTTTATTTAACATTTGGATAGCTAGTTAATGCTGTAAAAATAATACTGAATTCTTTTCTACCATTAGCGGAGATACAGCTGTCACATTTAGTAGAGTATATATTAGCTGTAAGTCAATACTTAGGTTGTCTTAATGGTTACTCCATAATTGTAGATTTCTTCTCTAGGATTAAGAGTGGTCATATGGTATGTTAATATCTAATTTGTCTTGGACAATATTACTACAGCTGATTCACATGATGTTAATAGAGTCACATAATTGTCCCTACTTCTCTGTAAGACAACATTCCATTACTCTTGTGACATGAACAAACTAGAGTACATTCCCAGGGTACTTGGTTGTTGGGCTAACGTTATATTCTTCCCTCCCAAATTAAGCTGTGGCAAAGGATTATCATTAGCAACACCCAATGTACATCACTGAAAAGCAACTAAAGAGATCTCTATACTAGCAACAAAGTCTCTAGATTATAAGCATTCATAAACCTTGGACGAAACCAAACAAGAGAAACATGAGAAGACAAGCCAACAAAAAGCCCCCCAAAACTCCTTCAGAAGCTAATCCAGGGGGCACTGAGGGTAGAACAGCATAGCCCACATACTCAATTTACTCAAAAGGATAACAGAGGTGGTTAGAAAACAGATCAAAGAGGTACTCAGTGAGATCAGGGAAGATATAACTAAACATATAATGTAAGTAATAATCAAAAACACACACAAGCTTTCAGCAGACATTAATAAAAACAAAACAATACAAAACATGAATGACCAGTTAACCAAGAAAGTAGAGTCAACAAAAAGGTTTCAATCGGAAATCAAGAAGGTTATAAATGATATTGAAAGTATGGGCAGAAGGAGTGACCAATGTGAGGACAGAATTACAGAACTAAAAGGCAATGATGCCTTTAAAAAACAAATACCCCAAAACACCTTAAAAACAACAAGAAAACATGAAAAACAGATCCAACAGCTGCTAGATGATGCAAAGAAGACTAATCTAAGAATAACTGGAATAAGTGAAAAATCAGAATACAACACAAATGGCATAAAAAAATTTGTTCTGAGCCTGGGATTTAGTTCAGTGGTGCCACTACCTGCCTCGAAAATGCAAGGTCCTGAGTTTGATTTCTGGCACCAAAAAAAAAAAATTGTTCACAGAAATAATTGCTGAAAATTCCCCCAATATAGGTAAAGAAATAAACATGCAGTTAATGAGGCATATATAATCCCAAAACAGCCATGACCAAAAGAGATGTTCTCTGTGCCACATTTATACTCAAAGTACCAGAAGTCTATCACAGGGACAAACTTCAAAACTTAAAAAAAGGCAATAAATCACATATAAAGATAAATCCATTAAAATTACAACAGACTTTTCTACATAAACCTTAAAGGCCAGGAGAGCTTGAAAAAGTGTGTCAAGCCCTAAAAGATAAAACTCCCAACCCCCAACTTATGTATCCTGCAAAATTTTCCTGTAAAATTGACAGAGAAATAAGGTATCTTCATGACAAGGAGCACCTCAAGAAATTCATGACCACCAAACCAGCATTACAAAACATTCTCAAGAATATTATAGAGAGAGACAATTAAATCCAAAAGAATGACCTGGTGAAATGAGTAGTTAAGCAAAAGGAAAAAGAATAAGGACATCAGCAAAAGGAAAAAAACACAATGACAGGAATAAGTTCATACCACTCAGTAATAACTCTAAATGTGAACAGTAACCAGTTCCAATCAAAAGAAACACGCTGGGCTGGGGATTTAGCTCAGTGGTTCCGGCGCCTGCCTCGAAAGCGCAAGGTCCCGAGTTTGATCTCCAGTACCAAAAAAAAAAGACATACACTGGCAGAATAGATCAAGAAACAAAACTAAACAATGCGTAGTATACAAGAAATGTACTTAATTCAAAAAGAAACTCACAGATTAAAAAATCAAAGGATTGAAAAGCTCTATTCCATGCAAAAGAAACCCAGGAAAAAAGCAAGAGTAGCTATCCTGATTTCAGACAAAATGAATTTCAAGACAAGACTGATCAGAAGAGACAAAGAAGTTCACAACATATTGGTTAAGGGAACAATTCAACAGGAAGAGATAACAATTATAAACATACATACACCAAATAACAGTGCACTCAACTTCATAAAACAAATAATAAAAGGCTAAGAAAATCAGATAAACACCAGTATAATTGTAACGGGGGACCTCAATACCCCACTGTCACAAATGGATGAACTAGACAGAAAAATCAACAAAGAAATATCAGAGTTGAACCAAACCTTCCAACAAATGGACTTAACACCTAAGTCGTTGCTAGGAAGATGAATGCACCTTGAGACCATAATGTTAAGTGAAGTAAATCAGGCATCCAAGCTCAAATATCTCATGGTTTCTTTTATATGAGAAACTCAATGTGTAAATAAAGTACAAAATAAAAGACAATAAAAAAGAGAGAAAGGTTACTGTAGTCCAGCATGGACAATGTACCTAGTATACCTTGATTTAGTGTAATTGTCTTATGTGTTTTTTATGTTTTTTGGCCAATTAGTCTGGCTGTTAATCTGTATATATGATAATTAATTTTATACGAATTTACATGATAAATAAATGAATCTGATGCTAGAAACAAAAACTAGGGGTAGGGGTGGAGTGGAAGGGGGTAAAAATTGAGACAAAAAAAAAACAATACAAAGAATTCACAAATCCAAATGTTGGTTCTGCAAAAGAATAAACAAAATCAAAAAACCCTTAACAAATCTAACAGAGAGAGAGAGAGAGAGAGAGAGAGAGAGAGAGAGAGAGAGGTCCCAAATCAATGCAATGAGAAACAAAGGTGAAATCACAATGGACATTGCCAAAATCAAAAAGATTATAATCAACTACTTCATAAACCTGTACACCAATAAATTGGAGAATTCAGAGGAAATGGAGATTCCTAGGTACATATGAATTATCAAAACCAAATTAGGAGAATTTAAAAATCCTGAATAATCCAATAACAGGCAATGAAACTAAAGCAGTAATAAATAATTACCAACCAGGAAAACCCCAGGTCCACTGCTGAATTTTACAAAAACTTCAGAGAAATTCTAACACCAATAGTATTCATGCTTTTTAATGAAACTGAAAGGGAAGGAGTACTTCCAAAGACATTTGTGGAAGTTACCATTACCCTGATTCCAAGACCAGACAAAGGTTCAACCAAAAAAGAGAACTATAGAACAACCTTTTAAATGAATAGAGATGCAAAAATCCTCAACAAGAGACCAGCAAAAAAATGCAACAAATCATCAAAAAGATCATACATCATGACTAAGCAGGTTTCATCTCCCAGATGCAAGGATGGCTCAACATAGAAAAATCAATCAATTTAATAGATCATATGAACAGAAGCAAGGACAAAAAAATCACATGATCATCTCAACAGAGGCAGAAAAGGCCTCTGACAAAATTCAACATTATTTCATTAAAAAATTTTGAAGAAAATAGTTTAGAAGGATCTTATTTCAATATAAAAACCATTTATGGGCCAGGGATTTAGCTCAGTGGTTCCGGCGCCTGCCTCAAAAGTGCAAGGTCCTGAGTTTGATCCCCAGTACCAAAAAAAAAAAACAAAAACAAAAACAAAATACCATTTATGACAAACCAGCCAACATCATATTAAATGGGGAAAAACTCAGTTTTCCCTCTAAAATCAGGAATAAGACAAGGATGTCTGCTATCATCACTGCTGTTCAACACAGTACTTGAAACATTAGTAAGAGGAATTAGGCAAGGAAAAAACATTGAAGGAAAATTAAAAGATATCTTTTAAAATTAATGTATCTTGTGGTGGTAGTTACTGAAGATTCACTGTAGGGGCCGCCTTCACATTGTGCTCCATCCAACCCTTTTTTTATTTCTGACACAGAGTCTTGCTAAGTTGGCCAGGCTGGGCTCAAACCTATGATCCTACTACCTGAGACTCCCAGAGTTAATTAATATAGCTTTGACCTTTCATTTTCAGTCTTATTTATGCCCCAAATTTTGTTAATAGTGAGATATTATGGAGTAAAACATGGTAGCAGACAAGCATGTAATTTTTTGTATGAGATTCACTGATGCAATATTTTCTCTATTTTTGTCACTAATTTTATTAATCAATAAAGCAACAAAAATGAGATGAAAAAAATTCAATTGTACAAACCTATTAATTTCTTTTTTGGATTTTGTTGTTTGTTTGTTGCAGTATATGGGATCAAACTCAGGGCCTTGTACATACTAGGCAAGCACTCTATCCCTAAGCTACATCCCTGCTCTAATCCAATTACAGTTTTAACACATTTTAAATACCTCTGGTTACCCTGAAAAAAAAACAAAACCCAAACAAACAAACAAACAAAAAACCCTTGTCCTTCCCTAATATTTTTCACAAAATAGCACAATGGTATTTTTGTTTTAAAAAAATTCTTTAAATACATCCTTAATATTTTGTATAGCTTATGTCTTACTAATTATATGTACAAGGCTTAAAAATCACTAATAAAACCTTAAATTCATGTAATTTTTAAAGTATATCTTAAAAGGGAAATTAAAATTCAATTTATGTATTTATTTTTGAGACGGAGTTTCATTATGTAGTTTAAGTTGGCCTTGAACTCACTATGTAGCCCAGATTGCCCTCAAACTCCCAGCAATCTTCCTGTCCCAGTCTCCCGAGTGCTGGTATTACAAGCGAGTGACACCATGCCCCATTATTTCACTTTAATTTTTATAGCATCAAAGAGTATGAATAAACCCGGGAGAAAAAAATTATACTTTATTTTTACTCTTAGCTTTTATTTCTGATTTAGTATCTATCATTAACAGGTTTCAGGTAAAAATAAACTCACAAAACAAAGACTATCACATATTATAATAATGCAGGGACATTCAAAAAGAATCATTCTAAGTCATTCATATTGTGGTTTTACAATGTTATTTGAATACAGATGACTCCATTTTTTAATTTCAGAAGCTTAACTTTTCTCAAATCCAGAATACCACAATATTTAAAAAGATAAAAACAAGTGCTTCAATGGATTTGTTCTTTGTTTTAGCCTCTTTTTTGGGGGAATTATACTTAAGGTCATAACAAATCACTTTAGAGTGCAAGGAAACAACAAATGCTCTATTGTTTACATCCCCATCTAGTGGTCTTAAATTTCTGCTCTGTACAGTATTAAAAATGAACATGTAAAAAAAATGAAAACCCAAAAAATTATCTGTTAAAAAATAAAACACACCAAGACTTTACAGCCAGGAGGAATACTATTACATGACCTATTCTCACGCTATTACAACTAGGGGATGTAACGGTATGTCAGGGGCTATCGAGCCACCAGGAAAATCACAGAGTATTTTCCTGGAGCATCTCTTTTACTGAATGCTAAATAATTTAAAACATGTTTGCTTCTCAAGCTACAGAAAAAGAGCCTGATGATTTGGGCAATTAAATTATTTGGTCAAGTTCATTCAACCAGATCATAACACAGCCATGATAATAATACAGATGTTTTAAACCTATTCCATTACAAAACACAATCAGTCATGAGACACTAAATACTAACCCCAAATGCCAAATCACAATATGCTGTTTTCTCTTTGCATGCAATTTTGTAATTCTTTATTCTAATCCCTGGACTCTTCCTTTCACTCTCTATCATAGAATGCTTACATTCTGAAGCTAAGTCAAAGTACTATGCTACATTCTTTTCTAAAGTCAGGTAAAAATATAGAGCAAAATTATCAAAAGTTGAAAAGTAACCCAAATTAATTAATAGAGCTAACACCTCATGCAACAGCCGTGGGAATTCAGCTTCTATGGAATAACTCTCACTAAATATGCTGTATGTATGTGATAATAAAAATTAGAGATAGGTTCACTGTTTGAGACTAGAGTCAGAGACAAGACTGGAGAAAGGATATTGGCTGTTACTCCTTACTCCAAAAGAAGGCTACAAAGTATGTTACCAACCTACTGCTATGGGCTCCAATTTTATGGGGAGGTATGCACCCAAGGAGACAAGAAGTCAAAAATAGAGCTTTATGACCATGACTTGGTGTTAGGATCAGCAATATGCCTTAATTATATTGCAGTGTAGCAGCTCTGAAATGACATAAAGCTTATTCCCAGCTGAATATGGTGGTACATGCCTACAATCCCATCACTCTGGAGGTTGTGGCAGGAGGATCACAAGTTTAAAGCCAGCGTGGACTATTAAGATGTTGTCTCAAAAAACCAAAAGAAAAAAAAATTTCTTGACAGTGTGGAGGCCAGGTAGAAGTAGTAACCTAAAAACTGTTAGGGAGTGATAGATGAATAAAGTCTAAGAGGTAGGAAGAGAAAACAGAATACAAGATCTTCTACTCATAAGCCTGCTAATCAAAATTCTAAAACCTATTAGAAAATCTTAGGCTGAGAGTCAGCTATCAAAATTAATCAGTACAGTAATTTACTATAAGTAAAACTAATTTTATGCAAATCTGACACAAAATTTAAAAATAAGTATGTTTAAATAAATATGTTTATGATGTTCAAAGTAGGGGCTGACAATAAAAAAATGGGCAACTGAAATGAATAGACACTTCTCAGAAAAATTACAGAAGACAAATACATGAAAAAAATGTTCAACATTGCTTGCCATTAGAGAAATACAAATTAAAACAACATTGAGATACCATTTTATTCTAGAAAGAATAGCTATCATTCAGAAATCAAACAATAACAAATGCTGGTTGAGGCCGTGGAGTGCGAGGAGGAGAAGGAAACTTCTGCACTCTTGGTAGAAACATAAACTAGTACAAACACTATGGAGATGTCTCAAAAAGCTAAAAATAGAAATTCCATTGACCCCAGCTATTCCCTTTCTAGGTATCTTCCTGGAAGAGTTAAAGATACAGTGATACCTGCATACCCTGTTTATAGCAGAATAATTTATAATAGCTAAAATTGGAAACAGCCTGCTTATATGCCCATCAACTGATAGATTAAAAAATTGTGGTATTTACACACAATGGAGTACTCTACCATAAAGAGGGATAAATGAGTCATTTGTAAGAAAGTGAATGCACCTTGAGATCATAATATTACGTGAAATAAATCAGAAACAGGAGTGTAAATACTGCACGCAAAATACAAATATGGAACGAAATAAAAGCAAATAGGAAATAGGGAGATCTTTTCCAATTTGGAAGGAAAATAAGAGAGGAATTTGAGAAGCACAGGAGGGGAAGGAGTCCTCCCAAAAAAGAAATAAGATATGTTATGTACATGTACAAACCCCCCAAGATAAATGTAATCATTATGTCCTGCAAACAAATACTAAAAAAAAAAGGAAACAAAGACATCTAATAACTTTTAAAAATAGGGGCTGAGGTTCTACCTCAGTGGTAGAGTACCTATTTGGCATGCACAAAGCCCTAGGCTCAATCTCCAGCACCCAGGGGAAAAAAAGCTCAAAGTAATACAGAAATCACATTCATTACAAAAGGGTAAAATAAATTACAAACAAAACCAAGTAGAAATGTAATAATATATGGGTATTTAAAAATTGGACATTTTAGACATGAAAAAGATATGAAATAAAACAACACATCTGACAAATATTAGATTGAAAGAAAGATTTTATATATATATATGCAAGTTTTGTTACTTTGGATAATATATAGCCAGGGTCCCACCGATGAAAACGAATGGTACATTCAGGCATGATGGTTCATGCTTGTAATACTAGCACTTCAGAGGCTGAATGAGGAGGAACACAAGTTAAAGGCCAGCCTGAACTACATAGCAAGACTCTATCTCAAAAAACCAAAAGAAATAAAAATTAAAAGTACAAATTAAAGCCATTGGAGAAGGACTTAATAAAACAAGTAGAGAAATCAGGAATAACAATGCAGAATCTGAGGATTGGTATAAGTTGGAGAAAGAGGGCTGACTTTTAATCAAGATGTAGCCACCTCAGGCAATCCTACAGAAGAATAAATATCCCAATCTTACTGTCTTTCTTCTTTGATCTCCTTCTCAGGCTCTTTCTATTGGTCAAGCCATAGGAAACCTAAAGGTAAACAGCCCACTGATGTTGTTCACACAGGTCAGCCACTCATAACAGAATGCAGAGTGGAGAATATTAAAGTAGATCTGGAGAGATAACAGAAGATAAATGGCACAAAAGGTTTATGATACATATAACAGAAAACCAACTAAAAATTGTGGCTAAAAAAGAATACTGTCTCATACAACAAGAAGACAAAATTAGAAGTGTTCTAGGGTTGATTAATTCATCAGCTCAAATTCTCTGCAATTCTCAGTTTTCTTCTTGGCTCCAGCAGTTCCAAAGACTACATTCTCTTGCAATTATTCCAGAAAAGAAAAAAAAAGGCTGTTTCTTTCTTTTTTCATAGCTAAAACAAAACACACACACACACACACACACACACACACAAATTCATCTTATAGGAGTCTTAGCAGATATTCTTGTCATCATCTTAAAAAAAAAATTCATGGGTGTTTGTCTTACTAAGAATTATGAGTGCATTTCTTCCACGCAGCATTATTATTTCAGTTTTATACTGCTTGTGCCTTATTTATTTATACAAAAGCTGCCATCTGCATTATACTTTTCATAAATATATAAACTTTCATTGGGCCAACATGTCTATCAGCATGTCCAATTTTGTTTCTAATGAAAAATATTTTCTGAGCAAAACTTTTTTTAAAGTTATACTGAAGTATAAGTTACATATAGTAAATTCACACATTTTAATCGTACTGTTGTACTAGTTATAACAAATGCATATAGTCAGAGCTACTACCACAACCAAAATACAGAACAGTTCTATTACTCCAAAATACTCTTAGGTCTTTTTGTAGTCTTAATTTTCTGGTTGCTGCTTTAACAAATTGTCAAAATTTTGGTGCCATAAAACAACACAAGTTTAAAGTTCTAGATACAATTTATTTTTTCCTAATATTTCTGATTTCTGATTTGTTTTCATAGATACAGATATGGAGGGCCAACTATAGTTCTTTCCATTGCTAAGAGTATCTCACTGCATGTTTGTACCACACTTTGCTTACCTTTTGCAAAGGGAAAATTAATTATGCTGTTTCCAGTTTTTAATGAGTATGAAGTAAGCGGCTATGAACATGAAACAAGTTGCATGGGGGTAAAGGTCAAGGTGTTAACAGGAATGGCTCCTCACAGAAACTTAAGAGAAGATTATTCTGTGCCTCTTCCACCTTCTAGAGACTGGCAGTATCTTTTAGTTCCTGGCTTAATGCACTCTGTGCTTTGTCTTTACACACCTACCTTCTATTAATCTTTGGTCTTATAAGAACTGTTGTGATTATATTTAGGACTCACCCAAATAATCCAAGGTAACTGTCCCATTTTTAATCATATCTGCAAAATCCTTTACCATATAAGGTAACACTTGCAGGTTCAAGGAATTAATATGTAGATATCTCTGGGGAGCCATTATTCAGTTTACATAGTAGGAAACCCCAGCCGCTGGAAACTACCACTCTGTTAGTTCCTACAATGTGCCCTTTTCCAGAATGTCTTATAAATGTAATCATTGTAGTGTGTAACCTTTGAGTCCAGCTTCTTTTACTCAGCACAATATGCTTGAGTTAATAGAGACTGCTGAATCTAACAGTATTATCGCCATCCCTCTGTATCCAAGGAAGATTGATTCCAGGACTCCTCATAGATCCAAAATCCCTAGATGCTAAAGTCCTTTATGTAAAATAGCATAATATTTGTATATAACCTATCCACATCCCAGTTTACACTTTAAATCATTTCTGTATTACTTAAAATGTCTAATACAATATACATGGTATGTAAATAGTTGTTACACTGTATTGTTTAGAGAATAATAACAAGAAAAAAGGTCTGTATATGTTCAGTACTGATGCAATTTATTTTTCTGAATATTTCTGATCTCTAGTTTATTGAATCCATGAATACAGAATCTGCAGGAATGGAGGGCCAATTATAGTTCACTCTATGGCTGAGAGTATTGTATTCCATTGTATGGATATACCACATTTTGCTTATTCTTCACAGCTGAAGGTTCTTTGTGCTGTTTTCAGTTTTAACAAGTATGAAAAAAACTGCTATGAACATTACAATGTGTGGGTTTTTGTGTGGATGCAAAATTTCATTTCTCTTGGATAAATCCATAGGAGTGGGATTGTTGGTTGAATGTTAAGTGCCTATTTAACTTTCTAAAAAATTGTCAAACTGTGTTCCACTAGGGCTGTACCTTTTATGTCTTTTCTGAAGCACATGGTTGCCCATTACATAATCAAAGAAAAACGGAGTTAGTTTAAAAAATGAAGAAAGCACCTTTTGCTTGGACAACATTGTCTATCACAATGATAGCATAAATTCTCTATAGAGAAGACAAACATAAAAATAAAAATATGAAAATGTATTAAGAGACAGGACAAAAATAATTGTAAAAATAATGTAGAGATAGTGGAGAAGCAGTATTGAATAGGTTAACAGCCCAAACTTTCCAGAATTAAGGAAAAAATATGTCTATAGATAATGCTATCAAAATTAAAAGAAATAGGGGCCGGGGATTTAGCTCAGTGATTCTGCCACCTGCCTCGCAAGTACAAGGTCTCGAGTTCGATCCCTGGTAGAAAAAAAAAAAAAATTAAAAGAAATAGCCATACTCAAATACTTTATGATGAAAATGTGGATATTAAGGATAAAGAGAAGGCTCCTAAGAGATACCAGAAAGAACAGAACACAATTAATACTGACAACAGACATTTCATCTACAAAAGACAAGACCAAACAATAGTCATTTTTAAAATCTACAACTTTTTTTTTCCCGTACTGGAGATCAAGCCCAGAGCCTCACATATGCTAGGCAAGTGCTCCAGCACTGAGGTACATCTCCATTCCTTTTTAAAAATTTTGACACAAGGTCTCACTAAGGGTTTTGGCTAGCCACAAACTTGTAATCTTCCTGGGTCAACCTCTAGAGTAGCTAGTACAAGTATGTACCACCTCACCCAGCTAAAAGAGCAAATTTAAAACTTTTTATGTGAAATGTTGACCTCAGGTATATTTAAGAATTCAGGGCCAGGGATTTAGCTCAGTGGTGCCATCGCCTGCCTCCCAAGTGCGAGGTCCTGAGTTCAATCCCCGGTACAAAAAAAAAATTCAGATTTTTGAGGAGGATGTTAGAAAATATGGTCCATATATTGTACATTATATTAATATTTCCAGTTGCATATTTAGCCAGCTCCCAGGATAGGAATAAATTTTACATAGCAAGGTAAGAGGAAGGAAGTCGAGCTTAGGCTCTAGAAGCTCCCACAGTGATACGAAGAATT
This sequence comes from Heterocephalus glaber, assembly GCF_000247695.1. The sequence continues at coordinate 5,950,454 of NW_004624732.1, read as the reverse complement.
AAATAGAGAAATCTGGCAGAATAATAGAGGATGCAAACTAGATACCACTGTTTTGCAAGATTTTGTTAACTAGGCTTGTATAAAACAAACAAAAAGAAGTTAATAGACTTTCCCCTCAAAATCCCATGCCAAAATCCCTCTCTTCCGAAAGGCCCACTTTTAAGTATTTTTGGTCTACCATTCAGGTACCATATTTTTCAAACATTCTTTTCAATCCAGGCCAAAATAAGAAATGTATTTTATTTCACAACCCAGAAATCACTCAGACTCTCTCTTGCATACATAACCACCTGAAAAAAAAGTTTTGATAATAGGGGGCTACAGCCACAAAGTGCCAGCTTTGCATGTGCAAGGCTCTGTCTGGGGTCTATCCCCAGGACCTAAATAAAATAGAAGAGTAAATAAAAGTTTTGGTAATAGTAATTATACTTATTATGTGTCAGACACTCTGACATATTCTATTCTGTTTTTATTTAAACTGAAGAAATGCTGGTTATTTCCCACATTGATTTTATGACACACCAGTAGGTAGCAACCTACAAACTGATCTGTAAATCCAAAAATTTTCTATGCATGTATAAACATGTATGTTTATATTTCTATATAAAAATGAGAGCTGAGGGTTTAGGTCAGTGGTAGAATGCTTTCTTAGCATGTATGAGGTTCTGGGTTCAATCTCCAGCCTTATGAGAGGGTGAGGGATAAAGAGAGAGAAATAAAAGAGGATCAGCCCTCAGATCACATGAACTGTATTTTTTTTAAGTACTGCAGATAAAACCCAGGGCTTTTCCACTGAACTCGATCCCCAGTCCTTTTTAAAAATTTGAGACATTGTCTTTCTAAGCTGTTAAATTGTCCGGGCTGGGCTATAACTTGCCATCCTTTTGCTGCAGACTCCCATAGTGCTGAGATTATAGGCATGCATACCACACCCAGAACAAACTGTATTATCTCTGTTACACTGAAAATGTTCTTATTCATATTTTCCTTTACATTATTTGATAATATACTCTTTTTAAAAATGTTTTTACATAAGAATGCTTTTTTTATTCTTTTATTTTTGAAAATTAATTTTATTGGTACATTTTAGGTATACAATATAATGACATTCATCATTGGAAATCTGCATCTTCACATAATCTCTCTTGGTTCTTATTTTCTCTCCATTCCCTTGCCCTCCCTTCAACCCCTCCATCCCTCCCTATTTACAAAGACTTTGTTTCCATTTTTTCCTTTTCTCCTATTATTTCCATTCCCTTCTTTCCTTTCCCCTACCCCTACTACTTCCCCTTCCCCTTTGCCCTTTTTCTTCCTAGATAATGTACTCTTATATGCCACTAAAAGCTAAAGCATAACTATATTCTTATTAATATACTGTCCTTATTCATTCTCATATTCTGGAAGGAATAATTTACTTTCTATGACTTAGAACTTTCTAATCAAATTGTCTGGTTCAGTAGTAACTTTTTACATGTCATAGATCAAAGAGATATTTTAAAAACCTTCAGTAAGAAATGCTGTATTTTCATAAACAGAATTTCATGTCAAATTGTCTTTATCATGTTTATTTGCCAAAGTGGAATTTCAGGCCAGAGATATCATACCTCAAAGAGTCATAGGCAATGTCCTTAACGTCTTGATCTTCCTTTAGGGGTGTAATATGTCCTTTTAAGTATGTACATTAAATCAGACTGCTTACTGATTACTTTTGTTATATAAAGTTTTGTGATTTAATCACAGGCCTCCATACTTTTAAGAACAGGGAAATATGACAAGGTTTTTCTATCTTATAAAAAGTTACAAATAAAATATACAATAATTGTTCCACTGAGGTTGTAATATAATTTTATTAATAACTTTCATAAATCAAGGGAAGTATAAATATAATTTTTACTTAGAATAAGCATCTATGAATTGTAAAAGGTAACATTTGGTAACTGACAATAGTTTCCCTAAAGTAGAACACTTAAGAATAACAAATAGAATATTATACCATATACTTTTACCTTTTCATTAAAACTTTTTATTTTGCAATAATTCCAGACTTACAGAAAAGATGCAAAACACCTAGTGCCAAGAGCCTGGTATCTAAATATCATTCTCTAATAAAAGGTACAAGGGATCCTTGAAGAAATAGCTGATTAGGGCTGGAGATTTAGCTCAGTGGTGCTGCCGGCTGCCTCGCAAGTGCAAGGTCCTGAGTTTGATCCCCGGTACAAAAAAAAAAAAAAAGCTGATTTTAGGGCTGGAGCAGGAAAATACAAAACAAAGCAGAAGCATCATGGAATACAGAAGGCAAAGTAATACCAAAAAACAAAACATGAGGGCATATGAAAGGGTTAGATCCCCACTAGAAAGAGTGGCTGATGCTAGAATAATTTGAGTGACAAAATAAATGACATATTATAAGTCAAAGAATAAAATAAATACACAAAAGTCCATACTAATAGAAATACATGATAAATAATAAATCAAAGAGCTAAATCTTCCTTATAGGATATGCACTATAGTGACTGTTTCCTCAAGGAGGTGATATTTTTAACTGTCTCCCAACCCTACTTCTGTTTCTGAGGGTAGAGTGGATTTAGTGCCACCCTTCCAAAGAACAGAACAGAAAAACTGGAACTTTATAGTACAGAAATTTGGCAAATACTACTTTATCCAAGATATAAAGGTTTATAACAGCAGGGATATTAAGTTGCTAATATTTAGCCCCTTATATGATGTTTTGAAAAAGTAATTCACCCGTACAGTATTCTTTTAAAAAGAAAAACTTATAATCCTAGTCTAATCTTGAGAAATATATATAAGGCAAGCCAAAATCGGGGACATCCTACAAAAATCTCACCAGTATTCTCTAGATTGTCAAAGTCTGAAAAACGAGAAAAGACTAGGAAACCATCATAGACCAGAGAAGACTGAATAGATACATGCAATGTGGTACACTGGACTGGATCTTTATATACATTTCACTCAGATTTTCCAAACTTAACATTTTATCACATTTACTAATCAGTCTCTTTCTCCTTTATCTATATAGTATTTTTTTCTAAACATAATAATAAACTGCCATCATCATTCTTTACTTCTAAGTATTTCAATGTATATTTCCTTAAAGTACATTTATCAAAATAAGAAAATTAACATTAATACAGTACTATCTAATTAACTTTCACATTTTTCCAATTGTTCCATTTGTTTTTTATAACAAAAGTGGGAAAAATTATTTAGCCTTTTACTAAAAGCGGGAAAAATTAAATTATTTCTATCCAAGTCCATGATCCAAATCACAGTCATACATTGTACTTATCATTTATCTCTGTAGTCTTTGATCTGGAATGAGTTCCTTAGTCTGCTTTTCAGGACCTTGACATTATTTTTAAAAGTCAAACCATTTATTTTGTGAAATGTTCCTTATTTTGTGTTTGATATTTCTCCTTGTTTATTTTCAGTCATGCCATCTTTCAGAAATACCACATAAATGATGTGCTCATCTTAGTGCATCCTATCAGGATGCATGATGTCTATTTGTACCACTACTGATAATACCAACTTCTGTGTTTTGTGGGGAAAACTTATGTCTGTAAAAATAGATTCCTTGCTATCAACTTTTCATTTATGCCTGAAACAATCCCTGGCTATTCTTACAATATTTTTTTCATTGGAATACTATATTAACTTGTCTAGGTCCATACACACACAAAGACACACACTGGTATCTTTACTTAGATCATACTAAAATTATAAATTAGGGAGAATTCTCTTTTCATTGGTTCAAATTTAACTTTATGTATCTGCAAGTATTTTAAAGTTTTTCTATAATAATGGTGTGTGCCTGCTATGTTTATTCCCAAGTATTTTATCTTCTTTTGTTATTACTGGGGTTTTCCCTGGTATATTCTCCAACTGGTAACTGCATGTGTAAGGGATATTAACTTCTGAATTCTATTTTACAGTCTAATTACCGAATTTGTTCATTGTTTGAGTTATCATTGGTTCATTAGGAGAGTAGTATGTACACTTTTTCTATAGAAACACCACATAGTATTTTCAGCTTGATGGGCCAAAAAAGTTTCCATCACAACTCTTCAACTCTGCTAGTAGATTGCAAAAGCAGACATACGCAATACAAAAATACATAAATATGGTCAGATTTTGCTCCCAGTTTGTTGATCACTGTCTTAGTTACTTTTCTCACTGCTGAGACAAAATACCCAATACCCAAAGCTAAAGGAGGAAAGGTTTATTTCAGCTCAGTTTGTAGAGGTTTCAGTCTGTAGCTAGTAAAGCAGGGTGGTATGGTAGAGGGGCATCACAGAGGAGAAATAGTCCATGGCAAGCAGGCAAGAGAGAGCAAAGCAGCAAGCAGAAGCAAAGCAGTAAGCAGTATGCCATCTTTCTGTCCCTTAGATTCCATTCAGGCTACCCATTCTTTGGGCCATGCCACCACACCTAGGGTGGGGCATACTTAATCCCAGCACATCCCTTAATCCCTTAATCACACCCTATTCCAGCCACCTTTGAAACTTCCCACCTATGACTGTAAGGGGATTGCTAAATACAAGCCATAACAATTACCAACTGGAATTTTCACTACCATGTTATCTGCATTTAGAAATAGTTTTATTTCTTCTCATCTTATTGTTATGCTATACTGACTGCTCTTGTTTAACTATTGGCTAATATCCTCAGTAAAATGCTGAATAGTAAGTGTAGTTACTGAATATCTCTACTTTATTTCTGATGCTGGTAGCAAAAATGCCCCTTGCATTTCCCCCTGGGTATAGAGGTACCTGGGAGGATGAGCTAGAAGGATCACATGTTTGAATCCAGCCTGGGCAAATTTGAGACTGTCAGTGAGACTCTGCTCAAAATTTTAAAAAACTTAAAAAGTGCTAGGGATATAGCTCAGGACATGGGTTCAATCTGACATAAATAAATATTGACATAAATAAAAATAAAGCCCCTAGAATTAAAGATTAAAAATTAATAGGACTAAAAATTCCTATTTTTCTAGCAGTGTTTTTATTAGATGTTCATTTTTGTTGGCCTTTTCAGCATCTATGAAGATGATTATTTTCCCTTTACAATATACATATTAATATGGTACTATATTATATTAATAAATTTCTTAATATTGAACCAACCTTATATTCCTGGAATAGATCCTACATGGTCTTAGTGTATTATTTTCTTAATATGATGTTAGATTTACTAGCTAGTTGGCTGGGGATTTAGCTCAGTGGTTCCAGTGCCTGCTGTGCAAATGCAAGGTCCCAAGTTCGATCCCTGGTACCAAAAAAAGATACTGCTTTTAGATTTATTAGCTAGTATTTAATTTGGCACTTTCCATCAGTATTTTTTAATTGATATTGGTCTATATGTATTTTTATACTGTCTTTAAGAATTAGTAGTAACTTTTAATGCTCTGCAACAATTTATGGTGCTTTAAAGACTATCTAATCTTTGAATGTTTCATAGAATCACTGGGAAACCATCTAGGCCCATGCTTTTTTATGAGGTAGTTCCTTGATACTCTATTTATTTTACAGAAACTGGACAAATTCCAAAATGGTCAATTTTGGTAAATTATATTTAGCTTGAAAATTGTATTTTTCGTCTGTTTTCAATTTACTTACAGAGAAGTTTGCATAGTAGGTTCTTATGATCCCTTTCACCCTGAGTGAATCACATACTGAAGTACTAGAGGTTAGGACTTCCACACTTGAATGTTGGAGAGGGGCAGTGTTGAGATATAATGCTTTAAAGCATACTTTAAAAGGATAAAATTTTGTGGTATGTGAATTATATCTCCATTTTTAATCATAAGAACTAGGCTGGGGATATAGCACAGTGGTAGTGATTATATTTGGAGATAAGTCCTTTAAAAGAAGTAAAGGTAAAATAATATTATATGCATGGACCCCAGTCCATTATAACTGGTGTCCTTTTAAAAGGAGGAGACTAGGACATAGACTAAAGGGTAACCATGTTAAGCACACAGCAAGAAGACGGCCATCTACAAGCCAAGGAAGAGGTCATAGAATGAAATCAACCCTTTTGATAACAGATTTCTAGCCTCCAGAATGAGAAAATTAATTTCTCTTTTTTCTTTTTTTTTTTGGTACCAGGGATCAAACTTGGGACCTTGAGCTTGCCTCGGCAGGTGGTGGAATCACTGAGCTAAATCCCCTGCCCTTTAATTTCTCTTCGTTAAGTTACATAGTCTATTGTACAGTATTTGTTATAATAGTCCTAGAAAACAAATACATAAACTATAAAATTCAGTGTTGTATATATACAAAATATTCATAATTTCACAAAACTATCACAACTTTCTAGTTGCAGAACATTTTCATCACCCCAAAACTAAGCCCCATACTTACTAGCATCACTCCCAATTCCGACTTTTTCCAGTTCTGAACATTTCATATAAATGGAATCATAAAATGTGACCTTAACTTTTTAAGATTCTTCCATGCTGTAGCATGTAGAACTTTATTCCTTTTTCTGGCTGAATATTGCCTAAATATATCACATTTCGTTTATCCATTTGTCAATGGACACAGGTTGTTTCCATGTTTTCACTCATGTATGAGTTACTGTATGATATGTATTTTTAATTCTCTTGTATATATACCTAGTAATGAAACCACTGAGTTATATAGTAGTATATTTAACTTTTTGAAGAACTGCCAACTGTTTTCGTAAATAGCTACACCAGTTTACATCCGCAAAAGCAATGTATTGGGGTTCCAATTTTCCATATCCTCATCAACATTTGTTATTGTCTTTATTATATCCATACTAATATGTGTGAAAAAAAATCTCATGTTTTTTATTTGCATTTCTCTGATGATTAATGATGTTGCTCCTCTTTTCATTTTTTATTAGTCATTTTTATATCTTTTGGAAAAAATATTTGTATCCTTTATTTAAAATTAGGTTATTTGTCTTATGGTTGAGCTATGAAATGTTCTCTACATATTCAGAATACTTGTTAGATATAAGATTTACAATTTTTCTTACATTCTTTGGGTTATCTTTTCATTTTAAGGGTGTTCTTTGAAGCACAAAATTCTTAATTTTATAAGGTATAATTTATTTAGTTTTCTTTGGTTGCTTATGCCTGAAGGTATCATATTTTCAAATACAAACAACAAAAAGCTCTCTACTCATTCCAAGGTCAATATTTACACATTTTCTTTTAATATTTTGAGTATTTACATTTAGTTGTTTGATACACTTTAGTTTTTGTATGTACCTTGAAGTAGGAGTTCAACTTCATTCTTTGTATGTCAATCTCCATTTGTTCCACATAATTTGTTGAAGAGGCTCCCATAAATATGTTGAATTGTATTGGTATTATTGTTGGAAATCAATTGACCATAAATATAAGGGTTTATTTCTGACTTCTCAGTTCTATTCCATGGATCAATATGTCTATTCCCTTTCTAGGGAGGAGGATGTTATAAGTATTTTCATCAAATGAACTCTTTTGATTCTCATTTTCTATTTTTTTTTAAATCAGTTTCTGTGAACAAGACTGGCTATTTGAGGCAATTCACAAGATTCCTAGTTCAAGAATGCCCTCTCTGCTTCTTTCACAGTACTCCCACAGATATGTCGCATGTTCCTAAAACCTGCCAGACTTTCTGTAGGAAGTGTGGCATGCACCAATCCTAAAAATGTGGTAGAGGGCCAGGGATTTAGCTCAGTGGTTTCGTCACCTTCTGTGCAAGCTCAAGGACCCGAGTTTGATCCCCAGTACCAAAAAACAAAACAAAACAAAACAAAAAAAATATGGTAGACTATGGCACAAGTATGTTTAAGTAAATCAGCATTGTGACTGGCAGCAGAGTGGCTATGGGTAGACTAAACTGATTTTCTGAAAAAAGACAAAAACTACAAAGGAAACTGTTCTGAGGCTTGAGTGTGTTGAATCCAACTGCACATTTAAGAGAATGCTGGATATTAAGAAATGAAATATTTTGAACAGGAAGGAGAAAGAAGAGAAGAGGGTTATGTCCAGTTCTAAGCTTTATCTTTTTTTTTTTTTTTTTTGGTACCGGGGATAGAACTCAGGACCTTGCACTTGGGAGGCAGGCAGAGGAACCACTGAGCTAAATCCCGGCCCTTTATCTTTTGTTTTATGATAAAGACAACAAAACCTTGATATTATGCTCACTTGATAAGTTCATCTGGTTATAGTTGGTCTTTTGGGAGGGAATAATGTAGAACCATCAATAAAATTCCCCTTGGAAAATTTCTGCTTCAAAAACAAACCAACCAAAAGGCCGTCTGTTTTCAGTAAAGTGTAAATATTAGTTGGATTGGGAGTCAGACAATGTGAGGATGCTGATTTTTAAAATATTCTTCTATCTTACAGGATCCTAAATTTTCCCCTTTTGCTTCTTTGGTTTTGTTTTGTTTTGGTTGAGAGAGGGCCTCACTATGTAGATCCGGCTAGCCTGGAACTCATGGTAATCCTCCTGCATGAGCCTCCCAAATGCTGGGATTACAGCTATGCTCTACTACACCCAGGTCCTTTTGCTTATTAGACTATTCTTTAGCCTAATATTTTTACAGCAGAACTGAGTAGAAAGTACAGAAAGTTCCCATACTTTCATTACAGACATTCTAAAATACAGTGGAACATTAGTTTCAATCAATGATCTTACACTGATAGACTTGCCACCCCATATCCACCACTGACATGAGGGTTCACTCTTGGCATTTAAAGTTATGAGTTTTGCTTTTTACACATTCTCCCCTACCAAAATTGTTTAGTTTCTAAAGATTATTTATCTTTTTCTTACCCTTTCTCCCCCAAAGAGTTGCCCTGAGTTTCATAAAACGCTGCCTTGAGTTCCATACAAACTTGTCAGTCCTTTTTCTATAGTCTGCTCTGATCTGTCAGTCTTTTGAAAGGAACTTCTGTAAGCAATTTAAATCAATATTAAACTGGTCACTAGCTCCCCTCTCCTGTCAATTTTTCCAAGATCACCTTTTATTTCATTGTTGGGGTTTGAAATCTTAACTTGGGAATGTTGGGCAACCGCACTACCACTGAGCTATACCCAACCTCTCCCATAGCCCTCTTGTTCTCCACCAGGCTTGTGCAGGGGATTGAATGATGACTAGCTAGGATTTTTGTAGTACTTTTTTGATTTACAGATAATTCAAAGTTGCCACATTCTTTTTGTTTTGTTTTGGGTTTTTTTTAGGCAAGCCTATGTATAGTTTTATTTGTTCTTTATTGTGTTCTGGAAGATCTATCTACAGGGAAATTTGGATTAATGAATTTGCCATCACTTCAGTTACCAATAATTTAATATTTCTGTAAATATTTTATTTTTCTTGGATAAAGAATTGCCAGGTTTTTAATAGAATGGGATATATGTACACTACTACAGTGCTAAAATGGTAATACTAAATATGAGTAATATTGAAACTGGCTAATTCTGTGTTTCCCCAAAAGCAAGACCTAACTGGAAAAATAAACCCTGGTCATTACCATGGTGATGGCCAGTGTCACGCAGGAAATTATATCTCACTATTCTCTTGCTCAGTGGCTACTCTGTAATGGCAGTAAGGCAAGGTGATTTGGGCCAGCATTTTGATCTCTACTTTTCAAGGCTGATTATTTTCTGGTTAAGTGTTATTATTAGGAAAACATGGGTTATTTGTTAACATGGCATTAGATAAATTCTTCCTAAACATACTGTACTCCTACCATGACATTCAAACAATTCATAAGTCATGTGGCATCTAATCAGTGATGAGAACAGTAGGAAAGAAAGTTAACTAAAATACAAAATAATACAAAAGTCTTTTACGCAAATGGAGCTACCTGTTTTTGTTTAGGTTTTCCACTAGGAAAATTATTTTTACTTAAGCAGCCAAGTTTAACAAACAAGTAGTTCATCATATCTTCTATTTAAAAGAGTACTTGATTCACAGTCCATACCAAGTTTGGATTTTTTGAATTTTCCTTATCATTAGAAAGCCATGTGAAAAACTTAATGACAATGATATTAAAAAT
>NW_004624732.1:5874061-5933774 GCF_000247695.1 Heterocephalus glaber | reverse complement strand
TCTAGTTTTTATGTAGATTTGATGGTTAAATTAAATATGTAATCTAATTATGCCTAAAGTTAGAGTAAATTGTACCAACATTCATTTTTATTAAATAGAATGTTATAAAACTTCATCTTGATGTGCTGGATAGAATAATAGTTGGCCTACAATAAAAACTACAGAATAAAATTTATTTCCAAGCAATGACAAACAAAAATATTATTTTAAAGCATGGGTATCCAATCTTTTGCTTGCCTGGGCCACAATGAGTAAAGAGGAATTGTCTAGGCCCCAAAATAAAATATAGTGATGCCTTGGTTCATAAAAATTTGTTCTACAACTTTGGAAAAGATGGCCACATTTGTGTTCGTGTAGGGAAAATGCCATGGCCGTGTCTGTCACTGAGGCAGGTTTGTGAAAAATATAAAATTTTGCCAAATACTTTGGTTTACAAGCAAAATTGTTTGCAAACCAAAGCATCTGTGAACCAAGGCACCACTGTATATAACACAGTAAATGTTTATAAATAACAAATAACAATTTCCTTTAAAAAATATTTTAACTTATTATTTTATAAAATAACACAAGCCCAAGTTTAATAAGAATACATATCTGTTCAATAACAACAACACCTGTCTACACAGAAACATACATGTGATGGTAATTTGAAATTCTACTTTTGATTATAGCATTTTACTTGCCAAGTTGCAGAAGTGCACATAACATCTGATATCTGCAGATTTTGATTTGACTGGACTGTGTAGCAAGCACAGGAGGCAAAGTTGGCATTGCACTGTGGCCCTCCTCCTCACAGCATTCTATTGCTGACTATGCAGCACTGAGCAATCTTGTCGGGAAAAATGTTGCCAAAAATCATAAAGTAATGTTAAAAATTTATAATCTCAACGGGGTATATTACTAGCTGTGCATGGAGGTATACAGCCTGCAAGCCATAGGTTGGAAACACTTTTGTTAAAGTATTCTCTAAGAGAAATCAAAATTCAATTAATGTTAATCATCAACCACCAAACTAGAAAAATTTTTATTGTAAAATAAAAAATATATATACTCCCCAGTATAAATTTTAAAAGAATATTCACTTCAACACATATAATCTGTTCATTTTTGAATTTTTTCTTTTCTCATTAATTCAAAATGGTAAATTTTAGAGAAAAAAGGAAAATGTTCTCTTACTACTTAAAATTTTTTTTGTGGTACTAGATATTGAATCCAGTGATTCACATACTAAGTACACTTTCTACCACTTAGCTACAATATATTTTCTAATAGTCTACAGCAACACAACCCTCTCCCACTGAGCTATATCCTCAACTCAAATGCTACAATATGATCAATCTTATTCTAATTGAAATTTAATAAATATTAATATCCTGATAACTATTTCACCAATTTGTAATTATCAGTAATAACAAAATTAGGAAAAAAATAAAGCCAAACACAAAACAATCATATTAGTTTATAAAACTGATAAAAGTGTAACCAAAAATATTTGTTAAAATTTTTTCATATTTTCATTGATATTCCAGGATCCTAATATGCAAACACATGTTCAAAACTTTCAAGTAACTAATGTGGGTTACAATCACTTTATCTAGTGCTTCTTTGTGAAGCACTAGATAAAGGCAGGAGAGCCAAATTAAAAAAGGAAAAAGGGTGGGGAGAAAAAGGGAAAAAAAAGAAAAATGCTATACTAAGATAGCCACTAGAATATATATATTATCACATACATACCTTTTTATAGAGTTGTGTATATATACATATACATATGAAAAAATTTAAGAAGGGGGATGAGGAACTCCTGGAAGTTCCAGGAGTACCAAGGAGCTTATACCAGTATCTTCTTTCATTTCCACTCATAAAATGTAGTCTGTGAACTTGGTCATGGGAAGCCAAGCACAATTCTTACTAACATTGTAAAATCTGTGTGTGCACACTTATGTCCATGCATGTACAGGTCCCTGGATCTATTATAAAAAATGGTTTATGATTTACTCCAGAGGTCAGGGAATTTTCTGTAAAGAACGAGATATAGAATATTTTAGGATTTCTGGGTCATTACATCTCTGCTACAACTACTCAGTTCTGAAATTATATGGAGAAAACAGTGATAGATGGATGATGGTTACCTTTATACGTCAACTTGGCAAGGCAACAGAACCCAGATATTAAAGCAACACTAATCTAGGTGTTGGTGTGTAGGTATTTTGTAGTTGTGGTTAACATTTACAATCTGTTGAGTGTAAATAAAGGAGCTTACTCTCAATAATGTGGATGGCTCTCATTCAATCAGTCTTAAGAGCAAAAACTGAGGTTTCTTAGAGAAGAAATCCTTATTTTTTATTAGTATATGTTTGTGATATATAATGAATACATTCACTAGAGAAGAAATTCAGCCTTCAGACTATAGCATCAACTCCTGTCTGTATTTCCAGCTTGCGAGCCTGCCCTACAAATTTCAAACTTGCCACGCCCTACAATTGCATTAGACAACTCTTTAAAATAAATCTCTTGATAAACAGATAATATACAATATATGATTGATTCTGTTTCTCTGGAGAACCCTAATACATAGAAAAGACATAAACTAATGAGTATGACTGTGTTCCAATAAAAGCATTTACAGTAATAGGTGCCAGGCCAAATTTGATCAGAGTACCATACTTTTCTAAACCTTAGTTTTATAAATAACAAAAGATAACTTCTTTTATTAGTTACTCTGTTGCAGGCAGTATGAAAGGCATTTCACATATGGAATGAGAATCATATTCCTTAAACTGGGAATTGTTCTCAGCCAAACTAGATATTCAGAAGCAAATAAGGAACCATCTTCCAAGTAACTGTGAGATCTAAACCCAAGAGTTAGTGTGAGAGAGGTTTCTCAGAGAGGGTTTCCAGATAGTACTCTTTATTGTATATGTACATATTAGAAAATGAATTGAGGGGCTTTCTACTAAGCTATACTCCCACCCCAACTCTTATTTATTTATTTATAGATAAGGTCTCATTAAGTTGTCTCAAACTTTTGATCCTCCTGCCTCAGCCTCCTGAGTAGCTGAGATTACAGGCACCTGTCGCTACACTCAGCCCATGCTGGCATTCTTTTTTATGTTTTTATAAATTTTTAAAACATTTCCTTTGAAGACTGAAAGTTTTGCTGCTAATTCAGCAGAAGCCAACCAATAGAATGTTTTGGATGTACATTCAGTAAATGTGGCATCTTACAAGAAAACTTCATGAGAAAGTACAAATTTATAAAAGCATTAAATACAGGGATTATTATTTTTCCATGAAAAGAATTCCTTTCATCAAAGACGTAAAGCAAAGGACTGCTAGATAATATGTATTTTTTAGAAGTAGGAGTCCTCAATCTACCCCTGGCATCTACCTATAAATTTAAACAGTAGATTGTCAAATTTGTTAATGTTACCATTCCCTTCTTTACTGATTAATAAGGTTTCCATTTCAGAAGAAAGTTGCATTCCCTGTTTTCAACCTAGGGATCTCACTTTAAACACTTCTGTCTCTTCATGGGTATGACTTCCTCTGAAAAAATGAAGAAATAATCTATAATTAAAAATGATAGCCAGACATGGTGGTGCATGTCTGTAATCCCAGCACTTGGGAGGGTGAGGCTGGAGCACTGTGATATTTTTACATAGAAAGGAGTGACAGTCACATAAAATAAAAATTTAGCAAAGAAAGGAGGAACTCTGTACATGAAAGGTAACCATGGAGTCTAGACAGTTTAGAACAGTTCTGATTTCAGATACTTGCCTGTCAAATCACTTTTGTGATGTTCAATTCAGAAAATATGGTCACAATTTTACTTTCTTGTATCCATAATTCCCAGTAAAACGCCTTTAACATAGCAAAATCTCAAGAATTATTTGTTGATAATAATTACTTGGAAACTCAAAGCAAAGACAGCACACTGACACACACACACACACAAAACTAAAGAATAAAAACATTGATATCAGTGGTCTTTACCTATTTACTAATATCAATAAAAAACTGGTACTGTAATTGGTGCCACACTCACCTCTGATAATATCATCAGTGCTGGGAGGGGATAAAGCCATTATCTTTCATAATCTGCACCATCCTTGGCAAGTTTGGGTGTTCTGTAGACAAGTTCCCACTTCCAGCTCTGATTGCCATAGCTCAAGAAAGTGGTACTGACACAGTCATTCCTCTTGTGTAGAATAAACATGAAAAGCTGTTTGAGGGACCTATGTAATATTAAGCCCCAGAACGATAATATTAGTGATGGTTTGAACAGGGAATGTAATAGCTAACAATCATGGAATGCTCATTATGTTCTAAGAATGCATGCATCATCCCATTTAATCCCTTCAACAACCTTAGGGGGTTTAGATACTGTTATTAATCCCAATTCACAGAAAGCCTACCAAGGCCTACCAAGTTAAAGAACTGTTCTTTCAGGGGCCTGGGGGGGGGGGCACTGGTCAAAGTAAAGATAATTAAGAATCAGAACCGGAATTTGAACCCATACAGCGTGGTTCTTGGTGTGTGCGTGTGTGTGTGTGTGTGTGTGTGTGAGTGATATGTTTATATAATTATCATGCTACAGGGCACTGGGGCTGAAAAAGTATTTTTCTTTAAAGGGCAAATTAATTTCCTCAAAAATAATCTTTATCTGTTCACTTTTCTCATACTGAACACTTAATCTTCATTTCATATCCTAAGAGACTGGAATTTGTGTCAACTTTAAATAATCAGACTTTAAATTTTTTAAATTTCCAGTATTTTAAAATTTATCATAGCGAGGCACAGTCAGTTTGTTACTCTCTAAGACAGTAAAATGGGGAGAATGATTAACAGTCCGTTCCCTTCAGATGAAATGACAAGTATATTTAAACATCATATTTCACTTATTGGAGTTATTTGGTGAAATCCACATAAATTGTGGCTTTTCTCTCTTACTCTCTTTTATTTATTAGTACTCACATCTTAATTTACAACATTTACAGTTGTTTTCAAAGTTTCGTCCAATATTCACTTGACCATTTACTTCACAATTTCCCTCCCTTTTTCTAAATAAGTAAATTTTTTTTACTGCCAAATCTGTAACCACACTATGTAAGGCTAACATCACGATTTTTAAAGCTATGACAGTAAAAGCGCCCCAACCGACACCCAATTATCACAGGGAATTACTGGGCAAATCGAGCCCTACAGGGGGAGGGCTTGCTGTCAAATCAGACGGGGGGGGGCGGGGGCGGGGACGGCACTGAGGCGGGGAGGTCGGAAAAGGCAGTGCTTTACTCGATTCAATAAACATTCACTGCTCCACTTGCCAAGCTTCGAGAGGGACCAAAAAGCAAAAGAGCGGAGCGGTATTCTACGCAGAAAGGGCCCCGCAGTTTTGCCCCAGGGGTGAGCGCCTGTGAGTACACTGGACGCCAGACCCTCGTGAGCCGGACGCGGACGGCCAACCAACCAGGGCCAGGCCTCCTGCGCCCGCTCCTGCTCCCAGCGCCCGCACACGCGCCCTCCCCGCCGCCCCGCCGCCCCGCTGCCGCTTACCGGTGACGCCTCGCTGCCTTCCGGGGGGCAGCCCTTCAACGGTTGCCGCAGTCAGAGCACCACCCCGCGGCAGGGTACGTCAGGCAGAACCGCAGCTCTCGGATCCCTGCAGCGCCGCCACTCTCGCGAGAAGTCAGAAGTCCGTGAAGTTGGGGGGTGGAGGAGAAGAAGGGAGGGGCACTTAACGGTGGCGGCTGGTTCTGCGCCGGATCCGGGAGAGGGGCGGGCGCCATTGTGCTTCGCTGCGGACGGCTCTGCTTCAGTTAGAGGCCTAGAATTCCGACCAGGAAGGCGACGCGGAGTGGTCGCTGTGAGCGGAATCCGCCCTGTTTAGTGCCAGCTCGGGAGCAGGGGTAATAAGCTGTGGAGCTAGGGTTTCTCTGAGTGGGTTGGAGGCCAGGCCGCGGGTGGGGGAGGGGAAGACGGGACTGCGGGAGCGGGGTTGCGAAGCCGCTTCCCCTTCTGAGGTGGAGGACTGGGGCCCGCAGGCCTGGCGGCCCGACGCTGGCCTGCTCCGCAGTCCTACCTGCCATTCGGTGGTGGAGTTTGTGGCGGGGGCGGCTTGTGCGTCTCGCTTTGGCGACGTGTGGTAGGCGAGGGAAGGGGCTGGAGCCCTGTTCTAGCCGGGGCGGTCTCCCTTCGGCCGGTGTCCGGAGGGTCCTTTTGAGGTGTCGCGAGTGAGGTAGTGAGCGCCCTGCTGACCTCCGGGGAGGCTTCGGGCTTGGCCCATCCTGCCTTGAGTTGAAGAGATTTGGTCAGCCCTTTAGGTTCCCTGAAGATTTGCTAGTTGATAGTCCCAGGCCCTGAATATCGTGGCACTTTCTATGGTAAGTGTCGTATTCTTCGAATGAAATTGGTGGTGATACTACGTATAAAGGTCGGACCTGTTGGCGTACGAAGTAAAAATATGGAATGAGCGAGTAGTAGAATACTCCCTCACTTTGGTGAAACTGCGCAGTGAAGATGAATGTGTAAACACATATTTAAAACACAAGTATTTTTTTCCCGTCGCACAGAAGTAAATGTGGGGAAAAATATCTGCGAGCAATAAATTTGTCACGACTGGTGCCTAACACTTAGATGAGAGTAGATGGGTCAAGTAAGATTGAATTTAGTGGGTTTTTTCTTGCGATTTTTGTACTTTTTAGGTACTCCCCCTTTTTGTTTTTTCCATTCTTTTAAATCTCTCCATTTCTTACTCTAATCGTTTACTATTTCTGTCCAGCACAAAGAGGTAAGGACTTACGAATTTTTGATTCAAGCATCAAACAGTAACATTATTAAGGAGGTACATAGGTAGTGTAACTGGATATGTTCATGAGGTAACAAAAATTGTGTTTTGGAATTGGGGTCAGTATTGTAATTTACAGCTGCTACAGCATTTCATGAAACAGTCGTGCTTGAGGCAGTAGTACTAGTCAAAGATCTGGGTTGGAATTTTTTTTGTTTTTGAGATAGTCTTGCTTTGTAATTTCAGGCTGGCCTCAAACTCGAAGGGTTCCTCCTGCCTCAGCCTTCTGAGTGCTGGGATTACAGGCCACAATTCCTGGCTTCAGTGTTGGTTTTGCCATAGTTATTTAACCTTTTCAGATTTCTTCAGAAATACTGCAGTAAATTCCTAGAGCCTGGCGCGGTGGTGCAGGCCTGTAATCTCAGCACTCTGGAGGCAGAGGCAGGAGGATTGCCAGAAATTCAAGGCCAGCCTAAATTACATAGTTCAGAGACAGCCTGAATTACAAAGTGAGACCCAGTCTCAAAAAACCAAAAATAAATAAAATTAGATAAGATAGTGTGTGAAGCAGCCAGCATATCAGGAGACATTCTTGGAGTGAGGGTTTTTTGGGGGTTTTTTTTTTTTTTTTTGGTAATAAGGATCAAACTCAGGGACCTTGCACTTTCGAGGCAGGCAGGGGAACCACTGAGCTAAATCCCCAGCCCAGGAGTGTGAATTTTTAATGAAAATAAACAAATGGAATTGGCTGCTAAAGTCCAATTGTTTATATCCAAGCATTGTGGTTAGAAAAATCTTAAAAGTTGATTGCATGTTTTTTAAGTTAAGAACTTTCTGCAGTTCTTAATAGTGGTATACATAGTCTTGGGTTCTTTTTAATTTCATGATAGATCAGGTGTCTTTTTATCCAGCCCAGGGTCTTGCCCATGCTAAGCACCCACTCTACCACTAAGCTATGTAATCTAGAAATACACTCAATCTTGAGTCAGGTGTCTTAAGAATTCTTACTTACAAGTAATTTTTTTCTACCACATTGTCAAGAGGCCTTATTTTCCCACATAAAGCAAAAAGACCCCCCCCCCTCCGTCTACCTGAAGTGCCAAATTCAAATTATCAACTTGGGCACAGTCATCTATGACACTCTTGTAGCCAATTTTTAGTCATCTCCATATCCATTGCGCACACCTCTTATGTTCAAGAGTTGCCCACATCTTAATACGTTTTAGGGAAGTAATTTTGTAATGTAAAATGTATCAAATGATGCAAGACTTGTTTTGATAATGTATAGTTTGTTGTCTGACTACTAGATTAGGGCTGCACTACAGGAATTAATGTATAAATAACTACTGTAATCGTCATTGTGCCATATAGTGGGAGCATAAATGAGGAGTGCTTGATTTGGGAGGAAAATTTTACAAGAAGTATTGCTTAAATTAAGATGTGAAGGATGAATAGGGCTTTGATAAGAAAATTGCAAAGTCACCATATAATTTCTTTTAGGAAGTGACAGTTTGCTTCCCAGAGATGTATTGGAAGTTGAATGGAAGGTTAGAGCTTGACATGAAAGATCTGTGCAGTGTTAGAACACTGTGCTGTGGGAAAGAAAGCTGTTCTATCCTTAAGCCTAATAAAAGTGATTTTTAGATTCTTGGCTGGTACCTTCTTCTGTTACCACAGTTCTAGTAATTAAAAAAAAATAGGAATGTATAAATAAAATTTAGTCTTACATCAAGCCTCATTTTTAAGCAACTTATTAAACTTAACTAATGGACCTTTTTAACTGGTAAATAACTGAATCAACAGTGGATCACATTAGAATGATTACAATTTAAAATGAAAAATATTTTGAGTTCTTGCTAAGATTAGTTGAATTCAGTAAAGCAGAATTCCCATTACAGTGAATTTATCTAATTACAAATCATTACTTCACAAAAACTATCTAAAATAAAGTACCTAATTGTAAGATGAACCCAAAAAAGTCTGGGCAGGGGGGATAAAATTATAATTTGAGAGTTAGCTGGGGTGTCATTTTTCATTGACGTTAATTTTTAGTTTTCAGCTCTGACATAAGCTTTAATGTGGTCAAAGCTGGTTTTTCCTGTTTGCAAATATACTTCTCTGTGACTACCGGTTAGACTAGATAAGTTGAATACTTGGTTTTAAAATCATCTAGTGCTCTACACCCATTTTTTTGTCAACAGTTTCAAGGTTTGAACCTTCAAAGCTAGTTGTCATGTATTTCTTACCACAAAGAATCCTAAAAAGGTTTTCACTTACTGAATAAAGATTGAAACATGACACCTACAGAATAAATTCACTTAGAGAACCGGCTATCTCAAAAGTGCTCTACTGTGGACAACATCAGAATTATATTTTTGCATGGAGATCTGAAACTTTCACTTGCCTAGTTTCTTACTTTAATCTTTTTAAAGATTTAAGTAAAAAATTCAAGACATTTTTTAAAGGGCCCCCACATTTCTGTGCATTCAGAATGCTTCCCTTATTTGACCACTTTTGGCTTCCCTGTTTCAGAGTTCACCAGGATCAATTAAATATTAGGATAATTTTCATTAAGGAAAAAAATATTTTCTCTAGAAACCATTTTCTTTAAAGAAAAGGAAAACTACAGGTAAATAATGGAATTGTGATTATGTATTTCTGAAAGATTCTGGCTGTTGAAATGCATTGATTGTGTTAACTCTGGCCTTCATGCCATAAATTTATCATATAACAATGTACTCTTGGTAATTCATTAACTGTAATTTCCCTTGATACTTAAGACAGTTTGAATCTGACCCAGTTAGAATCAGGTTTTTCATAGAGAGTGAGAGCATAAAATAATGGTATGATAATAGGAATGTAAAAGTTATGGTAAATCATGAACCTTTGCTCTATTAATGTGTAACAGACCACTTAAAACCTAGTGAATTAAATCTGTTCCACTGTTTTTTAAAGTTCTTTGTGCTTCTTGGGCAGTTATACTGGTTTTGTATGGGTTCACTCTTGTACCAACATTTAGCTGGAGTATTTCCCAGGCTGGGAAGAAAAAGATGTTGTCACATGTCTGGCTGTTTGTGTTCTTTAACATCTAAGTCTTGCTCCATGTGATCTTTATTAGTGTCTCAGAGCAATATCACTAGAGTGAAAATTGAGGCTATAAGACTTAAAACCTTTTCAAATTATAAAATTAACCTTACATTGTACTGACTTCCAGTCACAGTAAGTCTCACAAGGCTAATCTATTATTCAAGAGGTGGGAAAATATGACTACCTCATCCTGGGCAGATTGTCAGCATTGCATTACACAGGGGTTTACTTACTAGGATGGAGGAATTTGTAGCCGTACGATTTACCACAGGTTTCAGTCATTTGAAGAACAGGCATTCTTAACTGAGCATAGTGGCACATGCCTTAATCCTGGCACTAAGACGACTGAGGCAGAAGGAGCACAATTTCAAGCCCAGCCTGGGCAATTTAGTAATTTAGAAACAGTGTTAGCCTCCATAGTGCTTTTTAGTGGTTTTTTTTTTTAATAATTTATAGAAAAGAATCTTTTGTAAATAACTTCTCTGAGCAAAGTAAGACAAGTACATTAAAGAAATTTTGGAAAGCTAAGAACAAGGGAAAAAAACCCCAAAATATACCAATAATGGTATCACCCAGAGATGCAGCGATAGGTGAATAAGATGGCTAATCCTTCCAGTTTTTGTTTTTGTTTTTGTTTTTATTTCAGTCCTGGGCATTGAACCCAGGGAATATTAAGCTATATCACCAGCCCTGTAAAAAGTCTTTTTACTGTGTGTGTATGACAAATTTCAAATAATGAAAAACTCAATAGAGGTTTTCCTAAGCTGTTTATTTGAAATTCTTAGTGCTGATGATACTGCTTAGTAGTAGCTACTACTTGCTGAATACAAACTGTGTGTTACCAAAGCTCATAATATACTTGTGAAGTTGGTTTTATCACCATTTTATAAAGGTGAGGAAATTAAATATTACTGAGATTAAGCCTAGAATCACATCAAGTAAATCAAGGGGCAGACTTTGAAGCTTGCACTCTTGACTATCTTTTTCTTTCTTTCTTTTTTTTTTTTTTTAACAAATTGCTGAAAATTGGCTCATGTGCTAAAAATTAGGTGGTGCTTAATTTCCCCTGTTTTTTGGGAAAAAATTGGAAATAAATTATATAAATGCATTAAATACATTTCTGTTAACAAATACATTAAAATACAGGAAAGGACTATAGGTGTAGGAAATATTAATATGGACATGGGGCATTTTAAGCTGGTTCTTTGGTTTGTGACTGTGGACATCTGAATGAAACATGATTATGGTAATGGGACACAGTGATCTGTATTGATGAAAGAGAATATATATTACTTAAGAAAAGACTTTGAAAGAAGAATTAACAAAAAATTTGGGGGCAGGTAGGCTATTTTTAAGACCTTAGCTTTCCAAGTTTGGCAAACCAAAAGTCCAAGCCCTATGTGTTAGGCAGCTTGTGGTAGTGATCAGAGAAAGTAGTACTGTACTCATTAAGTATGTGCAATAGGTAGAACTCTTTTGCTCCAAATGTTTCCCTATACTGCTTGAAGTTTTTTGGTTTGTTTTTCTATTAGTACCCCAAATTTTTCTAATTAGAGTTAATAAGTTAGGAATGAGGAATGCTAAGGCTGACCAGGTTAAGATACAGTAAAATGAAGTAAAGATAGCTTATGTGCCAGAAAAAAGTAAATCCATGTTATTGAAAATCTGTTAATCAGCCTACACTGCTTTACTGTTTTTCAAAAACTTTAAGTCCAGTATCCTCTTACACTTCTGGTCAGTTCAGACTCTCATTTTTAAAACCAACTCATCTTAGTGTGCTGCCTTTTCTCACACTCCCAGCCTCCTTGAAGAAAAAAAATAAAAACAAAATATTTGCTCTTCAGTACTTTGAATATCATATGTCTCTTCTGCCAGTTATTGGGGAGGTTGCAAGGCAGCTGGATGAATTGAACTGCAAAGAATGACAAACCTTTCCTGAGGGAGGGATAAGACAAAGGTAACCACCATAAAAGCTACAAAGCCAAAACAGACGAAATTTGTGCAGTTCCTAAATTCATAAAAGGCCAAAGATTTGCCGCTGTGACAGGAAGATCTAAGTCAGCTGAAGGCTAGTCTTTTCCTTAGGCCTCCACTGCATGCTTATAAGAAAAAATGAAAGCAGGTAGAAAGTCTTCCTTTCTGTAAAATAACCCATGCAGGGCCTGCCTACATTTAAAAGGAGAATCTGAAAAAAATAGTTTCTTGTCTTCTTCAGATGTGTGTACTGAATCTACCTTTCATCCATTTCCACTACTTTGAGCTCTCACTAATTTGTGTTGAAATCAGTGTTTCTCTTCCTGTAAATTGAACTGAATACC
The DNA here is from genome assembly GCF_000247695.1 of Heterocephalus glaber. The sequence goes on along the minus strand of NW_004624732.1, from coordinate 5,921,585 downwards.
AGTTTAGCATTGGGGGATTTGTTTTAGCTGACCTTGTTTCAAAATCTTTAGTAGCTCCTAAGCCTTTTAGCCCGTAGCAGTGGTTTGTTCCACAAAAGTAGCAAAATTAATTGAGTCACTTTTAGTATTTTAGTATTCCCCAAAATGCAGCAAATCATATTTGAATCTATTAAGGGAGGACAAGATTTAGTACTAATTGTTTAATTTTTTATTTATTTATTTATTTTTGGGGGGGGTACCGAGGATCAAACTTCAGTCCTTGCTCTGTGCAGCAGGCGGCGAAACCACTGAGCTAAATCCCTGGCCCCTAATTGTTTAATTTTTAAAAGCTGTAATTGTTAGAAACATAACTTTTGAGGTCCAGAGCACTGGAGGTAGAGATCTTCAAAGTCATTGCCTTATTAAAGTGATGCCTGAGCAGAGGACACATGGCATAATTTACTTTCTGCATTTATTACTTTCAGACTACTTGTGTTCCTTTCTCACCTTTTCTGCTTTGAATTACACTCATGTTATTTTCTATTTTCAGTTTTTAAGCATACGTTGGCATCTTTATGCCTTCTCTTTTTGCATTTTAATGTCATAGTTCAATGCAAATGTTACTCTTGTGAGGACATTTTTCTTCTAGTACTGAGGACTGAACCTAAGGCCTTATACATGCTAGGTGAGCAAGCTCTTTACCCCTGAGCTACACCCCCAAGCCAGTCTTCCTCATCTTGTTGGGATTTTTAACTGTTCTCATATCATTTTGAGTTTTTGTCTGGTTTGGTTTGGTTTTGGTACTGGGAATTGAACTCAAGGAGCCCTGGATCTACACTCCCACTCCCGCCTTGTGTTGTTTATTTGTGTGTGTGTGTGTGTGTGTGTTAGTTACGCACACCCTACGTAACCACCACCATCTTGCCTTCCCCTGCTGGCCTTGAACTGGAGATCTTCCTGTCTCAGCATTGTGAGTAGCCAGAATTACTGGTGTACACCATCATGCCTGGCTGATATGTTTTGTTTTTTGAAATATAATTTTCAGCAGCCTAGTGTGAGTTATATAGGTGAGGATTGCTGATTATTCTAGTTGGTATTTGTCGGTCTTCTTGACTCTTCGTCGGTTTCAGCTAGTGTTCAGTTATTTTCTGTTCTAGCCCTCTATTTTATTTAAATGTACATTAGACTTTCTTATTTTTCCCTTCCCCCTTAAATGCTCTCTTGTGTATTTAACATTTTATGTCTTTCTATGCTTCTTTTTAGATTAACCCATAAATTTCCCCATTTACTTACATTAGCGCTGTCTCTTGGTCTGGTTCTGTTGACTTTATTTCCTGACAGTGGGTTGATTATTTTTTATTTGCATTTTTGTGTATCTTATAATTTATTTTTCTTTTTTGGTACTGAGAATGAAACTCTGGGCCTTGCGCTTGCCAGGCAGGTGCTATGCCACTGAGGTATATCCCTGGCCCAGTATCTTAAAATTTTTGATTGAATACCAAATGCTATAAATAAAAAATTGAGATGTAATATTTAATGTCTTAAAGACAAGCTGTACTTGTGCCAGAATACTAGTGTGATGGGTTTAGTCTGTATTTACTCTCAGTCTAAACTTTACTGTTGCTTTATTTGCCTTTAAAGAACTCTAGTGGCAGATTCCCACAATTTAGTACTTACGTGAGGCATAGAATGCTAGATAATTTCTTTTTAGTGTTTCCACCCTCAGCTTGTCTACAACAGAGGGTTCTCTTAAAGGCTTTTGTACCTTCCTCAACAGTATATTGCAGTTGCTACTAGCTTGAAGCAAAGCCATGAGGTAGGGAGGGGGATGTTTTTCATTTTACTGATCCTCGCAGGTTGGGATTTCTCACTATTTCTGCCCTTGCATCTTGTTCATTCTAGAGTATAGCAGTAGTGGCAAACCTATGGCATGTGTTGTATTTTTCTTTTAAGAAATGTTAATGTTAATGTATAAGTTGTTTCTTCTAAACTAAAACCTCAGTATTCAGGTTTAATTGCAGTGTTGGCACTTTGTGATAAATAAGTGGGTTTTGGGTTGCAGTTTGGGCAGTCATCTCTAAAATGTTTGCCATGACTCTTCTATAGATTGCAGGCAAATTTTTTTACTGCCCTTCCTCTCCTGTGGCAGCTGATCTCTGCTTTGTATTGATGGAGAGTCTTTGGCAGGTGGGTTTTATAGCCCTTCCCCAGGAGCCACAGGCCTCTACCTTGTATGAGTGTAGAGTTCGTCCTCAAATTGGGTTTTCTAATCTTTTCCTAATAACATCTTACCACCACTTTGTACCTGTGCAGCTATAGAACACATGGATTTTTTTCTCACTCAGGTGATGACAATTCTTTTAGGCTTTTTCTTGAGCTAAAAGCAAGTTCAAGGAAAGATTACTTCTACAGAATAGATGCAAAAAGATTTAATGCTGTTTATAAGTAGAAATTTGTTTTATCTAAAGATCTGTTATAGTGTTCAACAGGCCACTAAAAACATGAAATTGGTTTTTAAAGAGCTCTGCAGAGTTTCTTAGGATGCTGAGCTGAATGAAATCACCTACCAAAAAAAAATAGTTAATCTTTTTAGAGCAAGCTACAAGTTTGTGATTTAGACAGGCTATTTAAGTAAAGATGGAATGAGTATCTGTTTTTTATTTTTTGTTTGCTTTCTCATGGACATGTCCTCCAAATGTTTGTTTTTTGAATATGTTTTTTACTTCTGTTGCTTATGTTAACCACTTCTTTTTTTGATGGTACTGGGGATTGAGTCCAGGGCCTTGCGTATGCCAGGCGAACAGTTTACCCACTGAGCTAAGTATGTAGCTTTAAAGTGAAGGTGCACATTACTAATTTAAAAATGAGGAATTTAGGTAAACTAGCAGTTAGTAGCTCTGGAGAATCTTAACTAAGATTTCATCTCAGAAGATGAAAAGTTTAGTAAAGTAAAAATATCATTTTTATTAAAATTTTTAAATTTTTTGATACTGGGGATCAAACAAAATCTCAAATATTGATTGTAAGATTTTTGTGAGCTTGTGGTTTCTATCTCCTTTATGAATTTGAAGGAAGTTCTGGAAAACAAAAAGAGTAGTCTGTTTAATCTATCAGTGCCTGCCTCTCCTCAGTCTATTGTAGACATGTAAATGAGGGACATGATCACAGAATTCCAGTGGACCTATCCTGCCTGAGACTTCTGTGAGGCTCAAAGCAAGTACAAATTTAAGTATGTTATGCAAATTGTATATCACCATTAAGTACTACATTGCAAATTTAGTGGCAAGGCATGGCTGTCAGACACATATCTCCTCTAATTTAGTTCAGGTTTCACTGTCATATCTGACTTCATACAAGTTCAAGGATAAAATTGTAAAGAGTTTAGGATGTCACTAGCCGATTTTTTAATGAACTGTGGGCCCACACTTATGAACCAACCCTAGTAATAAAAAGTTTTTTCTTACCACCAAACACAAAGAAAAATCTGACTATCCAACTCTAGAATCAAATCTGGGTTTAAAGAGACACTATATAGTATTAGAAGGAAACTCAGATCATTATGTTGAAAGATGTATGTATTATCTTTGTGCTGTGTTCTTCCAAGTATTTGTAAAAAACATTACATTTCCAATACCTTTTGCCTGCTACAGTGTCTGTTATTCTTACATATTTTCCTATATACTATTTATAAATTCAGTTGTATAATTATTTCTATAGTTGATCCCTGCTAGACTATAGCTTTTGGAGGAAGCATCTCAGTATATTCAGTGTGTCCCACACCTCATCCCGTTGCTTAGTATTAACATTCCTACTAAACTGCAACACCCCTCACCCCCTAAAAAATATTAAATGAATGAGTGGACTTCAAAAAATGCCTCATAGAACTTTGTCAAGTGGCCTGGTACAAATTTTTCACATTTTTCACTATTTTTTGTGCTTTTGACCTACAACTTATGCAACCAAATTACATAAGTTTTCGTGTAACACCTACATTGTCAAAATTCAATCATTTTATGTAGAAGAGTAGCCAAAAATAGTTTTATCCAGTATCAAATTATATTTCTCAGAGGACTTTGCCTCTTTGTCTTCTCCCAAAGGGTTTGTTGTAAGATTTCCTACTAGGTTAGTTTCATTTCTCCAAGTAAGAACTATATATAAATATAGTCAAAGTAAACTAGAAATAGTATAATTAAAAGCATTATTGTTAAAAAAAAATTAGATGTTTATCTTTCAAAAAGCATTTTGTTTCCTTGTTTTAAAACCCTCACACAAATAATTTCTTTAATATTTTCATACCTTCTTGCTAAAGTGTACTTACTGCTTGTTAAATTATGGATTTTTTTCCTTTTTGGTGCTGGAAGTTCATATATGGGCTTTTGAATGTCAGTGTTTAACCATGAATATTCTTTTTCCCAATGTATGTCTTATTTAAATTCACCTTTAATGAACAATTTTATATGGACTTAACACAAATGTACTTATAAAAAGCTGATGAAAGAAAAGATTTTTAAGTTAGGTGACCATATGCTTTATCATTCAAACCATTTATCATTCAATTAAAGATACTTTCTGTACTTATCCTGGGATAATGAACAGAAGTTAGTGCTTTATAGGGCATAAACAGGGACTATTCTGGGCAAATGGAAAAGTGTGGTCATCCTACTCATAAGAAAAAACAAAAATCCTTTACCCCATTCATAATCTGACTTTCCACAGTTTCTTTTCAACTGTTCAGCTGTTTCTTCTAGATTTATTTACCTTTATGTTTCTAAATGATGTTTTTATACTGTTGTTTCATGATTTTTCTGTTACATATATTTGTTACTCATCATTGTTCTTACTTCCCCTGCATGACTCCATTCCACTACTTGTTGTAACAAAATTGACTCAATTGTCTGTTTATATTGTTATGTCTGTGTAAATAAAGAATTCACCCAGGGTTGGGGACTTAGCTCAGTGGTTCCGCTACCTGCCTCACAAACTCAAGGTCCCAAGTTGGATCCCCCGGTACCAAAACAAAAGAATTCACCCAAATACACCCATACCTCCTTTCTTGAACGGTGACTATATTTTCCTAAGTTAAAAATTAATTTTTAAGATTGCCTTTTGTTCTGTTACATCCATATCTCTGCCACAAGACAATGAATTGTTGTTTCCATATTATGCTTTTTTTTTTCCTCCTTAGAATTCTTTTTCTTCCTTTACCTTTGTCTTGCTCCAGTCTGGATCAGTTGTTTCTGGTGCTTTACTAGCTTCCAGCTTCTGGAACTTGCCTTTTGTCACTGCTTCTTTATCTGGTTGTTTCATGCTTTACACTTTCATCTTCGTACAGACATATTCATTTAAGTTCCTGTGGTTGTGAGTTCTTTTGTTTCCATCTTTTTACATATTTTGTGATGCTGGGCCTTGGACCCAGGACCTCACCCTTGATGCACTCTAGGAATGAGCTTTGCCCCCCAGCACCTTATTCTGAATTTGATTGATTGTGCATATCTGAAATTTATGCATACCCTATTCACCTTATCATTAATTGCTAGATTGGAATTCAAGGCCAAATAAACACTTTTCTCAGTATTACAGGCATTCCTTAGAGTTTAATATTGTTTTTAAGCTGTTCTAACTACTTTTCCTTTGTTTGTGACCCATTTTTCTGCTCTGGTAACTTACAGGATCTCTTCCCTTTATTTCTGGTTTCCTGAAATTTCAAATTGATTTATTGTGCTGTAATCGATGTTATTTTCTTGGATCTTGCTGTATACTCTTGACCCCTCTTAGTGTGAAGCTATATGTCTTTCAGTTCCAGAAAGGTTCCGTTATGTCTGGTCATTTTCTTCTCTTTTCTTAATAGTCATAACTGATAATCCTCTAGATATTTCACTTACTTTCATATCACATTTTCTACTTGATCTACTTTCTGGGAAAATTCCCCAACTTCGAATCTGTATGTTGGATTTATTTCAGTGTATCATATTTCTAAAAGTATATCACATTTTGAATTTACACAAGCTCTTTATTATACTACAATTTCATTCTCAAGTGTCTTGTTATTTTATGAATTAATAATGTTTTCCCATTTCTTCTCCCTGTATCATCATAAAGTTCCTTTTCTTTGTTTAACTTTGGTATTTATATTGAGTGTTTAACTTTGGTATTTATGTTGAGCCTTCCCTAAATACCTAGTTATTCTTGATGTTTTTACATTAGAAACGCTGAAAAAGCTGATTAGAAACTTGGTAACTAGTGGACTTGGCTGTAGGATAGGATAGCCAAGTGACAAGCTAAGCTAGGTTTTTAATTGAGAGCAAGAAAATGTTATCAGTGGTAGGTCTTCTGTGATCCAAGAATAGAATCTCCTTACATTACAGAAAAAGGAGTAGGAAAGAGAATTTGGGTCTCAAAATAGAATATATAGATTTTCTTTTATTCTTTATACTAACCCATGCCTGAACCTCTGAAGCATTGATTATACATTTAGGAGTGGAGGCATTTCCTGTGAGATCTTTTCTTTCAAGTGAATAAATGCTTTGTCTTTGAGAGAATAGAGCTCGGAAGAATACAGGGTTATGCCGTTCCAAATACAATTTTAATTCAACAACTTTTTTTTAACCCGATGCATCATCTTTTTTCCCCTCCATATTTATTGTGATAAAAACCTTACATAAAATTTGCCACCTTAAATTGTTAAGTACATTTGTAATGGTTTACAACAGTTACTACAACTGGTATGTAACTCTTCATTGTAGCTCTTTATCTTGTAATACTGACACTTTAATTGGTAACACCCTACTAGCCCCTGACTACCACCATTCTACTTTCTGCCTCTGATTTTAACTGCTATAAATCTCTTTAACTACTATAAATCCTGTAAGTGGAATTTTGCAGTTTGTGTCTTTTTTGTCACTTGTTTGTTTCACTTAGCGTAATGTCAAGGTTGATCTATATTACAGCATATGTCAGTTCTATTTTTCTATATTTCTATTTTTCTAGAGTCCTATTTTTCTTTTAGGTATATACCCAGATCCTCCTTTAAGTATATAACCAGAAGTTGAATTACTGGAGCATATGATAATTCTATATGGTTTTTCCACAGTAGTCGTACCATTTTACAGCCTAATTTCCTTTTAAATAGTACCTTGTATCTCCAAATCTTGATCCTTTCGGGATTCTAAGGCCATATGCTTTGCTTCCAGTTCCTATCTCTTTCTCGGTACTTAAAGAATAGTTTTCATTCTGTCTTCTGTATTATTGTATCTCTCCTACTTTAGGTTTCCCAAGTTTACATTGAAATTTCTTGTTTTTTTAGTCCTTTTCAGCCCCGCCCCCATGGTTACAGCTTTTGATTCTTTAATGTAATTTTGTATGTATTTTGATTAGAGTAGGCAAAATAGATACCTAAAAATTCCCTATCATATTTAACTGAAAGTTTTGGATAAACTTTCTTGGATTTAATCATTAATCAGGTTCCACAGTACAATTTATACTCTTTCTCACTAGATATTCTTAGTTGCATAATTTTAGAGAACCTACTATGTGATTCTATTTATATAGTTAAATATCAGACAGTCCAGTAAGGCAGAAAGCACTCCATTCTACATTTTACGTAAACCAAATTTAGCATTTTATTTTATTTATTTATTTATTTTTGGTACCAGGGATTGAACTCAGGACCTTGGGCTTGGGAGGCAGGTGGCGGCACCACTGAGCTAAATCCCCGGCCCCCTATTTTCTTCATTTTTGTATCATTAGAATCAGTATATCTGTAGTTTTGTAGCTCTTACAATTTTAAATATTGGCCTTTTCACTTAAAATATCACTTTTCAATATTGTAATAAACATTCTTTTAAAGTTCTTCGGGTGACCATTAATAGCTGAGCAACCATCTGTAAATAACTTAAATTCTCAGTGCCAGTTTTTTTACCCATAGAGGGGAGATAACATAGTATCCAGTCACAGGATTGGTTTGTCAAATCATTGCACTAATAATCAGAAGGCCCTTACCAACAGACATGACATATAATACTCAGTAAATATCAGCTGTTATATATTTGTTGTAATGAAATCTTTTCAGTGGTAAATAAAAGGAAGACATTTTTCATTACATTTTAACTTTTGATTTTTGAGTACCTATTATGTTCTAGGCAGGGGTGTCAAAGTACTTTAAATGATCCTGAACTAGAGAAATTTGCTGTTGAGAAGGAAGGAAAAATAGGCTAGTAAAAAAAATTATGATGTCTTAAAAATATGTACAGAGTGGAAGCACAAAAAAAGATGCTTGTGTTTAAATTTATGACCACAAGTTGGATAAGGAGTGCATAGGTGTTCCAGACCGTATTACAAAGGCATATGAGAGCATGTTGTGTTAAGGCATATAGAAATGGTACAATAGATGTGAGCCTTAAACACTTAACAGTAGAGAATAGGAAGAGAGCAAGTGACTTAGTCATACAGGATTTTTTATACAGACATATTTGAGTAAGAAAAAGGCATTGCAAACAATAGGCTTTAAGTTTCTTCCTGCACTTTGGACAGTAGGAAATCTTGGTTGACTTTATGCCTCTCCCTTTAGGAAGAGAAGTGGTGATAGTCTCACAGTTTACCTTATTATAGTTGACTTGTATGATAATTCTTGATTTGAGCTGATGATTAAGGAGGAGACAGATTAAAGGCTTACTTGTTTTCCCAAAGGCAGTTAACACAAATTTGCATTTCACAGGGAGTCTTAAGAATGGAGTCTAAACCTTCGAGGATTCCAAGAAGAATTTCTGTTCCACCCTCTAGCTCTTTAAGTGCTAGGATGATGTCTGGAAGCAGAGGAAGTAGTTTAAATGATAACTGCCACTCAAGAGACTCTTCTTTTAGACGGGATTCTGAGTATCAGGTAACATTTTAATTCAAAACATTATAGTAGCAAAATAAATGGTCTGATTTTTAAATTTATGAACTTTAGAATTATGGATGAGATTGTGGCCTTACAAAAAACATTTTCCAAAGACTTGAAAATTTTTGTACTTAAATATCAGTCTAAATTTGAGTGAAGTGGTCAGTGTGAACAGTTTTTCAAAGGACCAAAAACTGTATCCTTCTAACTAGCACATTCATTCGACTTCTGTCTCTTTTTATACATGAAACAGTGGTGGAATAGGGAGGGTTGTTACTGCATATTATTTAGAATCCATATTCTTTAAAATATTATACTTTTAATATTACACAATTATCAGATTAGTTGAAGGTAATTGGTAATCTAGTTGAGGGTTTTTCACCCAGTGGTAGAGTGTGTGCTTAGCATGTATGTGGCTCTGGATTCAATCCCAAGCAAGATTAGGTAGTATAGATTACTTTGATTGTGTCTCTGGGTACAGAATGTTTGTACTCCACAGTACAAACTACAGTACAGAATGTTTGTGAAGCCAAGTTTATGCTAAGCTGAAGAGTGCTATAAAGGATTGGTGTAATCTTGATCTCACTTATTCCTATTACATCTTGTGTTTTGCCATGTATGTACAAAGTTTATTTTCCAGTGTTAACTGTGTACTAATGTATTTCCTGAATGAAAGCAGTATGCTTCTTGAAATTGAAGCATAATAGAAGATCAAGTAGTAATGTTTTAGAAGAAATTAATAGTAGGATTGTTTATAATTATATTTTTTATATTGTCTGTGTGTAATGTCTTTCATTTGCCTGCCTACTGCTTCCCTCGGACATAAATTTTCCTATAAAATTTCCTACATATCTTCTGTTAAATATTTGCTTATATTATTATTTATTTCTGTTATCTAGAGCTCTCTTATTTCTCTTTTATTATCTCTAGAGCTGTCTTTATTCCTTTTTTTTTTTTTTGGTACCAGGGATCGAACTCGGGATCTTGCGCTGGCAAGGCAAGCAGCGGAACCACTGAGCTAAATCCTGGGCCTCTCTTTTATTTCTTAAAAGATACTTTAATTCCATTCCTTAACTGTCACCAAGCATTGTAGAGATTATCTATTAAATTTTTGTGTATGTTCAAGTAAGAACTTGGCAAAGAAGAACCAGTTCATATAAAAATAATAGAATCGTTGGGCTGGGGATTTAGCTCAGTGGTTCCATTGCCTGCCTCGCAAGCGCAAGGTCCTGAGTTCGATCCCCAGTACCAAAAAAAAAAGAAAAAAAAAGAATAGAATGCCAAAGCTGGATGTGGTGGCACATACTTGTAATCCAGCTGCCCAGGAGGTTCAGGCAAAAAGGTTGCAAGTTTAAGCCCAGCCTGAACCACTTAATGACTTGCTGAAATTCTGTCCCAAAATAAAAAGAATAAATAGGGCTGGGGGTGTGGCTCAGTGTGAAGGCCCTGGGCTCAATCCTCGGAACTGGGGGAAAAATAAAGGGACAGGATGCAGAATCACACAAAAATCACTAGTGTTCCTGTACATCAATAATAAACTCATCAAGAAGAAAAAGCAAAACAGTCAAAAGCAGTGCTGAGCAAAAAGAACAAAAATGGAAGCATTATAATCCTGGATTTCTAGTTATCCTACAAAGCTACAACAACAACAAAAACATGGTATTGGCACAAAACAGACACATAGAGCAGTGGAATAAAACAAGATACAGTAACAATGCTGCTGAACCTATAGCCATCTCATTTTTGACAAATGGGATAAGAATATGTTGGAAAAAAGCCTATGTAATGAATGGTGCTGGGGAAACTGGGTATGCCCTTGCAGAAGATTCAAACTACATCTTGTACTGAAGATAACTTATTTTGTACTAAAATAAAAACAAAATTGATCAAAGACTTAAACTTTGAAATTGCTGGTAGATAGCATAGGATAAACACTTGAATCCATAGGTATAGGCAAAGACTTCCTGAAAAGAACTCTGTAGCACAGGGAAATGATACCAAAAATCAACAAAGGGGACTATATCAAAACATTTCTGCATAGCAAGTGAGTGAAGTGACATCCTACAGGATGGGAAAAATACATTGCCAGCTACTTGTTATAGAGAACTAATATCTAGAATATATAAAGAACTCAAAAAAATTAACTCCCCCCGAAACAAATGACCCAGTCAAAAAATGGACAAATGAACTGGATATTTCTCAAAAAAGGTAGTACAAATGGCCAGTAAATGTATGGGGGTGAGGGAGTTCATTATCTTTAGCTATTAGGGAAATGTACATCAAAGCAATTTTGAGATTCCATCTCACCCCAATCATAATAGCTATCTGCCAGAACATGAGAAATACTGCTGGCCAGGATGTTGGGAAAAAAGAGCCCTCCTATATTATTGGTGGGAATGTAAACTAGTAAAACCACTATGGAAACAGTGTGGAGAAACCTCAAAAATTAAAAATAGAAATAACCATTTCACCCAGCTGAAAGAATTAAAGACCTTATACTATAGCAGTGTATGCATTTCCATGTTTATAGTGGTGCAATTTACAATAGGTAAGCTCTGGAAAAAGCCTGCCAATCAATGATGAATGGATAAAGAAAATGTGGTATTTATATATAATAGACTATTACTCAGCCATAAAAAAAATATTATGTCACCTGCAGGAAAATGAATGGAATTGGAGACTATCGTCTAAGTGAATAAACCAGACAGAAAGTTAAATATCATTATGTTTGCTTTATATGAGAAACCTAAAATATAAGTAATACAAGAGATGATAGGAAACTATAAGGTAGACTCATTATGGGGAAGAGGATGAGATGAGAAAAGGGTGAGGTGGATAAAGGGATTGAAAATGATAAAGATATGTTATATGCATGTACCAATTCCCCAAAACAAACATCAATCTTTTGTGTTACAAATATGCACTAATTAAAAATAAATAATAGGACAGTTTTAATAATTGTGACTTAAATATGTTCTTATTATCTAAACCTGTATTTAAGGAGACTACATGCATTTTGAGTAAACTCCTTAACCAATTAAATAATTAGTAAAAGTTTGTACCTGAGTGACATTTGTTACAAGTTGTTTTATGCTCATATATTTCTATGTTAAAAGAAAGCAATGAGGTAATGTTTGTAGATATGAACTTGTTCTTGATTCTGCCAGTAAATTTTACCTGCTAGGATTTCTTTTGTTTTTGTTGTTGTATTATATTGTTTAGTTTTGTTTTAGGGGCAGGGTCTTGCTATGTAGTTCAGGCTGGGCTTGAACTCACCATGTAGCCCAGGCTGGCCTCAAATTTGGCAGTGATCCTCCTGTCTCAGCCTTCCAAGCACGGAGATATACAGACATGTGCCACCACACCTGGCCAGGATTTCCTATTTTTAACATACTACTCATTATTAGTATTGTCTGATTATGTTTCTAAGACTAAGAATCAGATCAGCAACAAGTTTTCTGCCTGTTTTTGTTTGTGTATGTTGGTAATCAAACTGAGGGCCTTCCGCATGCTATAAGCAGGTACTTTCCACTAAGCTACATCCCCATCCCAGGAATGAGTTTTTTATTGCTTGAAAATCTCATTTTTGTTTTAAGGGTATTGGTAATCAAATTTCTATGTCAGTGCCTTTCTTGGGTGTCCTGCTTTTTGTTTGTTTGTTTGTTTGTTTTGGTACCAGGGATGGAACTTGAGACCTTCACTTGAGAGCCAGGTGGAGGCACTACTGAGCTAGATGCCCCACCCTGGGTGTCCTGCTTATTTTTAAGAAGAGGAAACAGGTGTCTCAGAATATTGAATTATTTAGTCACAAAAAATTACTATAAAGTTTTTGCTCTTCATTGTTTCATAACCAAGTGTGTGTAGAGTTATGAAGAAGGTTTGATCTAAATCAGGTTGACAGTCCAGCAAAATACAGTAACAGTTTATAGTGAAGGATTAAGTAGGGAGAAGTGAACAAAATCTAAGAAAAAAAGAACATGGTAGAAAATTGGTATTTGTGGGAATAAAAAGGTTCCTTGGAAGTTTATTAAGAGCATTGTAGGTTAGATTTCATATTGAATGCAAACATTTTGCTGTTCCTTTAAAAATGTTTAATTTACAGTCTGCATCAGCATCTGCATCACCATTTCAGTCTACATGGTATAGTGAATCAGAGATAACTCAGGGAGCACGTGCAAGATCACAAAACCAGCAACGGGATCATGATTCAAAAAGACCTAAGCTTTCTTGTACAAACTGTACATCTACCTCAGCTGTGAGAAATATTGGAAATGGTTTAAATGCAGTATCAGGTAAGAATTACTCAATTTCTGTAAAAGCCATTGCATATGTACTTTGGACCGAAACCCTTTTTCTGTGATATAGCATAATTGCTTTTTGGTTTGATGCAGATGTCTTATAATGAATAGGATATCTGATTTTAAGTATAGGTGGTTATGGGCTCATTGGTACAGTACTTCCCTAATATGTGTGAGGCCCTTCAATACTCTGCTATGGGAGAAGAAAAAAAGTAACTGGTGTATGTACTAATCAAATTAGTGAAAGCTCCCTGTATTTATAGGAGATACATTTTTTATTTATTTTGGTACTGGGGATCGAACTCAGGACCTTGCACTTGGCAGGCAGGTGCGGTGCCACTAAGCTACATCCCTGGCCCTATAGAAGATAACATTTTTGAGTATTACAAGGAAAGCCAAACCTACTGGTAAATGTTAAAAAGCATTTCCTAAGCAAATTTTTTGGAAATGATGCTTGTTTTCAGAAATCACAGAAACTCTTCAATAAAAAGAAAAAAATGTTGGTACTGTCCCTAGTAAGAGTCCTATATAAGAATATGTATAGTCCTATATAAGAAAGGCATGATTATAGCCACTTAAGTAAATGAGTGACATTAGACAACTTACTCTAGGATAATGATAGTGATCCTTTTAGTGCTTTCAATGTTAACAAATTTCCCTATTGCTACCATTGCCCTAGAATTTAGATGGTTTATCCATAATGCTTCATGCCTGGTATTTTGTACTGAGAAATACATACTGTATTTGTTGCAGAAATTGAGATCTTTTATTGAGAGAGTAGGGGATTTCTTCCTCATTTACATTCATTTTTAAATGAAATTTTAGCCAGTAACTGAAATTTTTATAAAGGGAGGAAAAATTTGTGGCACTATAATTTTTAAATAAAATTCTTAAAATGGTTATGTATTGCCAGTTGGATTAGTGTAAGCAATTCCTTTGAATTTTGATAGGCAGAATTGCCATGGGGAAAGGCCTGTCAATCTGAAAGATATTTAAAGTCCTGTGATGGTTAAGAACAGACTAGCCTTAACTTTGTAAACAAAAAACACTTCCACTATGTTCAATACACTGGGCCGTTTCCTTTAGAGAGAAATTATTAAGACTGTTGGGACTCAGAAAGGAAGAACCAAACTTTCAAGATAAATAGGGGACAAGAGGCTTGAGACTTAATTTTTTATTTTTAAATAAAATATCTACTAAAATTTAGATCAAAATGAGATAATACATTAACTCTGATTAAAGAATGAACCATAGGGGCCAGGGATTTAGCTCAGTGGTTCTGTTTGATCCCCAGTATGAAAAAAAGAATGAACCATATATAATACCTATAAAATATTTCTGGCGCTAGGATATATAGGTTAGTAGAGAAGTGCATGCTTAGCATGCACAGATCTTGGACTTAATCCCCAGCAAGAAAAATACTTTTTTTTTCCCAGCTCGTTCCCAGGTTTCCCAGGTTACAATTGTAACTTACGATTTAGCTTCCAAATCAGAACAACTTCGATTTTAATTTTGGCAGTTTTTCACCGTATCTTTCACTTTTTGTGAAATTCTGCAGTTTAAACAAGCTTTGCATTTTTAATCTATGGTCATTTTACTTTATGGTGACATCTTATTGTCATATGTTATAGAGAGTGACCTGAAATGGTGAAAATACATATGGATGTAGATCCTAGTGTTAAGAATGTGTTTAATGTTTAGCATGCATGTTCTAGGCCTTGAGTTCAATCCTCACCTCCAACAAAGATGCTGCTGCTGCTATTGTTGTTGTTGTATGGGAAAATATTTTGTGATTAGTTCATTGCTGAATACTTTTAAATTTTGCTGAATTTTGCTTTTGATTGCAGCTGTGTAACTGAGGATTCCCATAATACATAATAGTAACCTCCCTCTGTATTACTGAAGATTTAATATCATCAGAAATCTTTAAAACTTTTCTGAAGTAAAATTTCTTCATTTATTTTAAGATTCTTCATGGAGACATAGTCAAGTTCCCAGGTCTTCATCAGTGGTACTTGGTTCATTTGGAACAGACTTAATGAGAGAGAGGAGAGATTTGGAGAGGAGAAGAGATTCTTCCATTAGTAATCTTATGGATTATAGTCATCGAAGTGGTGATTTCACAACTTCGTCGTGTACGTATAAAATACATTAATTATAGTTTATCTAAGGTTACAGTTTTCTTTTATGTTTGTCAAGATTATATAGGAATAAAATGAATCTTATGAATAGCATGTTTTCTGTTAACTTTTGTTTGCTTTAAAAAATGAAACAGACGTGAATATTCAGATTTTTCCTGCTCTTTAAATTTTTTGCTTGAATTTTTCCTTTTAGGAATGTATATGTTACAGAGTAACATACTAGATAAGGACATACTCAAATATTACTAATACATATATAATTATCGTACACAGTTTAGTAACTACTTCTAATTAAATTCTAAAATAACTATTGAAATGACCATTTTTAAGGCATAATTTAGAATTATTTTAATAATGAGTGTGCCTTTATTTTCATTAAACTGATATAAAGAAGACCACAGTTGCTTCTTAAATTGATATAAAGAAGACCAAGTTCTTATCACTATACATAGACTTAAGCATTTCACAAATCAGCAGTCACACCAAGTAACTTGAAGGGAAAACATACTAAGAAAGTTCACAATAAAATAGGCAGAAGTGAAAGTGAATGCCAGAGTTGTCTTCACAAAGGAATTCTGTGGTGTTTCTCATCCCATTGAAGAACAAACCTCCAGTTCAACTGCATTTTTTAAATACAGATGCCAGACTCCTATTCTGACTCAAAATTTGGAGCCAAAAGTTGTATCTGAAGAAGCACTGTTGTTACCTTAAAAGACAAGATTATAGAAATCCTTAGCTGTTAATTGCAAGGATAATATTTACATAAAATAACTTTTATACTTACAGCATAGAGTAAGAATAATCTCCAAAACTCAGTTTCCCTAGGTTGATTGTGCCATTAATCATTATAAGAATCATTTGCATTATATTAAGTGGCCTATTTACAATTTTGTATCAAGAATAGATTTTTAGATATTCTACTGTATCAGTTTCTGATTAGTAAATTCAACTTCATCTTCAACTTTTTGCTTTTTATAAGCCCTTAATAACATTCATTCTTTTGAATTTTGTAATATTGACTTTACCTCACATTTTACCTGGATTTCACAAACAGGAATAAATATACTTTATGTTTTTTCAATAATAATAATAATAAACTTCCTTGTAAGACAGCAGTGTTCAGTTTAGTGTTTCATTTTAGCTATAAGTAGTTGATAAATGCAAATTTATTGGGTCAGGGGTTTGGCTCAGTAGTTCCGCAGGCTGCCTTGCAAGCGCAGAAACAGGAATAAATATACTTTATGTTTTTTCAATAATAATAATAATAGACTTCCTTGTAAGACAGCAGTGTTCAGTTTAGTGTTTCATTTTAGCTATAAGTAGTTGATAAATGCAAATTTATTAGTATTCATTATTTCATATAATTGGTTATCTTTCCTTCCTTTCTAAAATAGATGTTCAAGACAGAGTTCCTTCTTCATATTCACAGGGAGCAAGACCAAAAGAGAACTCAGTGAGCCCTTTACAGTTGAATACATCATCTACAAACCACCAATTGCCTTCTGAACATCAGACAGTACCAAATTATAGGGACTCCAGTAGAAATTCTTTAAGATCAAGTTTTTCTTCAAGAGAATCAGAATCTCTCCGAAGCAGTACACACTCTGGATTTTCTTATTTTTCAAGTAGAAATGGAACCCCAACTGTAAGCAATTCAGAAAGGATTGGTTCATCTCAGAGATCATTTCAAGAATCTTCTGAAAATGAAGGTAGGCGCACAACCAGGAGGTTGCTGTCGCGTATAGCTTCTAGCATGTCATCTACTTTTTTTTCACGAAGATCTAGTCAAGATTCCTTGAATACAAGATCATTGAGTTCTGAAAACTCTTATACTTCTCCAGGAATCTTGACAACACAGTCTCGGGGTAATGCAACAACTTCTGAAGTTAACTATAATAGGGCAACTGAAGCTTCTCAGGGATTTCGATTTCTTAGGCGAAGATGGGGTTTGTCATCTAGCCAGAATCATAGCTCTGAGCCAGATTCAGAAAATTTTAACCATGAATCTGAAAGTAGAAATACAGGTCCATGGTTATCTTCCTCACTTAGAAATAGATGCACACCTTTGTTCTCTAGAAGGAGAAGAGAGGGAAGAGATGAATCTTCAAGGATAACTACCTCTGATGGACCATCTAGATCTCATATCCTTAGAAGAGAATTAAATGAAGTTGTTCATCTTGAAGCACAGAGTGATCCCCTTGGGGCTGCTGCTAACAGAATGCAAGCATCAGGAACATCAAGCAGTTCCTCTACCGGTGGCTCCACATCAGATTCAATTCAAGGTGGAAGAAATAGAGGGATAACAGGGATTCTTCCTGGTTCCTTATTCCGATTTGCAGTTCCCCCAGCACTCGGAGATAATTTGACTGACAATGTCATGATTACTGTAGATATTATTCCTTCGGGTTGGAATTCATCTGATGGAAAAAATGACAAAACCAAAAATGCACCTTCAAGAGATCCAGAAAGACTGCAGAAAATAAAAGAGAGGTAAATTTGAATACTTCCTTGTTTGTAACCCTAGAACAAATTAGAGAAAGAATTCTTCACTTCTAAAATGGCTTTTCATAAAATTGATACCTGGGGCTGGGGATTTAGCTCAGTGGTTCCGCCACCTGCCTTGCAAGCATAAGGTCCTGAGTTTGATTCCTGGTATGCCCCCCATAAAATAAAATTGATACCTTAGATTTTTTTCCTCAGAGTTTATATCCTGATGAAGTTATTGTCTCTGTAGATAAGTGGAGAAGAATTAATAAAGAGGTAGACACTGGAGGTGTGAATTGTATCAAGAAATAGCTTGAGGGTTTTTTTTTTACCAACTTTGGATATATAAACACACAGGAAAATCTTAATCTTTTACCCTATTCCTTGCTTAGACTACTGCTAAATGAGATTGGTAAGAACCAAGTGATCATGGATTACCAATAAATGTATTAGGCTTTATTACGTTGGTTTGTTTACGATTTACTTATGTTTGACACCTTTTTATGGAATGAAGTGAGATTGGAAAAATAATTTTTATTGCTTTTGAAGTCTGAAGGTATACTGAATAGTCTATATATATTAGGATTTAGGGACAAAAACAGCATTTCATATTCAGAGTTTAGTACATTTTTATACGAAAGAAATATTTTCCACAGTTGTACATTGCATAAATGTCACTGACAGGAGTGAAAAGAAAGAAAAGGGTGAAAGACCAAATAGTCCCAACTTGGCTGTTGATTTTGTCATCTTAGTCTAGTTCTAAGTATTAAAATAATTTTTATGATAAAATGGGGTAGAATAATACAATTCAAATACAAAAAGGAAACACTCCGGGCCAGGGGATAGTTTTCACAAATACCTAATAGGTAATAGAATAGTTAATAGAATTGTTGGGAAGCATAATTATCTTTTAAAATATTTTTGTACTTTAAAAATAAAATAGGTTCAGATCCAGTTCTCTGGTCGTGAATGAAGGTTTTACACATTTTCTGAGATATTGGGCATTGGGCTATTGTACTCCATTTTTCCTTTTATATAGGACAGATTTTATTGTGTAACTGTTTTCCTGCTTTTAAGCCTGTTATTTTCCTTCCTTATAGAGATTTGCTCTACCCTGGAGGTGTTAGTTTTAACGTTTGCTTATTATATAGCAGCTTCCTCTGATAGTAAACTGTCAGCAGAGGAATATAGTAATTATCATATTTCTTTTCCTCAAAATTAGCTTAATTGCTTACAGTAGTTAAACAAAGGGCAAAGCATTAGTTTAGTGATCTTCAAAAGGAAAATAATCCAGTACTAATCTGTTTAGTTTTAAAACAGCATTTTTGGATCATTTTACAAGAGTTTATGTGTGTTTTCCTTTTTTTTTTTTTTTTTTTTTGTATTTTTTTTTTTTTTTTTGGTACCAGGGATCAAACTTGGGACCTTGTGCTTGCAATGCAGGTCTATTTTTGTATTGTTAAAAATAGGGAACTTAAACTGCTACTAAGGACAAAATTACTTAAATCATGAAGATAAATGATAGGCTAGCCTATTTCATTTTATTTTAAAATTCTTACAATTTTTATTCTCAGTGAAACGGTCTTTCATGGTGGTTATTTTTTACTATTACCGTTTTGTTGTTTTTAACTATTTGCTTTTTTCTACTCAGTGTAAGTAGACAAGACTGGTGTGGATGATAATAGATCTGGAAATGACAAACTAAGATGAGTTATGACAGCCTGTTTGGAAAATGTACTTTCTTTTCTAGCCTCCTTTTAGAGGACTCTGAAGAAGAAGAAGGTGATTTATGTAGAATTTGTCAGATGGCAGCTGCATCATCATCTAATTTGCTGATAGAACCATGCAAGTGCACAGGAAGTTTACAGTATGTCCACCAAGAATGTATGAAAAAATGGTTACAGGCCAAAATTAACTCTGGTAAGATTTACCCTTTTGTGCATTTTGCTTTCAAAATGTTTGTAAAAGATGCATATGTATGCATTTTAGTTAACAAATTTGTTATAATTTATTGGTTGTTGACTTTAGGCTCTTATTTATATAACTATCATTTAATTCTGAAGTTTCAGCAAAAACATTAAAGAATGTTTTCTCTTCACAAATATGTTAACAGTAATATCTTACATTTTGTTACCCAACAAACTACCTTTGAGTCAAAGAAATATACTCATTGCTTACCAGCTGTGTGTCCTTGAGGAAGATTTATTGTCTCATGCTGTTGTATCATTTAACCAAATTAGGATATGAAATCTATTGCAGGGATTCATTTGTTTTTGAGTACCTGTCTGAAGCCAGCCACAATTCTAGGTGCGGGGTATAGCACAGTTAACAAGACAAGGCAAGGCACGTGCTCTTATAGCAGTGATATTGGTTGCTAAGAGAATGTTGTTCTCAGATGAGTTTGATTGCTTATTTATTTAGTAGCGCTAGGGACTGAACCCAGGCCTTTACACATGCTAGGGAATCAAGTGTTCTTTCTACCACTGAACTAAATCCCAAGTGAGGATATTTAAACTGAAAGCTGAATAATAAGGAACCAAATATTTCAGAATGAGAAGAACATGCTGGCAGAGGGAATGGCTAGTGCAGAAACTTTTTAAAGTACAAATGACTTGTGTTTTGAAGAACTGAATGATGTGTACTGTATAGCTAATATATAATTAATGGATTGAAGAAAGGGTGATACAGTTGAGATTAGCAGAGGCTAGTTCATAGAAGGTTTTAAAAGGTGAAGCCTAAAGCTTAGATTTTTATCTTAATGACGATGGAAACCCTCTGAAGAGGAGGGAAATGAAAGCATCTTATTTGTATTTGGCTGCTCTATGGAGAATGGCTTTTAGCAGGAGTAAGAGTGGAAGCAAAGTGACCAACCAGGAACTCCATTTCAGTAGTATTTGTTAGAGATGGCAGTGGCTAGCTAGCATGTGGTAATAGTTAGTAATGGTGATGATAGGAATAAACTTAGATATATATTGGATGTAGATTCGCTTAGACTTGTCAATGGATTGAATGTAGTGGAATGAGGGAGAAATAATAGATGAAGAAGCTCCTATTTTGGTCTTGAGAAAACTAAGTAAATGGTAGTACCTTTTACTGAAGCCAGAAATGGAACAAGTTTGGGACAGGAAACCAAGAAGCTTGTATGTTTTAGACATACTCTATTTGACCTTTTTAGATTTGACCATATGAAAATGTCAAGAGCTAGACAACCCTGACATTTCCAGAGAAATAGCCAGAAGTTAGTTTTAGTAACATTTGAAGTTTGGTAAACAAATAAAATCATCTGGTGGAAAGCAGATACCAAAAGAATTGGTCCTAGAACAGAGCCCTGAGACATCCAGACATTTAGTGAGAGCAGAAAAGGTGGTCTGAGGAACACCTTCCAGTCAGGTAGGAACAAAGCTAAGAAAATGTTGTTGTAGAAGAAAGAAAAAAAAAAAAGAAAATCTAAGAAGGATATGTAAATGCTAAGAGGTCAGATAAGATTATGAAATGAAAAGTTTGATTTGATAACATGAATATTTTAAATGACTTCATTCTCTATGGAGTGATGGATTCATAAGCCTACTTAGACTGGATTAAGAAGAGAAAAAAAAATAGGTGACACAGCAATTTAGACCCTTCTTCATCAGGCTACTACTGTCAAGGAGATTGGAGGTTTGAGGCAGGAATTTGAGAATCGTATGAGGTCACAGAAAGTGTTTTATTTTGAGCTAGATTTTTGTGCATGTTTTTGAGAATCCAAAGGAGAGGAAAAATAATTTATATAAAGGAGAAAAGGGTGGATCCAGTGCACAAGTTGAATGATTATTCTTTTTAATAGAATGTTATCTCATTTATTGAAAGCTAGTATAGATTGATATTGGTGTTGATCAGTTTATTGCTTTGGTGGGAAGATGAATGACTTCCTATGTAATTGCTTGAATTTTCTTAGGTATAATCTTTAGCTGATTGGGGACAGGTAAGGAGGTTTGAGATACGGGGAAATAACATTCTAAAGATTATAGGATTTCCAGGTATTGGTGTCTATAAAAATGATTTTAGGGCTGGGGGTATAGCTCAGTAGTAGAGTGGTTAGAGTAGTAGAGTGCTTGCCTAGCATGTGGAAGGTCCCAGGCTTGAGTAGTTTTATTGACATCAGCATTTCCACAAACTCAGTGCATTGTGCTCTAACCTTAGACCACTGTGTTAGCCAATAGGAATTTTTCAGCTGCTATTCATACACACATGCACACATGGATGCACACACACATTTGATAGTACTGCAGTTAGAACCCAGGGCCTTTTTTGATTTTGAGACAGGGTTTCTCTAGGTTGCCCAGGCTGGACTCAAACTTTGAGTGATCCTCCTGCCTTAGTTCTTAGAGTGGTGAGATTATAGGTTGTTCCACCACACCTGGCCTCTTTTATATTCTTGTGGAACCACTGTAAATGGTGCTTGAATGTATAGTGAAAACTGATGTAGTTTAACTATAGCTCATTTTAAGACAGCATACCGTGTTTTTGTATTTTAACACCTTTCACCTGTTTTCTAGAAAATGCACACAAAGTACTACTACTGGGGAGATACTGGACTTTATGCTAAATTTTAGTCTTTTAAATATTGTTGCTGTTAAATAAGTTAGTGAGAATTTTATGTGCTCCTTAAAGACAGTTTACTCATTTCTGAATCTCCAAAACCTCTATTGCTTGATACAGAACAATCACTCAACAAATGTGAGTTGAATTGAACTTAAACCTCTTCCCTGTTACTCACCTTATTTAGGACATTTTTTGTTTGGAAACTGTATCTAAAAATAAAGGAGGAGAAGGCTTACCTGTTTAATTAAACAGGATACCACCTACTATATTGAAGCCAGACGTTTATCATAATCAGTTTTTGGGTGCATATGGAACACAAGTTACTGTTTAAAAACAAAACAAAAAATTATGGTGAAATGTGTATAAAATAAAATTTGCCATTTTGACCATTTTTAAGTATATAGTTCGATAGCATTCAGTACATTCAGAACATTGTACAATCATCACTACATTACATTACTACTATCTTTTTTTTTTTTTTTTTAAGTTTTGAGACACGATCTCAATATGTAGTTCAAGCTGGCCTTGAACTCACTATGTCGCCCGGGCTGGCCTCAAACTTGTAGCAATGCTCCTGCTTCTGCCTCTCGTATCCATTTGTAAAACTTCATCACCCGAGATAGAAATTATACCCACTAAGTTCTCACTCCCTGCTTCCTCTTCTGATCATGGTAACTTCTATTTTCTGTCTCTGAATTTGCTTATTTTAGATATGTCGTGTAAGTAGAATAATGTCCGTCCTTTTGCATCTGCCTTATTTCACTTAACATAGTTTTTCCAAGGTTCAGCCATATTGTTAGCATGTATCAGGACTTAATTGCTGTTTTGGCTGAAAATAACTATGGCCTTTTGTTTTCTGTGCTGGGGATTGAACCCATGCCCTCACCTATGCTAGGCAAGCACTCTACTACTGAGTTATGCCCCTACCCCCAGAGGAGTCATTGTCTTATCTGGACAAATGTGGATCCTTTTTATTATAATCTCACCTAGGGAGCACGGAGGTACATTCCTTAGACTACACAAAATAGGTATATGCTGTCACATCAGAGTTACTGGCCTGAGTATGTAACTAGTTGTTTGAGATGCTACATCATTAAACATTGTTTTTATGGCATGAAATCAAGGTACTTAAAGAGGAAGTAGGAAATACAGACAACATTCCATTGCCTCTGTTAGCTTCCCATAATTATAAGGATGTGTGAGTATCTGGGAGGGAGAAAAGACATCTAAATTATGGGCGGAGGCTTAAATATCATAGGGCAGGACCTGGCATGCACATTGGGTGTTACAGATTACTGTTTTAGAAAACATCACTGGTTTATTGCAATAACGTCTTCCCCCTTCTTCCTACCCTCCCCCTTCCAAGATTTTCTTCATTTTAAACCTAAAACTGAGGAAAAATATTTTATGAGGACAGTGTAAAACTAAGATTTGCATGCCATTTGGTTTTTCCAAGGTTCTTCATTAGAGGCTGTAACCACCTGTGAACTCTGTAAAGAGAAGTTACAACTTAACCTGGAGGACTTTGATATTCATGAACTACATAGAGCTCATGCAAATGAACAAGTTAGTATATTTTGCCTAATTTGGTAAGTGTCTATTCTATGCTTAAAGGACAGCTCTTGAAGAAAAGAATTCATGGTCAGAAATCCAGCAATAAAATATTTTTAACATAATTTTCTGTTATGGCATTAGGTATCTATAATATAATTTTTCTTTATTTTTTTCTTTAAGTGAAAGACATATCCATGTTACAGATTTTTTATTTAATATAAAATTTGTCATGCTTCTTAAATAAGTCTGAAAATAATAAAAACTTAGGAAAACAGTCCCCAAGTAGGCATTTCAACCTTATTTCCCCAAAACTGTGTTTGAGATGCTTAAATGATGGGATGAAGAGCTCTGTGTTTTTTTTCTACTGAAGAAAATTCTGGGAAGAGAGGGTATGTGTTTAAGGAGATAATAAGGGTGACTATAATGCCAAGGTATTCAAGTGTTACCATTTAGTATAAAAAGAGGTGATAGCAAGGAAGTGGTTAGTGTTTGAAAAATATCTTTAGTGAAGGAGTAATGGACACCCACCCACTTTTACATTGAGGTGAAGTTCATACAACATCAGAACCATTTTAAAATGAACAATTCATTAGTGTTAATAAATTTACAGTGTTGTGCAACCACCATCTCTCATTCCAAAACATTTTCATCACATCAGAAGAAAATCCTGTAGCTATTAAGCAGTTGCTGTTCAATCTCATTTCTTAACCCCTAGCATCAAGTAGTGACTAGTCTGTGTTCTGTTTTTTTTTTATGGATTTACCTGTTCAGGATATTTCATATAAATGAAATCATACCATATAAAGTCTTTCTAAAACTGCTTTTACTTTTAAAATAACATATGGAACTTATGAATACTCTGACAATCTGATTAAAACTATGGACTCTTTTTACAGAATACATGAGCACAAATTATATAATTCAAGGGATTCCCAAGTCCTTGAAACAAATTACTCATCCAGAGTTTAAGAATCATTGATGTAAAGGATGAAATATTAGGCAGTTGATACAATTGTTATTCTAATATCAATAAAATGATTTTATTCTCTAATGAGCCAGTTGTCCAAAAAGAAAATCACTTTCAGCAAGAGAATGGATTAAATCCCCAAGGAGTTTGTATAGAAAACTAAGCAATGTGGTTTTAAAGAACAGGGGAAACAGTAATATAAAAAGATAAAATAATGCAGAAAAAATACAAATGTTTTTATTTTCTCAGAACAAGAGTAAGTTTCAGAAGGATTTTTCTCCTGCCATCTTCCTTTAGGTGTTCATCATGTCTGTTAAAACCAGCTTTTTGGTTTTTCTTTCAGGGAGGATTTTTACTGCATTTTCATTACCCTATTCTGAAATAATTTACAAGTGTTAAGAAATATCATTAAAGACAATGACAGTTTTCAAGTTTCCTGGCTTTCTTAGTTTTATATGAATCATGGAATCGAATGACTTAACAGATTAGTTTGACCGTTTATTTCCTTGTTTTCCAGTGGCTTCACCTTTTGCAAATGATAACCATTTAAAAATTTGTAAACATTTTCTTGATGATAATTTCCTTTTAAAGTTAAAGGTTATCAAAATAATTAAACATTTAAAGAAACTTAATTTCAAATTTCCTTCTTTGTTTTTTGTTTTTTGAGACAGGGTTTCACTCTGTAGTGCAGGCTGGCCTTGAATTTGTAGTGTTTTTACTGCCTCAGCCTGAGTGCTGGGACTGCAAGTGTGCGCTACCATGCCTGGCTAAATGTCAGATTTCCTGAGAATTGGATAACCACTTACTTGCTAAAGTTAGTATTTTTTTTTTTTTTTTGGTACCGGGGATCAAACTTGGTTCTCTGCGCTTGCGAGGCAGGCGGCGAAACCACTGAGCTAAATCCCCAGCCCCTAAAGTTAGTATTAAGAACATACAATTCTTACTGTTAGATGAGTTAATTACATGAAAGGTGTACAATTTACCTTTTCTCTATAAAAGTTACTGTACAGATTAGACTTTACACTATATTCATGACATATTAATAACTAAAAAAAGAGAACAGGGCTAGGCTGGAGCTCAGTGGTAGAGTATTTGCCTACATGTGAGGTCCTGGGTTTGATCCCCAATACCAGGGGTGGGGGGGCCATTTTTGAACCAGTGAACTCTTTTTTTAAAAATTCCATGTTAGGGGCCAGGGATTAGCTCAGTGGTTTCGCTGCCTGCTGCGTAAGCACAAGGACCCAAGTTCGATCCCTGGTACCAAAAAAATAATAATAAAATTCCATGTTAATAATGAGTTAGTGTTATCTGTATTGTATCTTGTATTTAGTGTTGGCCTTTAAGCTAATTGCCATCACACAAACACTTGAGCTATCAGAATAGGTAGTATAGTAACATTAATTTAATATAAATTAAGTGGTAATTTTTAAGTATATTTAGCTATATATAGCTAATAGCCATTTGTAGAAAGAAATCTGTTAGGAACTTTAGAAATCCAAAACATCCATTCTATCCTCAGATGATTTAAAAGTTAAGTACCACCCGCTCCCCCCGACCCCCTCAGGGATCGAACTCAGGACCTTGTGCTTGCGAGGTAGGAGTGGCACCACTGAGCTAAATCCCTGGCCCAATTAAAAGTTAAGCTTTTTAATAAACTGTTACATAAAGGAAGACTCCAAGGCTTTAGAGGGTATTCACACCTATATGGTCTTGCAGCATTGGTGAAATTTTAGGAAATTATAAAGGGCAGCCTTTTATTTCTTGTTTCAGTTGATGCCATTGTATGCCTTTAGGAACTGGATATGAGTACACTTCCTCTGGTTTATCAATAAACTATGACCATCAATCAATTCTAATTTTTCATTCTTCACTTTTTCTTTTCTCCTCTTTGCTTCTCTGTTGAAGGCTGAGTACGAGTTTATCAGCTCTGGTCTCTACCTAGTTGTGTTACTGCATTTGTGCGAACAAAGCTTTTCTGATATGATGGGAAATACAAATGAACCAAGCACACGTGTTCGAGTAAGTAGTATTTGAGTGGGGGAGTGGGAAGGTGTAATATAGAAAATGTTGGCCTTGGAAAGCAGATGGTTTTATATGTTCACATACTATTTCTTTTGGAGAGCTCTTAGTTTTTTTAAATGTTCCTTAAAAATAGATTCTGTAGATGTTGGGCATGGTAGTATACACTTGTAATCCAAAGGGTGATGCAGGAGTATTGCTGTGAGTTCACAGCCTGCCTGGGGTACATTATGAGTTCAAGGCCAGCTTGCACTACAAAGTGAGACCCTCTCTCAACATGCCCCCCCCAAAAGATACTGTAGATTTAATAGAAATTGCTGTCTTTCCTCCTACGACAAACAGCATAATATTTTCATAAAGCTATTTAGAGAAGTTTTCTCACTCTTAAAAGTAATTGGGATGTATTTCAGTGAAAAACAGACCAAAGTGGAAAATGTTCTTTTAAATTAAAAAAAACCCAAAAACTTCAGCCTTACCAACTTAGAAACCTGAAATTGAACTCCAGAAGCCAAGAGTGTGGGAAATTAACTTCAGTTTATTTGTTATTATCCTGTAAAAGATTACGAGTATACTATTTTTAAAGAATCCATGTTACAAACGTTAAGATATAGACTGGTTGCTGTTAACTGTATGTACACTATTAACTATGTACTATTTAGGCTTGCTATTTTTAAGGTATTTGTAAGGAAACAATGCTGTTTAATATAACATTCTGAACACTTCATATCTTGTGTTCATAACACATCCTTCAAACTTTTTTATATAAATGTTCTCTTTAGTGGTAAAAATTAGTTTATATTAAGGTGTAGTGTGTTTTGAAAACTAATTTTTAAAAAGTTCAATGAATATAATACTTCTAAGTAAAATACTTTTCTGTATTTTATCATCATATGGGCTTTGCAACAATAAACCAATTGACAATTATCATCAAAGTAAAGGAACAAACTGTTGGAAAACTTTGAGAATTTAAGCAAAGATCTCTTGACTTCTAAGTACTTCAGAAACCATGAGACCCTAGTTTTAGTAAATGCTATAAAATGATTTCTGAAATGGTGTCTTATCTATTGAAAATAAATAAGCCACAGGAAACATATGTCTGTTGAATTCATGCCTTTGTAAAAAAATTAATGTTGTTAATAATAAGTGGAAATCATCGGTAAGGTTTTTCTTTCAAATTTAGGCAGATAAATTTCAGTTAACTTGGGCTTTAATAAGTGAAGGTTTTGTTTTGTTTTGTTTTTCTTGTTTGTTTTCCCCCTTTATAAATTTTTTGAAATGTTATGTAGGAAAACAATATCATTGGATAACATTATTTTATTGTATCTGCTCCCAATTTTAAGAAACTGGTTTCTACATGATTGATAATTACATAATACCCTTAAGGTTGTAATTTTTAATATGGGGGGAGAGAGACCCCTATTTAAAGGATTAAAATGGTGTTAGACTATTTAAGTAGAATTGAATCTCCTATACTGATTCTCTCTTTAGATCCATTTGCAACATTTAAAGTACTGTATTTCTCTCTGCATTGTTTCTAGTTTATTAACCTTGCAA
Source organism: Heterocephalus glaber (assembly GCF_000247695.1). The sequence continues at coordinate 5,893,130 of NW_004624732.1, read as the reverse complement.
GAACTCTTCAGGCACATATGGAAGATCTCGAAAGTAGGTGGAATTTCCCCTCCCCAGACTTGTTGAATTTTCTTTTGCAAATTAAACCCACAGAACAAAACCTAACTATATATAACTCTTTTCTGCCAAATTAGAGCTTCATTTATAGGCTTAATAATATCAAAATGATTGGTTTGGGAAATGTGGGTTGGGCAACAGATACTACCTAGCAGCATACTTTGAAAATTGTGTTTAAGGTGTATGGAAGGATGAATTTTTAACCATCAGTATTTACATTTGAGTCAAAATCTATTTTTGATCACTTTGATTTCAGCACTTGTAATAAAAATGAACACAGATTTGCTAATCAGCTGTATCTCTTAGTTTTGGGCAATTTTTTAAAGACATTTTTACTTGTTGTTCAGCTTATTAGACCATAAAAAGATTTTACTGGGGCTTATACATTCCAGGAAATGAAAGGAGAAGTTCTGATTCCAAATCAGTAGCAAAAGCCATGGACATTTTTTTTGTTCCTTGCTTGGGTCCTTGTGGACTTTTAATAAGTTAGTAGTAACTCTAATCTCTTAAGATCATATTCTAGCATTAGGACTTTTATCTGGGCTTTTAGAGGTGAATGCATGTAATTTGCAGTTTGCCATATCTCAAAGTCCTATAACACTTCATCACTTGGGTGCTTCATCCCAAGTGGGCACGCAGGTATTGGTGGCTCTGGAACAGTTCCTGAGGAATCCAAGATTACTCCACCCAATCTCTACTTACTGTACTTTTTCACCCAAAGCAACAGGCTCCTTGTTTCCAATACACTCTTTGAAGTGTTTTTAAATATATGATCTTGAGTTGATTCATTTATCTTCAGAATACTTGGAGTGTTAGCTGTAGTAGGTATAACATTTTTACCTTTAGAGAAAGGTCGTCATCCTTTGAAAATAGGTTGAAATTTTTATTTGTTATAAAAATCTTTTAATTCATCGATTTTTTTTTGAGGATTTGAGAAAAAAACCTGACACAACATTTTTACAATTTTAATTGCTCTATGTGAAAATAGTGGGAATTCAGTTAGTATAATTTTTTTCCCTTTTTGACTTTTTAGTTCAAATCCCTTATATTTGCCAATAGTCTTTTATTTTTAAAAATTATCATACTTTGTCAGATGTGCTAATTTGAGTATACAGTATTTTCCTCAGATCTCTCATTCTTAAAAAACTAAAGACCTCATGTAGATCATAGTTTTCTAAACATAACAGTATCTTTTTCCAACCTGTGATAGAGAGGGAAATGATGGAGGTAAAAGACCCAAAGTCATGTAACGTAAAGATGTGCATGCTACACATTAACCCTATAAATACCAGAGCACTGGAATATTCTGAAAATTACCACTCAGTTTTATTCTCACATGGAATTAATCAAGTAGAAAATTTTAAAAGTTTATGTAAAAACCACAGTATTGAGGGCTAGGAATTTAGCTCAGTGGTTCCATCACCTGCCTCGTAAGCACAAGGTCCTGAGTTTGATCCCCGGAACCAAAAAAAAAAAATACAGTATTGTAATAATAGTTTGATATTTCTCTGTTACATACAACTTAACCACAGGGGTTATCCCAGTCATTAAGCTATGGTACATACTTGATCTCATTTATTAGAAGTGGATTTTATGGCTTACCAGTGTTTTTCCCAGCCAAATATTAAAAAGAAATGCTGTGAGAAAAAAAAAGAAGTGGGTTTTATATATGCATATGACAGACTTTTCCTATGATTTGCTCTGGTTTGATTCTGTGCCGGGTGCTCCTCAGCTGTCTAATATTAATGAAGTGAGAGTACATTACATCTTTCTGCTTTTGATAATAGCGGAGATGCTGGTCAGATGCTTATTTTATTGAGTTTTCATTTTCTTTCACATGAAAAACAGTTTTCAGAAGACAATTTTTTGTTATTATCCCCTTCCTAAAGACATTCTAGGTTGCTTTACTTTAAATCTTGAGCCACTAATGACTCTTGAATAAATTTAGGTCAGAAATCTTGTAAAAGTGATGTTTCTGACAGTTTGGAGACATGGGGATAATTTCAATAGTACTATAGTTTTTTACTGAATCCAGTTAACTTAAGGTGTGTCTATATAGAGCTTTTAAAACTTACTAAATAAGGCTTTTTCTGTGCATTGTATAGACAGTGTACATTATATAGATGTAAATTGCAAGAACACCCATAACCTGTTATTCTGTGTACATTTTTTTTCATTTTCATCGGATGCATCAAACATGCAGCAGTAATAAGCCAGATTCTACTCAGGTGTGTGAGAGGAATTGCCTTAAATTCACTCTTTCTCTAGTATTTATTTCATTAGCTACTATGAACACAAATTGATCTCAAAAACATTTTTAGAAGATGCTCTTGAACCACATTTTTAAAGCATTTTCATTTTTATAAAAACTATAACATCACAAAAAGATTTGGGGGCGGTGGGGTGTTGTGGATGGGCATCACCCACAATCAACCACTCTAACCCTGTCATAATAACTTATCATTTGGACCGAACAGTATACTAAGTTGGGATTTTTGTTGTTATAAGTCATTGCTTCTCTGGCTTCATAGTTATACCTCCCATCATCATCCCCCTCAAAATCATTCTTGATCATTCTGTTTTCTTTCAACAGCTTCAGAGGATGATTCTGAGGAAGATGGAGAACAAAACAGAACATATGATATTGCTTAACTTCATTTAAGACAAATGGATGATCTGTGAACAAGTGTTTATTAAGACTGGCAATTAAGTATGAATTAATTTTGTAAGGAAATGCCTGTGAAATATATTGACTGTATATAAAATGAATATATATACGTACATATATACATGTGCATATATATTCATTCTCAAGTGTTGCTGAATTAAACTTCTTCTGCTGGACTTTTTAACCTTGACCAGCATATCTGATGTTTATAAACTGCTAAAAATATTTTTCTTGTAGGTGAGTGGGAAAGTATTACCCTTGTTTTAAATATCTAAGCAATGCCTATCAACCCTTTTTTTGTGTGTGTTCTGATTACTGTAGTCATATTTATGAAAAACAGATTTGTGTTCTAGTTTCTTGCTAGTAAGAAAAAGGGGACAAAATATGCTTTTGAAATAAACTGCCAAATGGCACCTAGTTTTTCTTCTACAATGCCTTACATAGCATTCATACTTTAATAATCATTTACTTCCAGTGTTTCTAAAAAACTCAAAAAGAATGGGAAGACCATTCATTATATTAGGTTTCCAAATTTAATTTGAATTCTAAATTCATTTAGCAATAAAACCTAATTTTAAAAAAGTATAAAAGACTGAGAAATGATGGAAAATTTTTTATATTGATTTTTCAAAATGCAGACTATATTTGATAGGTGATAGTATGTAAGTATTCCTTTAGGAATATTTCAGCTATAAATTATAATTGCCAGTCAAATGCTATTTGGTTAAAAAAAATGATTGCAATTGCAAGTAATAGAATCTTTTTAAATCCCATAGTCAAAGTTTAAAACACTGGTTTTCAATATGTATTTTAGTGTTGTCACTACTTTATAGATAAATATGATATAAATACCTGTTTTGGGTCCTGGTCATTTTTAACTGTTACTCAATAATTCTGAGCATTTACTTGATGATAATTAATATTTTTCAGTATTTGGGGAAAATAGATGAAAATTACCTGTTCAACCTGAATGAGTCTGCACTGTAGTCATAAGTTGTGTATTCCATAACATTGTATTTTTTCCTGTCAGTACCAGTAGGATATACTTAAAAACACCTGAAAGTGGTTCCAGGTTAAAGTCTGATGTTACAGCAGCAAACTACTTTCTCAAAACCTAATCGAAACCATGTAATTTCTCAAATGTGAATGAACAATTTGTCCCCACTTAGTTTGTTGGTCTTCTGTGAAATCTTGGCTGGAAATAAAGTGCATACTCACTGATTTATTTCATAGTTTGAACTGTTTCCTTTTCAACTGGTGCACAAAGAAAAAAAAAAGACTTTAAAACTTATAGCCAAAAATTCTATTAAAATGTCAAATCCTATTTTTTAGAGCAATATGAGTGTTTCTAAACCATATGTTCAGCTCTTGCCTGTTACCTGTACATTGCCTTACTTAAGGCAGAAACACAAAATTTAAGGATGCCAGTTTCAACATATTCTGTGAATCCTTAGGGATGCTTTCAATGCCTAGCCATGTGCATGTCTCTGAGTTTGATGCTTTGCACCTTATATAGTTAACTAGAATGAAGACATAGAAGAAACAATTTCTATATTCTGAATATAGTAAACAAGGCTGTGTTAATATAAAAAAAATGGAAGCTTCAATAATTTAGTTATCTGTTGACCAAAAAATAGACTTGAAATAGATGTGTTGCCACAAAAAGAAATTAAGATTCAGCACTTCATTACCAGAAGCTCTAAACTTGTAAAATGAAATCCTTCCTGATGGACACATCTCTAATCTTTTGTTTCAATAATTTTTAAAATTTTAATAATTTGTGATGAATGCTAAATTCTGTTTGTTTAATGTGTCTAAAAGTAATGGAATTTTAAAATTTTGTGGAGTATGAAGTGTTAAAATCTGTATCTTTCATCTAAATTATAAAAGAAAATACAAATAGTAGAGGATATATTAGCCAAAGTACCCAGTGTCAGGATATTTAAATGTATAAAATCTATTTTGAAATCAGACTTATTTCCCATATCACATTCATCAATAAAAGAGTAAGTTAAATTGTAAACTAAACTGGTTCAGCTAGATGGAAGGCAAAGTAAAGCAGGTTAAGACAAATAGGCTGGATTTTTATTTGTATTAGCTTCTTGGACTTCAGGCTTTCCTTTATTTGAGTGAAATTTTCTGCATTTGAAATGGTGGTTAAAACCCTTAAGTTAGATATAAGATCATTCCTTTTCCAAAACCTGCTTTAATGACAGGGCCATATTTATATATCTGTGAGGTGGCTTGAACCACCAGAGGTTCAAGCTTGCAGGAACATGTTCACAACCCAAAGGTTGACTTTTGTCATAGCGACTTCATGAAAATATTGCTACTAGAATAAGAGTACCATAAAAGCTGTAATTTTCAATGTCAAGTTTTGTATTTAACTCTTAGGAATCAGTGTCAAGACAATTGCTGTCTTGGTCTGAGATTACCAAAAATTTAGTCAAATTGAATAGCATATTCGTTTTCTTCTCCAGCTACCAAAACACAGTCATCGTTAAAAGGTGATTGGGATGTAGTTGAAAAAACTGTAGTGAAACCAGAATCAGAATGTCTTTTGTAGAAGAACCAAATGATTGCTCCCAAAACTGTCAAAATTACTGTACTAGCAGCCACCAAAGTTGATATTAAAATGTGATTATCTGAAAAGGAAAACACAAGAGAATATATGGGAAACAAAGCTGTAGAAGTTGGAAGTATTGCATTTTGGAGCGCACAGGTGTAGTATATAGTTCCATATATTTCTCTATTAGAGAATTTCTCACAGACAGGCAAAAAGTTACACATTTACTACTGTCAAGATTCTTATTTCTTAGTATTAAAATGAGAGATACAGTATGTTGCATTTTGGATTCTTTGCATTTGTTTTAGTAGTAGTACATATTTTCAGAACACATCCCGAATTTTACCCATGTGGACACACTTGTTATTTCAGTCTATTAATGTGTCATAATATATAATCAGTGTCTATTGATTTCATGGCCACAGAAATACAGACAAAAAGTAAATTTACCCAGAAAAGGCATAATTTAGAATGATTTACAGACTCATAATCACAGCTTTAACGAATTAAAGACCTCATCCTAAGAACTGCAATAGGACACAGTAAATATATATACTTATATTTTTACATTCTGTAAGTGATCTGTGGCCAAGTTGCCACCAAGGCTTTTTGGCTACCTACATATTACTAAAATGTTGGACAAAGTCAATCACAGGACAACTCATTAGCAGTATATTAAGATGTGCAATATATGCATCTGAAGGAAAGGATAGTTCTGCATTATATCTGCTTCATTAATGAAAGAGAAAAATCTGTTGCTTCTTTGATTAAGCAAGTAAGTGCTATTATCTAACACTTGATCCTCATTTTAAAAATACAGCTAGAAAGAGAAATCAGCCTTAGCCTAAGAATAGAAAGTTGAGGAAACTTACTACAAACATAACCTTCACTTCACTGTCATTTCTCAAACCCACGTAACCCATGCTCTCAACCTTTGGCTTTGGCAAAGGTCACCAGATTTTTTTTAATTTTTTTTATTTTTTTATTACTGGGGATTGAACTCTGGACCTTGTGCTTGGGAGGCAGGTGGCAGAACCACTGAGCTAAATCCCCGGCCCTAACCAGTGATTTTTATGTTGAAGCATAAACACCTGAACATGTCCGTTCAAGCTGAGATATCTAGACTATTAGCCATCCACCTTCAACCTTTATCCCACTTGACTTCCCTGACAAACTTCTTTTACCTTTATTTTTCATACTCCATTATTTAAACTCTCCATGGTTGACCTCAACTATTCAAGTCTTTTAAATAAATCTAGATAATTGTATAGTCAGTGCCTGATCATGTGAGACTCAAAGTACATAATCTACTTTTTAAAAGTAAAGCCTTTGTTGGACTAACAATTTATTGAGTGCCAACTGTGTATATTTGAGACATGGTTTAACTTGCCCAGATGCATTTAGTTAAGTGATAGTAAAAAGTCTAATCTATCTAGGTTAATGTTGATACATAAACTGAGATAGCTTTTCTTTTCACACTTTCTGATGCCCACTTACCTTCAAGATTTAACTCCTGGATCATGTCCAGTAACTTTTGGGGAACCCTGCTTGGCTAACTCCTGCTTGCTTTATGCTCACTAGGCTTTGTGCATCCTAGTATAACCCTCTCTTTTAATATTCTTTCCAGGGTATATGAATGGAAACTTCTCATTTGCAAGATTACTGTTAGTGTGTCAGCTTCTTGCTTCAACTCATTTGCCTTGCTACATATTAAAGTCATAGACTATGCCTAATGCTTAGCAGTATAGGAGGCTTTCACTTTCTTCCTCTTCATTTTGCTCAAATATGGCCTTATCATTGAGGCCTTCCCTTATCACCCTACTTTAGAAACAAAAGCTCCCCTTCCCCCTACTTCATCCTCATCCTGCCTTTTTTACCTACAGTACAGGTCACTGTCTGACATTCTATTTTTATCATTTTAACCTTTCCACTAGAATTTAAGTTTGAAAGCAAATTCTTTTTCTGCTCATTGCTTTCTCAAATGTCTAATTTCAGATAAAAGCCAGGCACCTAGTAGTTACTGAGTTATGCATCAATCTTTAGGTAAAATGGATTTGCATATATGTTTTAATGAATTCAAAGACAACACTCCTGATCTCTAAAAACCAAATATTGCCAAGTCTTCCCAGCTGTTCTTGATAATGGTTTTGAGACTCATCATAGACCTACATGCTCTTTTCTAAACATAATTGAATTTACAGAAGTTTTTATTTTTCTTAAAGTGTATGTGTGCATAGCTAAAGTCTAGTTCCAGAAGGAAAAAATACTGAACCCCTGCCCCACTACTCAACCTCTCAATAACCATTCCTCCATTCTATTGTCACTCTACTTCTAAATAACATGGTCATGCCACCTTTCTTGATTCTTTAAAAATTTAACTGAAATCCATCTAACAAAAGTGTACAGTACAATAGCATCAAGTACATTAATAAGCTAGGTACATCACCATTCATAAAATTTAAACTACCAATTTACTCCCATTCCTCCCTTTCCTAGCCCTTGACAAGCATTCTAGTTCACTTGTGGCAAACCTATGGCACACATGCCACAAGCGAGCTCTAAGAAGTTCACACTTAAGTTCTAGTTTCTGTCTATATTTGAGTAGGCACCTCTAAGTAAAATTAAACAAGTTAATCTAACATTTATCTATTGATTGGCTTTTATCACAGCCTAATGTCTTCCACGTTCATGAAGATGGGACCCTGGGTCAGAATTTCCCTTTTTAGGACTGGGGATTTAGCTCAGTGGTTTTGCTGCCTGCTGTGCAAGCACAGGGACCCAAGTTTGATCCCCGGTACCAAAAAAAAAAAAAGAATTTCCCTTTTTAGGCCAAATAATATTCTATCATTTGCATAAGTAACATTTATTTATTTGTCTGTTGGACTCTTGGGTTTCTTCCACTCTGGCTATTGAAAATAATGCTGCTATGAACATGTTGTGAGCCCTTGCTTTCAATTCTTTTGGGAATATATGCAGACAAGGAATTGCTGGGTCATATGGTAATTCAATTTTTGAGGAGTTGCCGTGTGGATCTTGCTAATATTTGTCTTTTTTTAAACAATAGCCAATTAATGGATGTTACATGGTTCTTCTTAAAATGCTATACATTTTCTACTGATAGAATGAGGGTGCAGCTCATATACACCAACCAACACACTCTGTTTTTTCCTTCTCCATCATAGTTTTATCATGGCAAGCTCCAAATGGAGAAAATATTTGTGACACATAATACTAATTTTTAGATACAAAAGACATCCAAAATTTTATTAAATTCTTATAAAAACCTGTAAGAAAGGAGACCTGATAATAATGACAAAACAAGCATTTCATAAAGAAGGTACCAAAATGTGCTTGCATCATCAAGGAAGTGAGAACACAATAAGATAACTATGCATCCATCTGAATAGCTAAAAGTAAAATTTGAAAATACCATTGTGGGATCAATGTGAAGTGTGAAGCAAATGAAGCTTACCAACAGGAATGTTAGCAAGATTGAACCACTTTGAAAAATTATACAATAGTCTCAAATACAACTATATGAATATATACCAACATACACCATTTCACTTTGGGTAATATACTCAAAATGACCTAGATCCCAAAAGAAGACAGTTCATAGGTGGCTCTATTCATACTAGTTCAAGGTAAAAATTCAAATATCCAAAAAAAAAAATAGAAAATTCCTGATTATAGAATATCACGAAGAAATACAATAAACACAACAGTGTAGATGAATCTTTAAAACATCCCTGAGTAAAAGAACCCAAACGTACATATGTAGAACATGGTAAAGTTCAGGAAGAAGCAACTTCAAGGTGCATTAAATCAGAAATTGGGAGTAGATGGGTGGTAATGTGGACTTTTTTGGGGAAGAGTAGTGAGGGAGCTTTATGGGGTGATGGAAATGTTGGATGTCAATGATTTGGTGATAACAGGTGAATACAGAAATCCTAGGTTGTATGTCTAAGATTTATGCATTTTCTGTTCATTGTACCTCAAAGATCTATATTATCCAGTTGATGAAAATCTAAGTTTCGTGACACACACTGAGAATGCAGGATGCTACTCCTATAGACCAAGATAAATATTGATTAAAGCTGTCATCTTGCATCAAGCAATTGCATGTTTTTGTGCAAGGTGATTCATTCATTGCAATGCTTGTTTATAACAGCAAATGTTTGGAAACAAGTTTGAAGCTGTGTGTGTGTGAGAGAGAATGAGCATAGAGTTGTAAAAATGGAATATAGATCTACATATAGAAAATGATATGGAGAGTACTAAACTATATTAGTGAATAAAGGGCCAAAGTAAGTCATGTATCTCAGTTTCCTTGTCATGTATCGCAGCATCAACAAAAGAAACACTAGAAGGTTGAAGAAATTAAGTGGTGCCCAATAAGAGAAAAGACAGGATAGGGTGGGACAATGGTTATATTAACACTGTTTTGGGGGGTTTTTTGGTTTTTGGTACCGGGGATCAAACTCAGGACCTTGCATTTGGAGGAAGGCGGTGGAACCACTGAGCTAAATCCCCAGCCCTTAACATCATTTTTATTTTGAATCATCCGTTACCTATCTTTTCTTTAAAAATGCATTTAATATGCCATTATGCTTTATGAATTGTACCTGGAACTGAGGAGAAACTTCTAAACAAAACATAGAGTTAAATCCACAAAAATAGATAATGCAGTTTGATAGAGAAATAAAATTTGGTGTAAAAAAACTCATTTCATGCATAACTTGTGGTTATCATATTTAAAATGTCATGTCCTACTAAATAGATTACCATTCCTACGAAAGTTCCACTTTATGTTATATAATCTTAAAAAAGGGTTTATATTAGAATTTTAACATGCCAGAATTTTAATATTTAACTATGGGCAAAAAAAACACTGAGGCTGTACTATTACTTACCTGATAAATATTTCTTGTCATACGGGACTAAAATACAAAAGAAAATTAAAATTAAAATGTTATATATATATATATTTTTTTTATAAGATAGACATTAAACACTTCACAGTCATTAAAAATGAGCACTTTATTGTCTTAATATTCTTGTTTGTAATGAATTTAGTTTTGAAAGACAGATATAAAGGCCTAGAAAAATGCATTAGATTTGGTTGATGGAAAAAATAAGGGAACTCAAGAAAAAGATAATGAGATGAAGAAAATAAGAGGATTCTTGTTGGACAGTCTGAAGTTGAAAGTACAGTAAAGCAACTGTGACTTTATGTCATTAGTGTGGATTTGCTCGTTATTTCTGATGTTTTGAAGTTATTGTTCAAATTAAAAACTTGTCTATATAATGGTGCCCTGGAGTACAGTACATGAACTAATTTTAAAAATTCAGATCTTTGAAATTGGTTTGCTACTACTATAAAATTATAACAAACTTTTACAACACTAAAAATTACAGTCAAGGACCCCATAGTGGCAAATATAAAACAAAAATGTGTATAATTTTAGATGTAAAAAAGAAAATCAGAGCCAAATATATTGTTTTGGTTTACATTTGAGGGAGAAAATACTAAGGATGCAAAGTGGGGAAATAGTGGTTTGTGTCACGTGTCATGCATCCCAAATTGATATACTAAAATTCCTTTTTTACTGAGTAGACTTACTCTTCATAATTTAGAAGAACAAACTTTACACAGTGTTTAACATATAAAAATACTGTGGAAGTCAGACATGATGGTGTTATCTGCAAGTTTGAGGTCAGCCTGGGCAACTTAGACATTTTCTTTAAAAAAATTTTAAAAGGCTGAGGATAAAGTTGAACCAGGAGGGTGCTTTCCCAGCATGCATGCATGAAATGCTGGATTCAATTTCCAGTACAGCAAAATTAAATATGTACATATTATTGGATATATATGTATATATTATGTATATATATACATATAAATATATGGGACAAGGTAATTTTGTTCATTAAAATATATTCACATGGATCAGATAATGTATATGTTAAATTTCAGAATATATTATGAACTATGTTGTTATTTTTACTGCAGTATATTTTTTCTTTTAGACTAAACAAAGGATATTCTTATAAATAATCTAATTTCTTATAAATTACATTAAAATTCTGGAATTATATATGATTACTCTCACCACTTCTCAAATCACATGCAATAAGGGTACAATTCTTTTGAAAAATAGAAGAAATTTTTGACATCTTGGCAACTTCAAACAATTAAATTTATGCCTAGTTCAAATAATCTGCCCCAGCCTCTGAAATATAAAAGAATTACACATAGATTTCCGAGAGACTTGAGAGCACACCACACTATTGTATTCTGAAGTCCTCCTCTAAGACACACTAATCCAGAAGAAAAATATTTGAAAACCAGCCCAACTTTCCTTTCCCTTCCTCGAATGGAAAAAGACATTCAGTCCATACTTACTAGCTGCTTTACAAAGTGTTCCTTCCACAGAAGAAACTTCACAATTTCCTTTTTTCCATTCACCTGTTTTGGTGTGCAGAAAACCACAGGTGTCCACTAGATTGTCACCATCTTCTTGGTCTGCCCAGTTATCAAATGTCATATTTGAATTATCAAACCACTTGAAACTTGCATCTGTCAAGGGATATTTTCAACATCATGACAGTTTTAAAAGGTGAAAGCAGATTTCAACAACAGAATCAAAGAAGTTCTCTTCAACTCTCTCCAGTGCCTACTATGTTGGGTTTCTCCTTTTGTATTTTGTGAAGAATACCCAGTAATACAAAATGCACAGGTCATGTGAGCATATTATCATGATGTAGATCAGTACTTTTGTCATGCTCACCATGAAACTCATGCTCACCATGCAACTGCAGCCATCCAAATACTGTGATTTGCTACATAAATAAGCTGCACACCTGGGCAAGTGGCAGAAGCTAGAATGTGAGTCCTACAGCAGTGTTTCACAGCACATGTAGTCAGAAAATACAGTATGACCTCAAGGGGTACTGATGTGGCACAGATGTTTATATAGAGCCATGGGGCCTTAAAATGTGGCAGTGCCTCCAGATGTGTCCCATGCCCACTTTTATTTCCTGTTTCATCATCCATTAAGGCTGCTAAATCTACTTAACCTTATTGAGATAAGTGTTGTCTTCTACCAGCTTTATTCCTTGCTGCAGTTGGAGAAGCGGAACCATATCTTTCCATGGCTCTCATCCTCTTCTGCAGCTACTATATTTTAAGCTCCCCTGGGACAGAATAATATTAGGCAGGGCATACTTCTACCCATTCAAAATTCAAAGCAAACTAGGCTGCCTCTCAACAGTGAGTGAAAACTCAAGATAAAAATACTTTCATACATTGTTTTGTTACAATTTTTACAATATTAAAGATGTTTTATATTTTATATACTATTATGTTTTGAAAGTCAGGTATATTAAGTGTTTTTTTTAAACAAGGTGATGTGATTGTTCATGTGTTCGTATATTTGAATAATATACATATGAGAGGTATGCCTCTCCAATAAAAGGATTGATTTATTTGATAAAGAAAAACAAAAAACTAAAGATACTGGACTACAGGTTTGGGAAGTTACTGAGGTTAAGTACTTTCTAAATTTTTTGTTTGCAGGATTAAAATTAGGGATATATTCTCTATATAGAAAATTTTTGAAAAGATATTAGTTTAACAGTTATTCTGAAACATACTATTTTTGCAAAGAAAAAATATGCTTTCATGGGCAAAAAATTAAAGTGAATATCTTAATACTAACCTTTAATAATTTCAGGTCATTTGAAAATGTTTATACAGTTTAGTTTTTTGTAGTGGTGAAAATATGTTTACATTATGTAACGTTATAAGTAGGGATAATTTATCCTTATCCTATAACTGCTGACACCAATATTAACTTTTATGACCATGCCATATTACAAAAGTACTTAGGAACACATTTTAATCCAGACAAGAGGATCAACTGCATCTCTCATTGTGAAACACATGGAGCTACTCAGGGCAATGGTATGGTTCATGTTACAGGTGCACACTGAAAATGCAATACCCGGAGGCCACAGGAAACATTCATTTGATCTAGAGAACAAGAATCAAAAAGCCCTAAGTTTTACTAACATTAAAGAAAGAAAAAGTCATGTCCCATAAGGTAAATATCACTTACCGTCTGTGTCATAAAACATGCCTAGCAGGATATCATCTGGTCCTTTCCATTGCTTTTTCAAAGTATCCAGTATAAAAGCATTTTCTTCTTCATTGTGTATGCTTATCATGTCTGCTCCTGAATTATTTTGAGGGGGGAAAATGCATGTTCCAAAATCAATGAAAATCACATGAAGCATATAAAAATTATAAATTACATACATTCCACCTTTACATCTTTTAAAGGAGGCCTTTTTGGAAAATCAGTAAGTTTGCAGAAGGACAGGAAATGGGGCTAAAACCCAAAACATACCATATTGTTAAAGAGGAGTATCAGAAACTGGACATACAATTCTATTACAAATATAAAAAAATTACTTAACAAGTAAAAATGGTCTTACACTGTTAAGCCAATTTACTGTCACAAAAATATAGTAAAAAATGTGTGACAACTCAGTCTGACTACTAAAAAGAGAGAAAGCAGACTTTGAGATCTGCAGAACAGTTTTGTATAATGGGAGCTAATAAGCAGCTACTCAGTAAAAATTAGTATAACATTTTTAGAGAGAATTTGGCAAGATGTTTCAAAAGCCCTTAAGTACATCTTTGATGCAGCAATTCTTAATAATGTATATTAAGATAAAATCATTTGTTCAGCAACACACGAATTTGAATTTGTGTTCACAAAGTACAAATAGGTACAATTATCATATGTTGTTTATGAGACTGAAAGAATGGAAACAGTCATCAATGTAAGTCCAGAAGCATAGTTACCAAAATGTTAGCAATGATTACCTTAGGGTGCTGCAATTTAGGGTGATATTTTTCAATTTTAAAAAATATGGAAATTTTTTAAAAAGTTTTTTTAATACTGATCATGCATTGTGTCATGAAGTAATTTTTAAAAGAAAAAAGATAACTTTAAAATACTCAATACTTTTATTCTGACTTTTAAACATAGTCAGAATTCAGCAAAGTTCTCTGTTTATCATTTTTTCAAAAAAAAGTCTGATTGGGCCAGGGATTTAGCTCAGTGGCAGAAGTGCAGGGTCCTGAGTTCAATCCCTGGTACAAAAAAAAAAAAAAAATGATGGCTTTTTAAAAAATCAGCTCCAGCTGTTTTGACCTCCTGTCTGTTAAATGTCATATAGACTTGTAATTTGTTGTATCCTAGTAATTACTGATGAAATGTGACCAAAATACCACTGTAGAAAAACTCTCAAGAGAAATATTTATGTTAATAATTTAGGCTTAATAATCCAGAGATGAGTTTTTTATCCTTTTCTCTGACCTTGTGGCAGCCAATGGAACTTTAATGACTTTTAACATCGTAATCTAATTAAATACTGTATAGACTTAAATTATTTTGCCAGGCAAATATGACACACTTTCATTTTCTTCAGTGACAGCATAAATCCCCAAAGAATGCATATACTCAATTTTTTTTAAACAATGCATTACCAATGACACTATCTATTGAGATGTAATTTGGGTCTTTAATTCTCTCTATGGTCAGTGTTTTAGCTCATAATACAAAAAGGAAAGATTGAAAATATAAATGCTGGAAAATAAGTTTTAGGTTTTCACAGTGAATACTATTAGCAAAAGTAGAGAGTAAGTACATTTAACTAAATTGGCACAAAACACTGGGAGAACTATAAATGCAGCTCTCTGTACCCCAAAAAGTAACAAATGACTTTTCTATACTCCAGTGATTGGTTTAAGATATGGTTTTGCATGACTATAAAGACTTTTTTCAAATACGAATATTGCAGTATTCCTTATGACTTTTCTTCTTCATACAAAGCAAACACAATTCATATTGACCTGCTGTCTGAAACAAAGCACTACCCTAGCCCAAAATAAGTAATTTACTAACTGAATTGAACTAGTTTTCTGATTCATCTATGAAATGAATGTTTCCAGAGTGAAAGTAAATACACAGGATAATCAAATAAATGGAAGGATTATTAAAACTGTGTGAGGAACTATAAAAAAATCACATTAGAAGCCAAGCATGCTGGCTGTAAATCCCAGCCATTTTGAAGACTGAGGTAAGAGGATTTCAAGTTTGAGGACAACCTAGGCAACTTAGTGAGATCCCGTTTAAAGGTGAAAAGGGGCTGGGAATGTAGCTCAGGGCTCCCTGGGTTCAACAGAAAATAAAATCAGTAAGATAGTCTAAATTTTTTTCATGCTGGGGACTGAACCCAGTACATGCTAGGCAAACTCTCCACCACTCAACTTTACCCTTAGTTTCTAAATTTTAAACTTTAACTGAGGAGAAAGTCATTTGTTTAGGCACAAAACAACTTTGTACATGCAGTTTAAAATTTTTCTTTCAACAAGTAGAGCTAATGGACTTCTAAACAAGCACTCGAAATTCAGGCCACAGAGTTGCTTGGTGTTTTTAGTGTTTTCCTTTGTTGAAGTAACTACATTTGAATAATAGAGGAGGTCAGTCAATTATTAATTTTGCCCCTGTATAGTAACAGTTGATTAACTGAAACAAATATTAATGCTGGACAATGAACTTTGATCTTATGGTTCATACAAGCTAATATAAATACAGGAACAAGTCTTTGCTTGGTTGTCACCATCTAATATAATTTTTATTATTGAAATTATGTTTATGTCGAAGTATAACTAATATACAGTAAATTTTTAAAAAGAAAATAATTGAGGGGAAAATTCAAAATTTAAAATTCAAATATAAAAAATCTTGTTAAACTAGCAAAATTGCTATTATTTTATTCAACTTCCTTGAAATAAAACTATCTTGGCATGTCAGAAATATTTTTTTCAAAGTCAGTATTCACCATTAAGTAGGTAAGAATTTTTCAAAGGAAAATAATATATACTAGAAACTTTGTTAGAATTTTAATAGAATTAAAAATTGTTTCCATTAATTTCTTCTATAATTAAATATGATTTTAATTAAAGTATCTCTAACACAACAAAGTTGTGTATACAAGATGTGACAAGTTTTCCAAAATGTTGTATTGGTGGGTTGTCAGAAATGGTGTTTTTTAGGTAAAGGGCATTTCTAAATGCTGGACTCGTGAATATGCCTAAGAAAAAAAATCTAATGAAATGAGAGACTCTTATGTCTCTTAAAAAGTACCTTTAAAGGACTGAGGACTCTTATGTCAACCAGCTTAGATACTTCAGTTGAAAAAAGATGTGAGCTTACCACAAAGTTTAGTTTGAGCTAAAGAATGTCGAGATTAGAGGCTAAACAAAAGCATGTACTACAGGCCAAAGAGCCAGATACATAAAATGCATTCACTCCAAGCACACCTTTTAGAAAAATAGCCTGGGGATGTAGCTAAATAGTGGAACATGTGATTTGGATATGTGAAGTCCTAGTTCAATCTTCAGCACTGCAGAAAAAACTTTTGCCAGGTGTGGAGGTGCAATCCTGTAGTCCCCGCAGTTGGGAAGGCTGAGGCAGAAAAACTCAAGTTTGAGAATAGCCAGGGCAATAGAGGCAAAGACCTTGCCTCACAAAACATTTTTAAAAAATTTAAATGACACTATTAACCACCACAGGTCTAACAGTGCTTGCAATTCCCCTTATGATGAATTATTTATTGTACTTTAGTAGAAAAAAAATATAAATATGATATTCTTCAAAGAAAAATTTAAATGACATTTTGCTGGGCATGATAGTGCATGCCTGTAGTCCCAGCTACTCAGGAGGGTAAGGTGGGAGGATCACTTGAGCTTAGAGCTTCAAGACCAGCTTAGGCCACACAGTGAGATGCTAACTCAAAAATAAATAAGTAAATAAATAAATGGCTTTGATGTTTAAATATTTAACGATGTGAAATTATAAATAATTTTCCAGAGGACATAAAGTGTATGCTCTAGCAAATAGCTTTTTTCTTTAATCCTATTCTTTATTACAGTCTCATTTCATGGGTTTATGTAATCTTTTGTCCACACTGCATGCATGAAATAGCACTTTAAAGGCAGAATAACAGTAATGAAGAATTCTTATCCCAAAATCTAAGAGACCTAGATGTATTTTGTTTTTACTTTATAAATTGATAATTATAACATGTTACAAATTACGAAATTGAAATACAAGGAGAAGATAGCAGGGTGGGGTGGTACACACCTGTAATCCCAAGAATTGGGAGGTGACATAAGACGACTGAAAGTTCAAGGCCAGCTTGAACTATATAGGGAGACTCTGCTTCAACAAACCAAAATCAAAAGAAATAAATTTGCAAAGATACTATGTTTCAAGCATTAACTTTGCTTTTAAGAATCCTGTTTTTACAATGAGTCAATACACTCTTTAAATTGTTGGGTTAAACCTAAGAATTATATTCCAAGATTTAGAAAAATCAATACCAATAGTGCTAGTTGAAAAAACTGCTATTGGCATATACCATCATCCCCTTTTTGTTACTGTCCTATGGCTCTTCAGTTTTCTGCAAGAGATGAGAGCTATTTGTACTCATTTTCAACTAATTTATTTCTTCGTGTTTTTTTTCTTAAATTCACTTCAGTCTGGATTTTGCTCCAAATACTCCACAGAGATTTCTATAATCCAAGTCATGAATGACAGGCACATTATTGTATCCAATGATCAGTTTCTGGTTCCCTTCCTCTTTGTCAACAGAATCTGACACAACTGATAATCTGCTCATCTTTGAATCATGTTCTTCTCTTGGCTTCCAGAAGAATCTGCTAGTCTTCTTAAAATCTGAGCCTCAAATGTCCCAGGATATTGCATGAGCTGCATTTAATTGATCAAAGCAAGTCACAAAGACCAGTCTAGATTCAAGGAAAAAAAAGCAAGCAAGCAGGTGAGACTTAGAATCCTGGCTCTGCCTATAATTACCTGTGTGATCTTGGACAAATAACTGAATTAATTTCTTCTCTTGATTAAAAGAGAATAAACTGCTTTAAGGTAAAGTATGAAGTACTTAAGCATAGTGCCTAGCACAGGTACATACATTAGACACTGATGTTGCTAAGTTGTCACTCTACTTTGAGTAGTATTGCACATTAACTGTGGCTTGTGTGTCATAGAGTAAAAGTTGCACATTAATTCTAAGAACCTCATTAAAAGTGAAATAAGACAAAGCCATTTTTAATGAATACTACTAATTAGGGGAGGGGAGAACTTTACCATGGCCAGTACACTGATTTCTCACATCCTCTATGCCTTCTACTTTAACAGCTTCTTGAAGAAAAATATAACAGCTGTCTTGGAACTGAACCCAGGTAGATGAAGGACAGCCTATGTGGAAAAAGAAAAACACTGTTAAATAACTTGACAGTAAGTACAGAAGTTCCTGATGATAATGATATTAGATATTAAGTTTTCGTACACATAATTTCCCTTGTTAAATCTTTGTTAAAATAAGAAAACAACCACTGCAATAGGAATTCCCCATTTTACATGTGGGAAAATAGGAATGTACGAATGATTCTTTTCTAACTTGACATGGCAAGGTCACAAGTCTTCAGATTGGTCTGCAATTCAAACATGCAAATTACAGCTTAATTACCAAAGCAAGAAACCATTAAAGAAGACAACCAGTCAGAATTACAGACTTCGGTCACGCGAAAGACGCCGAATCAGCCCGCTGCAGACAGGCAGATCTGTGCACGCCCTACCGAGGTCCTGAGTCACGCAGAAGACGCCGAATCAGCCCGCTGC
>NW_004624732.1:5848324-5868371 GCF_000247695.1 Heterocephalus glaber | reverse complement strand
TATATAAAGGTACAATTCCCAGTGAGCAATGTAATTGTGTTGTATACCTACAATGTACCAATAAAAGAATTTAATACAAAAAAAAAAAAGAATTACAGACTTCTCTTTGAAGGTTATCTTTTCAGAATGTGATAATTTAAAAAGTCCTAAGAGATTTATGAAACTCTTTTGTTCAAATTATATCTCCAAAAACAAAGAACAAGTGGCTAAATTATGAATATTCAGACAAACTTTAGTACTGCACAGGACAAGAAGATTTATATTCTTATGAATGTTCTTAATTTAACACCTCATCAAAGCAGATTCTTTGATCTAGTTCTATGAAACAAACCCATATCTTTTCTACCGTTGTTGTACGGTAAGGAGGGTTATCTCCTTCATTTCTACCTTTGTCTCTTTGAACTAAATTCCCAGCCCTTACCTTCATCTCTTTTTGTTCGTTATCAAGCTGTACATCTTTAATCTAGGTTCTAGAGTGTCATTAGTTAGCCTCATAAGGAAAAGTAAGAGCTTGATTTCACTGGCCAAAATGGAGGAAAGGGAAACAGATTTTAATTAATTCTACTAAGGAAAGGAGCCCAAAACATTAAGCTTCCATATTTTTTGAGGTTTATTTAAAATCACTTGAGATTTTACTTATATAGTTTTATTTCTTATTCTTATATTTTTAAGTGCTGAGAATCAAACACAAGGCCTCACACACACTAGGTAAGCACTTTACTACCAAGCTACACGCCAAGCCCTATAAGGTTTTATTTTTAAATCCTCTGTGCATTACAATTTTAATAGGCATAGGAACAAGCCTTACCACAAAGATCAGAATTTACCAATTAGCCACATTAATCTAAATTAAACCAACACTCTTGATTTTGTTGAACTCACAATATGACAGAAACTGTTAGTGTTCCCAGTACTTGACCTCAGCTTCTTAAAACACAGAGCACATGGTCACCAAGATAGATTTCTCACTCTTCTGATAACTTCTGGATAAGGAGGAGTGAGCAGAAGTGAAATGTTCCACATACAGGTCTTTGCTTCAAAGGTAGGAGTGTGCTACTCATGCCATATTTTCTCTTTCCCACTGGCTACACTAAATTACCTACTTACATTCATGTGGCCAAAAGAAACACCCTAGGAATAACAGAACAATGAGATGGATATATCTAGGTAGAGCTATCACGTGCACTCAGATGGTAACTGAGAGAGAAGTAAACTTCTATCTTGGTAAATTATTGTTAATTCACATCACTCATGATCAACTGGACCAATAACCTAACTAATGGGAACTGGTTGCTTCAATTATCCCAACATGCAAGATGCAAGCTTTCCCTGGCCTCATGCTACCATATTTAGTAGTTAAAACATTCAAGATGTTTTGGGATGATGCATGTACCAATTGATATATGAGTGATCTAAATAAACAATGACTTACTGCGATAAAGTTTATTTCTCTCTCAATTTCCACCTGACTGCATATAACAGCTCTACCTAGACCCTTTCAGCTAGTGCAAACTTTCAACTAAGTGCTTTGTTTTCAGGCCTTCTGAACCTTTCTTCTACAATAGCATCACTAAACACTTTGATCCCCTTCCTGAAAAAGAGCACTCAGTCATAGTATAGTTCACTATGCACCTCTACTGCTATCTTTGGAAGTCTGGACTTTACTCAAAAGGAAGACTTTTATTTCTTTAACCCCACTTCCAAGCTATTAAACACTGTTCTATACTCATCCTTTGAGGTCCAGACCATCTGTCACCTTCTGTTACTTTTTTTTTTTTTTTTGGTACCGGGGATCGAACTCGGGTCCTTCCGCTTGCGAGGCAGGCAGCAGAACCACTGAGCTAAATCCCTGGCCCAATCTGTCACCTTCTTCAAGATAGCACTATGGAATTTATTTCAACTTTCACTTGCAGTTTCACCACAAAGTTTTTTCTCTCCTAAGCCACCATCCTGTGGCAGTGTAAAGTACCAGAAAGAACAAATCTTTGAAGTCAGGACATGGAGGATAGATATTGGGAAATGGGACGAATATGTTCAAATGGGAAGGGGAATAAGGAAGGAGGAAGGAGGAAGGGAAGTTTGAAAAAGGATTTTTACAAGCGAGAACAGAAGGGAAGAAGGGTTAAAGGGAGGGGAGGGGAATGGGAAAAAAGATGAATTAAGGTATATTATGTACAGGTACAAATCCCCTATGATGAATGTGATCATTATGTATGGCAACTATGTACTAATAAAAACTCTTAATTAGAAAAAAAATTGCCCATGCTGGCCCTGAGCTTGCCATCCTCCTGCCTCAGCCTCCCAGTGTACTGAGATTTCAGACATGCACCACTGTGTCCATCTAACATTACTTTTATGAGATTCATTCTTGTTGGAATGTTTATCTGCTGTTCTTTCTTATTAAATAGTATTGTATGAATTTTTACCGTTCTTTTGTTGATGAATATTTGGATAGTTTCTAGTGTATGCTGTTACAAGTAATGTTCCTGTGGACATGCTATACCTGCTATTTGTGTGTATAGTTCCACGGATTTCTAATGGATTGATGCCATTTTACAAGAATGGGTTCTCTAGCAAATGAATAGTGTCTTTATGAAAGGATACATATCCTGGCCTCACCCCGATCACTCTTGCTCATTTGCTTTCCATAATACAAGAAGCTCTCACCAGATGCCAGCACCTTGATCTTGACTTTCTAGCCTCCAGAACTGTGCGCAAATAAATCTGTTCTTTATAAATTACTCAATCTACAATATTCTGTTAGAGCAGCATAAGGACTGAGACACCAGGCCATGAAACATGCATGTGTTCAGTTTTGCAAGCTACTACCAAACACTTACAGGGTGGTTATAATTCTTATAAGCACAAACTAGTAGTTTTTAAAAACCTAATTTGATGATCTTTGTGTTTTCATGGAAGCATTTCCGTAATATTTAACACATGAATTTGAGTTTCTTGGCAACCATCTACTCAGTTTCTATTGACCAGCTCATTTTATGTTCCTCTCGTCTTTTTTTTCTTTCCTTTTTGTCTTCTCTTTGGATTATTAAACATTTCTATATTCCCTTTTTCCTTATTTTTAATTTGTTAAATATTATGTTGGGCATATTCTGACATTTACCATATACAACCCTGATTTATTAGTACCTAAAGTAAATTAATACTTTTATTACTTGCTAGACAATGCTAGGTTCATACAGTATTTTAACTTAATAAATCTCCCCTTTTTGTGTTGTTTATAATTTTATAGATTCTGGGTCTTTGTTGAATATATCAATCTATATTCTTGAACTTTTCAGAGTTACTTTGAAGTCCACATCTTGTAACTCTAATTTCTAGGTCACCTATTCTCCATTCCTCTACACCCCCTGCCCTTTGCCCCTTTGAGCCCTTCTGTTAAGCCTGGTAATTTTGTATCAAATGCCAGATACTTTGTAGGAAATGTAGCGCCTCTTAAGTGATGTTATCCTCCTCTGGAAAGGATTTCTGTAGGCAGCTAGAGTAGCAGAGGCACTAGAACCTAATCAGGGATTGAGATGACCTGAGAAGGTGCCATAGTGTTTGTGGCGCACACTCCATATGGGCTCCAAATGAAAGTCTGGATATTAACTACAGGCCTTTCTCTTTAGTGAGTTAAAACTCTCAAACTTTTGTTTCAGTATCACAAGACTATCAAAACTCTGCTCTGCTTTTGGCCATTTAAGATTAGAGTAACTCTCTTAAGAGAAAAGTAACACAGAAAATTGGACTCACCTCAGTGGACTGTCTTAGCAGCTATCTGATGCTTATAAACATGATTCTTATGGAATTATTGCCTAATATTTCTATTTCTATTTCTCTCTCTGCCTCTCTCTGTCTCTGTCTGTCTGTCTCTCTCTCTCTGTCTCTCTATTGAACTCAGGGGCATTGTATCACTAACCTACATCCTGACTCTTAATATTTTTAAATTTTGAGACTGGTTCTAAGTTGCCCAGGTTGGCCTTGAACTCAATTGAAATCCTCCTGCCTCGGCTTCCTATGTAGCTGGGATTACAGGCATACACCACTTTGTGTGGCTTCCAGATTTTCTAAATGTTCTTAGCAGATATGTTAGAATCCCACTCCATTGGAGCTAAATGCGGAATTCTCCCTTTAACACTTTTGAAAAAGTTGTCAATTGTTCATCCATCCATCAAACATCCAATATGCATTTGCTGAGTAACTCTTATGTGATTCTAAGATAGAATGCTCAGTGTTAAGAGTTAAAGAGAAAAGATAAGACATAAAAGTCTGATGAGAAAGACAGATGTACATAACAGATAAGACAAAGATATGATAGCTAAGATGCTATGACACTATAAGAGAGAGTATATAGCTTTGTGGAGGAAGAGAACACTTCAAATGTAGGCAATATTTGAGCCACATCTCATAGAATAAACAGGAGCTTGCATGCAGAAAAGAAAAAAGAAAGTACAAGGAAAGGGAATACCATAAAAATCACAGTGAAAGACATCTAGTAAGGACTTAACAAATATTTTTTGCGTGAGTGAGTGAGGCTATAAAAGCAGGATTCTCCCTCCTTTCTCTCCTTCCCTCTAACCACAGAATGTTATATACTAGAGTATGTTAGAGAAAACAAACAGTCATTTTCAGAAAGAAACTCAAATTGTATATCATCAGAAGGGTTGATATTCTGAATTACAAGCTTTTATTATTCTTTTCTTCCCTCCTCCTATTTTATTTTGATTCCTTGTATTTCTCTTTTTACTTAATTTATGGATTTAAAAAAATTGAAATGGAAAGACTCCATTACCACACCTGAAACATCTTTATAATTATTGGAAGTTCTTGAACAACTGGTTGAGAAGTGATCTCTAGTATTATTTCTAGTCAAAGCTACAGAGACTGTTTTCTAGTAAGATATACAAAAATGAATAACTTTAAAATATTATTTATATGAAATAAGGCATGTCTAGTAAGCTCACAAAGATATCACCAAAGTCAAGTAAAATGTACAAGATACTTTGTACAATTGTAGCTCATATACTTTATAAATTAAAATGATCTCTGAACTATCAATTAAAGTATATATCTATTTTTGTGAAAGCTCATGTGTTAACTCTCCATGAAGTTTCCAACCCTTGCCTCATGTCACCTGATTATTCTGAACTTCTATAGGACTTTTTACTGTACTATGTGTAAGAAGCTTTTTCTGGTTGCAAGGACTAAAGAGATATTCAGATTACCTGAGACGATACAGATTTATTGTAATGTACTAATGTGCAATGTGTAAAGTAATAATGTTTAATGTGTGCTATTTCAGCAGTTAAACAGGCTTATACTAATTTCCCTCTTGGAGTACCGTCAAACTTATAGTAGTCAGCTTTTGACTTGAAATTATCTTTATTTTGATTACCTGTGGCTGAGATGGTGCCATAGAGACCTATGCATAAGAACCATAGGTAGCCATTCTTCTTAGAAAAGAGAATGTGTTACTTTTGAAACCCTACACACATGTATATGGCACTCATCAAATCCTGTTCTATATGGCAGTTATCAGATATTCATTCTGTTTTCCCAATTATATTGTTAGCTGCACAACATCAGAGACTATTTCTTAAATCTACTTGTACCCTCGAAAATTACTATCCTACAGCACTGAACATAACACAGGCCGGACTGCATGTATAGAAGTGGGCCAGTGCAGGGCTCTAACTATGCACATTAGTGTGTGGAGAAATATCTGATTCAGACAACATGGTCTTGGGTTTGTTATTTAATTTTATGGTGACCCAGTTTTCTTTATTTGTAAAATGACGATAATAGTACCTAAAACTCTGATGAGAGAGACAGATGTACATGACAGATAAGGGGGTACTGTGAGAAAGTTGTTCTAGGTGCTTGGGATTCCATAGTGAACAGAAAAGGAAAGTAATTTCTGTCCTCCTATAGCTTAGATTCTAGTTGAGGCAGATAGATACACAAAAGTAAAAATAATAACTAAAATAATAGGTTAGATGGTATATTTGCCATCTATTGCTATGTAATAAGTTAGCAGCTGCAAACAAGAAATACTTATTACCTGACACAGAGTCTCTGTGTCTGGAACTTTAGAAGCAGCTGCTTAGGTGGGTGGTTCTGGCTTGGAGTTTCCTAGGAAGCTATAGTCAAGATGTTGGTCATGGCTGCAGCTGGAGGATCAGCCTCAAGAAGGCTCACTCATATGCATAGTGAGGTGATGGTGGCTGTGGCAGGAGGCCTTGCTCACCAGGCAAACTTCTCCACAGCAGTGCTGAAGGGTCCCTATAATACAGCATGTGCCTTCTCCTGAGTTAGTGACTCAGAGAGCAAGGCCTAAGTACAATGCCTTACACATAATCCAGCCTTGGTTGTCACACTCCATTATTTTTGCAATATCACACTGGTTACTATATTAGGGTTTTTCAGAGAAACAGAACACACAGGCTGGAAAACTAGATAATAGTATAATTCAGCCTTAGTTTGAAGATCTGAGAATGGAGGGCAGGATGGGGTGATAGTGTATGTAGGTCCTCATCTGATTCTGTACATGATACATCTTGATTATTGTTTCCTTTACCCTCTCCTCCCTTAAACTCCTCTTCCCCTCCTTATTATTATTTTTTTTTTCTTTTGGTACCAGCGATCGAACTCGGGACCCTTGCATTTGAGAGGCAGGCGCTGGAACCACTGAGCTAAATCCCCGGCCCCTCATCTGATTCTGAAAATCTGCAAACCAGGAATACAAAAGATAGATGTCTCAGCCTCAGCAGAGAGGGAGTTTGATCTTCCTCAGCCTTTTTGTTCCATCTGGATCCTCAACAGATTGGATGATGTCTGTCTCCATTGATAAGAGAGGATTTTCTTTACTCAGTTTTACTGATTCCAGTGCTAATCTCTTCCAGAGACCTCCTCACAGGCACATCCAGAACTAAAATTTTACCAGCTAGCTAAGCATCCAAGAGCACTTTCAAGTCAACACATAAAATTAACTATCATAGTTATGTGAGTTAACCCTTTTCAGTGTGAGAGAGGTATAACTACCAAGGAGTAAGAATCTTGGGGGCTGTCTTGGAGGCTGGAAACCACAGATACCATAGGTACTAAACAGGGGAAAAAAACATACAAACAAGATCTTGAGTGGGGGTTGGGGTAGGTAGAAGTCAGGGTTGCAAAAAAAAGGTAACAAATAAAGATCTGAAGAAGTCACATGGATGTCTAGGTCAGACAGAGGGAAGAGCAAATACAAGGCCACTGAGACGGGTATGAGTATGATGTAATGATAACTAGTTACTCAAAGATCATTGTTGACTTAATTCATATGTGACAAAAATAGAAAATAGATTGCTGATTCACTTTCCCAAATTTTCAACTGCCTTCTCCCTAGACTCATTTCAGCACTAGCTATACCTGCAGTTCAGTCAACACTGAACCCCTCTGTACATGCTATAGGTCAGAGTACGTGCCCCAGGAATAAGCTTTAAGCACTACTTGAGATATATTTTGGAATGGATGTAGGCCAGTGGTGGTGTGAATGCCTGTGTTTCTCACACACACACACACACACACACACACACACATGATACATTTATTCTTCAAGAAAACTGTTAAGGCTAGATTATCCTGTGAGGAAGGCTAATGTAAGTCATCTTCAATGCTAAAGTATCTTTAAAGCATCTTTGCTATAACAACCTGCCCACAGAGCTCTCTGCACTCATTTCTTCACAGCAGTCCTGAAAGGTAGGCTGTTATTAATAGTAAACCTAAATGACTCTTTAGGGATTTTATAATTTTATAACTCTCTATTAATTTAATATGCTCAGAAACTTAGGATCTTGATGAAAAATTTAAAAGCTGTACTTAACTCCAAAAGTTTATATCATCTGCCTCAAATTACTATGTACTAAAAGAATAAAATATATCCATGGGACATTTTGCATTACCAGTCAAATTTAATAAAACTCGCGGTTCCTTTATAAATTTGCTTTAAAAAAATAACCAGTCACAGAATAAGAGGAAGTGATCCTTAGGACATACATGTTAGAAATATTCACACAGAAAAAAACAAAGATTTTCTTTTTCTCTTTCCTTGTCACTAAAAAGACCTTTGCTCCTCTCCCATTAAGATGGGATTTGCAGTCACATTCCACAAGAGCTGCTTTGGCAAGAAAGAGGAATAAGGGCCATTTATTGCATTTATTATAAATAGAGGAGGGAGTGGCTATTCCAAGTCTCTGACTAATTCAGAGCTTCTGAGGTTTTGCTCTGGGCTGCTGCAAGATCTCAAGGCAATGGAGCTACTCTGATACTCTATCCCTTCTCCATATTGCCCTTCCCAACCTATCGTCCAAGATGTTCTCCTCTATCTCCTTCCTTTTCTTAGAAGAGGTGTCATGATATTGGATATGTTCATAGAAGCTGTGTGCCAGCATTCACCTGCACCTTTCTCACTGGGCATCAATGGTCCACTCTCCTACAGATTCTGTCTCCAGATATGCCCTCAAAATCTAAGAGAACCTGTAAAAGCAATGAAATACTTGACATACACAATGGAAAATTGTGTAAGATAACCTTGTTGCAACACTGATTTTCAGTCTTCAGATTCCATAAGCAAATTTTTTAAAGCTTCTTAACAATAAAAGAAGTCTTAAAATGACACCTGATGGTAATTTGACTTTTTCATGAAAAGAAAAATTAACATTTCAAAGCTTTAAAAAATTCTGATATTTAATATGAGCTAATTTCCCCTGATCAAACTATACCATCTACAAGGGTCAGAAAAAGTTGTATCAATAAGTTGAGGATTGAATGCTTTGAATTATGAATGAGTTCATAGCAGAGAGTAACATAATTTGAAAAAAGTGCTCCCTAATCACCCCTTATCCTCTTTGAAGCATTCTCCCAATTTTTTCATTCTTTTATTACAAGATAAAATAAAGAACAGAGACACAAAACAACAATGCACAAAACAGCAAAATACCTGCTGTGATGGAGCTTCCTTTGGTAAATAGCATTAAGGAAGAAGACAAATAAGCAAGATGCACTCAGAAGTGCTTTGAAGGAGATAAAACATGAAGATGTGATGGAGAAAGCAAGGTATTTAGGGAAATCCTAAAGAGGTGGCATATAAACAGACATCTGAATGGACGGCTGGGAGGTATTCTTTGCAGAATAATCAAAGGTATTGAGAGTTCTCAAAAGGTCAGTAAGAAATAACATTAGGATAAATGTCTTAGGCACTTTCTCATTGCTCAGACAAAATACCTGACACCCACAAGTTAAAGGAGGAAAGGTTTATTTTAGCTCACAGTTTGTAGAGGTTTCAGTCCATAGTCAACTGGTTCCAAGGTAAGGCAACATTGCAAGAGGGGCATGGCAGAGGACAAACAGTTCATGATGTGTCAGGCAGGAGGCAGCAATCAGCGAGCCTCCCTTTCCTTTTCTATTCCATTCAGGCTACAATCCTATTGGTTGATGCCACTCACATCTAGGGTGAACCTTCCCATTATCCACACCCAGAACTATGCTAAACCAATCTATAGATCAATCCAGTTATCACACACCCATGATCCAGCACCTTCCCATAAAGCTCTACCTGTGAACTCATGAGGCTTTGGGGGGACACCTAGATATAAGCTATAACATTAAGAGATGACATTAGGGAAGAAGGGAGGGGAATCTCATCTAAGGATTGCAGGTTATAGCAATTCAAATTTAGAAACCTAGATTCTCAAGCACATTATGACCACAGAATGAGGAATTACCACTAAATATCCTTATATTCCCTCATCCCATGCCTCTCATAGAAAGGCACTGACCCAAATGAACATATTGATCATCAACTATGTGCAAAACGTACCATTACAGAACAATTTTTTTTTTTTGGTACCGGGGATCAAACTTGGGTCCTTGCACTTGCAAGGCAGGTGACGGAACCACTGGGAGAACAATTTTTTTAAAGTATGCCATGGAACCTGTCACGGTTTATAGCTAGATGAACCTCAAGAGCCTCAGTGGTTCGCTGGCAGGGCTTTTGTAAGAGAACTGGACCGTGGGGGCACTGTAACTAACTTGCTGTTAGGAGGAGGGACCTGGTCCAGGGAGGCAGGTCACCGGGGCATGACCTGGAAGGATGTAGTATCTCCTTCCCAGCTTCCCTCCTTCTCTATCTTGTTTCCTGGTTGCCATGACCAGAGCAATTTTTCCTCTGCTATGCCCTTCTACCACACCATGGACCATGTATGGACTGAAACTTCTGAAATGTGACCTATATAAACCTCATCTCCTTTAAGTTTGGGTATTGGGTATTGTGTCTTAGTAATGAGAAAATTGACTCAGACAGAACTTTACTTAGAAATTTAAAGACTGTTTTGTCCATTGTGGTTTTTAAGTTAAGAACAACATAAAATTACTTTCACTTAAAGTCCAAACTAATAGAGAACAATAACAATGATTTCCTTTTCAACATTAAATTTATACTTCATGCAATACTATGAAAGATGATCTGTTAAGATCTTTCCATTCAGCTAGGTCTGTGAAAATCTTAACAAAGTTTTTTCTTGACTTATTTCTAAGTCAAGTATAACTTCTGCTTTTGTCTGGAAACACTTGTAAAGCACTGTGATGAAAAACGTCCATAGTGGTTTTTCAGCCTTAGAACATCATTAAGTATGTGAATGTGCTCAGTAACCATAAACATCCAACACAGAGCAGTACTGAAATGATGTTTTCTAGTCATAATAATTACCCTTCATTTTGTATGAGGGGAGCAAAGGGAAGGAAACAAAGTTGTACCATGCCTGTAATAAGAACTAGTTCTCAGTGCACACAACAGCCCCAAGTATTATCTCCACCTTATGGAAGCACAGAAAAGTTGGGTAACTAGCAAGGGCAAAGCTCATGCTCTTTTCAAATTAATCTTTAAAACTTCCTGATTGAGGGAAGCTGATTAACAGTATAAATTTATTCACATGCACTTCTAAAACTCTTGAAAAGCCCTTTTATCCACACTGGCCTTTAAAAGGAAAAGAATATAACTTGCCAGAGAGAAGTTTGTCCTCTAATGCCAGTTAAAACAGTTTCTCTGAAGAAGAGATACAAAAATTTAGAAACGGATTTGCTTTCAAAATTTTCCAAGTGTGTGTGTGTGTGTGTGTGTGTGTGTGTGTGTATTATTTTTATTTTTTTACTAGCCTAAAGTACAAATGTATGGCATGGTAGAGGATAAGTTAAATGGTAGCTCAGATTGACTGGCTCAGGAAATGAGCATGTGTGTGAGGAATACTCAGACACAGAATCTCTAGTCCAGCCTATCTTGGACAAAAATTAACGTCCAGTCTGAACAGTGTGAAAATCCACACATCTTGCTTCTGCTTGTCTAGTATCAGAGGATGGCATAACTGGTCATAAATGCCGGTCCACAAACGCTTTCAGGGAAAGAGCTCTGAGTTTGTAAGCAAGCTCTGAGCTGCTTAGCACTCTAAGGCTGTCACCTCCCAACACTGAGGGCCTTTAAAATATTCTTGCCAGTCAGTACGTTTAAAACAAGAACTTATGATAAAAACGCAGTGAAACCTTTGGTGGTGGGGGGGGTTGCGGGGTGGAGTCTTGCTTAATCCTTTTATTTAAGCCCACACAAATATTCGTTCAGTTCTTGTTTATTTTGCTCTTTAATTCCTGGAATTGTTCAAAGAAGTGTTCTTGGATGGAAGTCTTCCCCAGAGTTTCCCCATCAACATATTTTTGACATGTCTATGTGGAGAAGCTGTTTGAAGAAAAAACACATGTTCAGTGAAATTTTCTATTTTCCTCAGGAGTCGTTTTGAAAATGACTAACCATGTGTAATTCTTCAGATGTCACTTGCACAAGAGCAGACCAAAGATTTTTTAAATCCCATGATTAACGGGAACCCAAGCTTCGTCTGTTCACATCCCTTTTCGATCCAGGGGTTATTTGGCTGAACTTCCTATTTCAACAGTTTGAACACCAACCAACTGGACAAACAGCAATGCTTGCAAAAGAGGGGGCTGCTTCCTCCCTCCACCCCTCACCCCTCCCTGCACCCCCATCCTCGCTATGCACTAGCTGGGGGGAAATCTCAGCTGGCTGACTACCTGTTTCTCTTCTCAGCCCCCAGGGTCCCTCAAATTACACCCGTGGTGGGACTCTGCTCTCTGGCCAATCAGCCCCTTTTAGGGGTCCTTGGCTCAGGAGTGGGGTCTGGCCTGAGGAAGTGGACAGGAGATAGAGGGGGCCCTCTGGTTCCCCCCCCCCCTTCCAGGCGCTGTCTCGGATCCCACTGAAGAGAGGCAGATGCAGGATGGTCAGACTCTGGGGCGCACAGGATAGGAGAGCAGAAAAGGGCCAGATGCCCGGCCCGGCTCCAGACTCTCTGGGCCGTCCGGGGCGCAAGGGAGTGGAGAGTGCGTTGGGCAAGGATGGAAGAAGTAGCTCTGGGTCCTGGCTCCCAGGCCAGGGGCAGCTTACCCGCGACAGTGGCAGCAGAGAGGCCCAGCAGCGGCAGCAGGAGCGTGGGCAGCACTGCCCGGGGCATGACGGCAGCCGCGGGCGTCAGAGCCCAGAGCCGCGGGCAGCAGGCGACTGCAGGCAGGAGCGGCTGGGCGGTGCTTCTCGGGGTGCGGATCTCGGATCCCGACCCTCCTGCCCCAGCCGAGGATGGGGGGCGGAGCGGGAGTGCGCGCTGGGGTCCGGACAGCGCGCAAGGGGCGGTGCGATGCCTTCTGGAACCTCTTTTTTTTTTTTTTTTTCTTTTCATTTGAACGGAAATAATCTGACTTTCGAGAATGTTGCAGAAATAGTACAAAGAATTTCTGTAACCCTTCATCTAGCTTCTTTAAATATTAATGTCTTACATAACTCCAGTACAAGGATCAAAACCAGGAAATTACATTTCAGCAGTTGTCCCTCTCTCCAGCCCTCTTTCTGTTCTGAGATCCAACACAGGATCATAATTGCACTGAGATGTCATGCCTCCTTAGTCTCCTTTAATTTAGGGTAACCCTCTGTCATGCTTTGGCTTTCGTGATCAAAACCCATTGGAAGAGTACTGGTCAGTTGTTTTGTAGCATGTTCCTCAGTTGTTTGCCTGATATTTCCCCCTGATTGGGTTCAGGTTGTGTGTTAGGTAGGAGTCCACGGGCTTGACACCACACAGGAGGGACACAGTGTCAATATGTCTTATCACTGCGACGATGGCTTAGGTCACTTGGTTAGGGGGTGTCTGCCAGTTCACTGCTATGGAATTTGCCATAAACCTCCTTTTCATAGTCCTCCCAATGGACTGCGTCTCTTAGAAAACTTTTCTCTGTCATCAGCTCCTGGATCAAGATCTACAACCTGTCCAGAGAAGGCCTCTGGAGCCAGACAGTGCAAAAGAGGGCCACGCTGGGCTCAGCGGTTAAGCCTCATCTCATCCAACAAGGAGCCCTATAAAATGAAATCTAAACGGGGCATGGTGGTGCATGCCTGTAATCCCAGAATTCTGAGATGCTAAGGCAAGAGGATGGCAAGTTTGAGCCCAGCCTGGGCAACTTAGTGACACCCTGTCTCAAAAAAATAAGGACTGAAGTTGTAGCTAAGTACAAAGACACAGCATTCAATTCCCAGTACTAAAAAACAAAAACTAAACTCAATACAAAACAAACAACCTAGTTAAAAACTGGGCAGTCTGAGCAGACATCTATCTCATCAAAGAAGATATGTAGATCATCAGTCTCCAGCATTTTTGGCATCAGGGACCAGTTGTGTGGAAATCATTTCTCCACAGACTGGGATGGGAGTGGAAGGCAATGGTTTCAGGCAGGATTAAAGCACGTTATATTTATTGTGCATTTTATTTCTGTTCTTATTACATTGTAATATATTGTAAAATAATTACACAATTCACCATATTGCAGAATCCATGGGAGACCTGAGGTGGTTTTTCTGCAATTAGACGTTCCATTCTGAGGGTGTTGGGAGACGGTGACACCTGGAGTATGGTGCCTATATCCAGTCTACCCTGAATCCTCATTTTGGCTTGCCACCAGATGCAGTTTAATTGTCACTTGCCACCCACTGCTAGGTTTTGCTATGAGTCTGCAAGCAGTTGGTTTACTGTGGTCTTGGTGCAGTCCAACCTGTCTGCCAGTGTTAATCTGCATTTGCAGCTGCTCCCCACTGCTGCTTGTGCTGCCTCAGCTCCGGCTTAGATTATCAGGCATTAGATTCTCCTAAGGAGCGCATAACCTGGATCCCTCACATGTGCAGTGCCCAGCAGAGTCCACACTCCTGTGAGAATCTAATGGCACCTCTGATCTGACAGGAGGCGGAGCTTAGCCAGTAATGTGAGTGGTGGGGAGTAAGCTGTAAATATGAAACTGCTTGCTTACTCGCCACTCACCTCCTGCTGTGTGGCCTGCTTCCTTACAGGCCATTGACCAAGTCTGTGGCCTGGGCGTTGGGGACCCTTGTTACAGATGGCAAAGACATTTATAAAAAGATGTTCAGCATCATTATGTCATTAGAGAATTGCAAATTAAAACCACTCTACAACCATTAGAATGGCCCAAACCCCAAACACTGACAAATGGTGGCAAAGATGTGCAGCAACAAGAACTCTCATTCATTGCTGATGAATGAGTGGTACAGCCACTGTGGAAGACAGCTTGGAAGACATACTCTTACCCACAATCCAACAATCATACAACTTAGTGTTTACCCAAATGAGCTTCAAACTTACCCACACATACACACCTGAACACTACTACTTGCAACAAGCTTATACATAATTCCTAAAACCTGGAAGCAATCAAGATGTCTTAATAATAGATGGATGAATGGATAAGCAAACAATGGTACATGTACAAGGTATATCCAATACAAGGAAATATTCAGTGCTGAAAAGAAATGCGCTGATAAGATACAAAAATACATAGGGGGAACCTTAAATATGTATTTATGTATTGCAAAGTGAAGGAAGCCAGTCTGAAAGATTAAATATGATTAAAGGTTTATGACATTTTGAAAAGGTAAAGCTAGGGAGACAGCAAAATGATTAGTGGTTTCCAGGGGCTTGGGTTGAGGAGGGGGTGCTAAAAAGAAAGGATGAATGAATAGGTAGAACACAGGTTGTTTTTTTTATTGGTACTGGGGATGGAACTCGGAACCTTGCGCTTAGGAGGCCGGCAGCAGAACCACTGAGCTAAATCCCCGGCCTGAACACAGGTTTTTTTGTTTTGTTTTGTTTTGAAATTAATTTTATTGATACATTTTATTGGTACACTTTAGGTATACAATTCATTTACATTTATCATTGGGTGTTTGTACCTGTACATGATGTATCTTGGTTCTTATTTTTTCCCCCATTACCTGTGCAGCCTTCATCCCCTCCACCCTTCCCTATTTACATAGATTTCATTTCTATTTTTTTTCTTTTCTCATAGTTTTTCCTTTCCCTCTTCCTTTCCCCTTCCCCTCCCTTCACTCCTTCGTCTTTGGACCGTTTTTCCTATTTCAAATTATCAATTATTCATTTTAATCATTTTAACTCTTGTTTACACTATCAGTTTCTCACACTAGTGAAACTATTCGGTATTTACACTTGTGTCCTATTTATTTCACTTAAGAGTATAACCTCGATATGCATCCATGGAGCTATAAATGACTCTAGTTTTTCATTCTTTATGCCTGAGTAGTACTGCATTTAAAAAAACCCCACATTTTCTTTATCCAGTTTCCAGTTGATGGGCACTTGGGTTGCTTCTAAGCTTTAGCTATTACAAACTGTGCTGCTATGAACATGGGTGGACATATATCTCTGTGGTATGATTCTTTTAATTCTTTTGGGAAGATACCCAGCAGGAGAATAGCTGGGTCAAATGGGACCTCTAGTCCTAGTTCTTTGAGGTATCTCCATACTGACTTCCACAGTGGTTGCACCAGTCTGCACTCCCACCAGCAATGGAGAGGGGTTCCTTTCTCCCCACAACCCCACCAATATTTGTTATTGGTTGATTTCTTGATAGCAGCCATTCTTTGTGGGGTGAGGTGGAATCTCAGTGTTGTTTTCATCTGCATCTCTAGAATGACGAGTGATGTTGAACATTTTTTCATATATTTGTTTGCTGCTTTTACTTCCTTGTCTGAGAAATGTCTGTTCATTTCAGATGCCCATTTTTGAATTGGGCCTTTGAATTTGGGGAGCCTGATTTTTTTCAATTCTTTATATATTCTGGATAGTAGTCCTTTGTCTGAGGTACAGCTGCTAAAAACTTTTTCCCATATTGTAGGTTGTCTGTTAGCTCTGTTTTTACAGCAGCGAAATTATTCTGTATGATACTACAATGGTGGTTCATATTATCATATATTTGTCAAAATCCATAGAATTTTGCAAAACAAAGATAAACCCCAATATAAACTGTGGACTTAAGTTAATAACAATGTATCAACATTGAGTCATTGATTACAACACATGAACCACCCTAAGAGAAGATGTTAATAATAGGGACACTGGATGTGTGTGTTTGTGTGTGTGTTTGGGTGTGTGTGTGTGCATGTGTGTATGAAGAAGCACATAAGAACTCACTCTAACTTCTGCAGTCCTAAAACTGCTCAAAAATTAGTGTCTCAAGTCTCTTTCTAAACCTTTGTAGCCCTTTTCATGCCTCTGATAGACTGGTCTGAAATAGATGAGTACACCAAGGATATTTGACCAAAGGGACCTATAAGGAGAGTTGAAGAGTGCTGGAGGTAGTACAGGCCACTTTTATCTACTGAAAAGAAAACAGACCCAAAGAAAGGCCATGACTTACTCATGGGCACACAGTGAATGCAACATGAACCAGAGGCCAGGTCTCCTGCTGGATTCTCCCATTTCCAGGTTCAACCTCATTGCAAAAGTAGCATGGTCTTGCTCAACTTATTTTCATTCTCCCTCTCAAGTTATCAATAATGAGTTTATGTAGCAGACCGAAACCAAAACCAATTCTTTCCAAATGTATTCTCCATATAAATATTGAAACATCTTGATTCTGGATTCTTTTGTCCTGCCATCTACACTAGTATAATGAACATTTCTATGTAATCATGAAATTGAAAAGGTTCTCCAACCCCATTTCAGGCCCTAAAGTATATTTTATTAATGTGGATTACTTGATGTAAACTAAATTTTCAAATATTCCTTAGATTTATACAGAATTAACATCATAATGATCAATCTAATTTAAGCAAACCATTTCAGCAATGCATTTTTCTGTCTTTGGAACTAGGAAAAGTTGATTTTTCCCTTATTAACCCTAGTGCACACTGGGTCATTTTTATGCTGAGATGGAAAAACAAAAATGTTTATTCCTTCTTTGTGGGATGTGGTATTTCACTAAAATCTCTCATTATAATGCCCTGGTCTCCAAACACTTACCATACTTTTAACTTTTCCTCTCTCTCTCACTTCAATTTATCTCTTTGGTATCACTCCAGATGCTAGCCCCTTAACTTCATCTCCACAGCTTTTTATTTCTTCCTTCCATATCCAGCCTGGATATCACTTCCTCTCTTCCCCCTTCCTCTGTCTGATATATCTACCTGGCCAACACTGAGGCTCAGGTCTCTTTTTCAGAAGCTCCTTCCTCAGTGTTACTGACATAACTGAGGACAGGGAGAAGAAATCAGCAATTCTCCTGATGGATGTCCCTACGAATAGATGCCTTTGAGTTTCATTTAGGTTCTGTGTGACTCTTCAACAAACTTTTCCCTTATTTTTCTTTGGTCATCATCCTCTCCTATTCTTCTCATTTCAGTTTTTTCTTAGTCTTTTCAAGGTAAGACCTTAGGTACTATCCCTATCTTTCTCAGGACTATCTTTTACTCATCAAGAAAATGGAGGCTGTCTTAGTCACTTTCCTCATCTCTGGGGCAGAATACCTGATATCTGCAACTGAAAGAACAGAGGTTTATTTTGTCTCACAGGTTCAGAGATTTCAGTTCATGTTCTGAAGGCTGAAATATAGGAAGAGTATGGGGAAGGGCTTTGGTGAAGGAAAGTTGCTCCTGTCATGGTGGTCTGGAAGCAGAGAGAGAGAAGAGCCATGGTGAGAGATATACCCTTCCAGGCTATGACTCTCCTCTTATTATCAGGCTCACTTCCAGCAGCACATTTAGCTTTGAACTCCTTGGTGGATTAACCCACCCACACATACAGCACTCTCATGATACAGTCACCTTCTAAAATCTCCACCTCCTAAGCCTTTGGGAAACATTCTAGATTTCAGCCATAGCAGGGGCCATAAGATATAGGCAAACATCTTCATAGATGTCTTCTAAGTCTTCCTCTGTGGCCTCAGAGAGGAAAGCATGCTTGCTTGTCCTACTCAAACCTAATTCTCCTCTCTGTGGGGTTCAAAAAGCCCCATATTTCATCTTCTCGAAGATATTCTTCCATTAGTGACTCTGTTTTGCTCTCCTACATATCCACCATGCTTCTCAAAATATTTCCTGACTTCCATTTCCCCCATACTTCTCAAAATCTCACCTTCCTCATTTTCAAATTTCCCTTTCACTTTTCAGTTCATTCTCATCTGGATTAGGGATTCTTCATTTTGCTGAATTTCCACTGGGTAAGATCACCAGTGGTTTCCTAATTCTTAAGTGTACAGTGTTATTTGATTTCAGGGTAAGAAGCTCCAGGATTTCTCCAGATTGCTACCCAGCCCAGATAGTTCCCTGGGAAAGGCCCCTGGGCTGGGCACTGCTGAGCAATCCTTGACCTCAGTCAGTTAGGCCTCAATAACTTAAGAGTAGAGCAGAGTGTGAGTTCTCTTCTGTGTATTTCAGCTTTTCTAGGCCAAGAAAGGGTAAAATAGGGTGAACAGCAAAGGCTGATGAGGGAGACTAAGTGAAGAGGCAGATGCAAATCATCCAGGGGGGGAGAAAGGATAAAGTCCTGAAACAATACAGTCTGCATTTGGAAATGGGCTGCTTTGTGAGAAGTGGGAGGTAAAATTGAGAATTATTGGATTAGGGAGATGGGAGAGAGGATCTGAGGATGACTTCTGGGTTTCTAGTATGTTGTAAAGACTGTGCTTTCTTCAGTTAACTGAAAGAGAATATAAGAAAAAGAACTAGTTGTGGGAATAGAAAAGTTTCTCAAGTGCTGATTGTGTTTTAGTTTGGAGAAAAAAGAAATACAAGTATACTAAATTTGTTGAAGTGTAGATATAGTGAGAATATTTTAATTTAGAATATCCAGGGATTTAGAGATAATTGTACAGATCATAAAGTCTAGTTTTTAAAGAAGTCTTTGTTTTGAGAACTAGTTAAAATTTGTCTTCAGCAAGATAAAGTTGTTGAACTAATTAAAAACAAATAGGTCATTGTATCTCCAAAACAGTTTTATGATTAAATGAGCCTAAGATCTAAATGAAGGAATCTGAACCTCTGACTTTGTCCAGAAAAATCTCATCCATGGAGTCAGGATTGGGAGTTATTAAGACTACATCAGACGGAATTAGCCCGCTGCAGACAAGCAGGTCTGTGCACGCCCTACCGAGGTCCTGAGTCCCGCGGAAGATGCCAAATCACCCCGCTGCAGACAGGCAGGTCTGGCCATGCCCTACCGAGGTCCTGAGTCGCACAGAACCTGCCCGAATCAGCCCGCTGAACTCAGGAAGGTCTGTGCATGCCCTACCGAGGTCCTGAGTCGCTTGGAAGACACCAAATCACCCCGCTGCAGATAGGCAGCCACCTGGTTCCACACTACAAAGACGCAGAGGACACCAGACCACCAGACCAAGGTACTGAGTCCCGCTGTTGCTGGCCCAGAGGTAGGGGCTTCCGAGCTGTCGTCCCACTACTCCTGGTCCAGAGGAAGGGGCTTCCAGGCCACCATCCCGCCTGCTGCTCCCAGCCCACAGGAAAGGGCTTTTGGGTCACCATCCCTACTGCTGCTCGCGGACCCTGGCCCACCTCACCCAGCTCAGAGGAGGTAATCCGTGCAGGCACTAACAGCCCCCTGCCCCAGTCGAAATGAGAAAACACATAAATAAGTCTCAAAAC
>NW_004624732.1:5795252-5843304 GCF_000247695.1 Heterocephalus glaber | reverse complement strand
AAAAAATGATGAGAAATGGAAAAAATGGAAATAAAGTCTTTGTAAATAGGGAAGGGTGGAGGGTGTGAAGGAGGGCTAGGAATGGCAAAAAAATAAGAACCAAGGTGTATTATGTAAAGGTACAATTCCCAGTGAGCAATGTAATTGTGTTGTATACCTACAATGTACCAATAAAAGAATTTAATACAAAAAAAAAAGACTACAGCAGACATTTACAGGGGTGAATTCCTATTTAATGAAAATATCTTGCCCTAGAATGGGGGAAGGAAACATGCCGGGGACTAGGGGGAAAGAGAAGGTGGTGATTATTGGTATCGTTTCTATATTTGTCCCCAATATCTCATCATTAAGGTGATTTACTTGCTTTTGTAGGTACCTGGTTTTAAGACATAAACTTTGTCAGGCCTTCTATAGAGGTTGGGTTAGAGAAGACTTGAATCAGTTGTCTGTGGTTCTTCTGTAACATCTGCAACAGGAAAATGAGGAAGGGAGACCACTGGAGAAGTTCTGGACATGCTGAGAAAGACTCACACAGTTGGAAATATGAACCTAGAACTATATCTTTGAACTATGAGTTCAGAAATGCCTCAGAGCAGAGGATCTCGACAGGATCTTTAATGAAGGGGAAGAATGAGAAGTAAGTACAGCATAGATTGCTGATTCTCATAGATATCCACTGAGTGAGAGGAGTCTAAAAAAGGAGAATAAAACCAAACATGCAGAGATGTAGGAATGATTTTATTTATTCTTTAACATGTACCCATTAAAATTTTAATAGCAAAACACTTTATACTCATCATACTATACATCTAATACAATAAAGCCCAATCTAGAGGTGTTTTTATTCAACAAGGATCTACTCCAATACATTTACTTTAAGATAAAAGAAAACAATTTTATTATGCATCACCACTATTACAGCTGTGCTTTTCATATCTAGTTCTTAGAGGAAAGTATTATTACTAAAATTGTACACATTATAGGTCAAAAGAAGTAAAATATGAAAGCCGCTTCAATAAAATATTTTAAGGCAATTGTAGACTACATTAAAATTGTCTTAGAAAATTATTTACAACTTTATGATAGTACAAATGCTCTAAATTTAAATCTACGGATTTTATACAAAAATACTCTAAAATACAAATATAAGTTAAAAACTCAATAAAACATTCACCATTTCTAGTGAAATTAGTATTAAGAATATATTCTAGGTGGTAAAATTGAAAGTATTAACTACAAAATCTTAAATATTTTCATGGTAATCTCCTAGTTTCACTGTAAAATTCTCACATTTTTACAAATGTAATTTATACAATTTTTTTATGGGCCCCTTCTCTGTTTAACTCATGTAAATAGACAATAAATTAATTTTTAAAATTCTAGTAAAAAGTTGACATGTTGGCTGTATATGGTATGGCACCTGTTAACCCCAGGTACTTGGGAGGCTGAGACAGGAGAATCACATGTTTGAGGTTAAACTGGGCAATTTAGCAAGACCCTGTCTCAAATTAAAAAATAAAAAGGGCTCAGGGTGTAGCTCAGTAGCATAGTGAATGCTTAGAATGTATAAGGCCCTGGGTTCAATCCCTAGTGCCAGAAAAACCCAAAAAACAAAAAAACCCAAGTTGACATGCTATATGAAAGATATAAATTGTAAAATTTCCAAATAGTTGAATCCCTTTAAACAATCATATGTTTTAAATCAGGAAACACAAAATACATTGCTGCAAGGTACTCAATCAAATCTAACAATAATGTTCTCACATTTCAGAAAGTATTCAGGACTAACTCTTCTTTAAAGCTATTTATGAATAAAAACATATACATTTAAGTAACATTGGTATGAAATATCTTTGGAGTAGTATAAGAAACATCTTGCTAAGAGGCATCATTTTGCTGTGTAAAAGTTAAGCAAGTCACATTGTTTAATAATCTTTCCCAAATGCTACAAATGACTATTTTGTTGCTATTATTTACAGTTGGGTTTTTACCTAGAGATACTAATTTTGCATATGGCAAGATGCTCTTAAAAATTAAAAGGTAGATGTATGATCTAGTAATACGCCAGCTTAAATTTTCTAAATTGTGTTAAAAATGTCATTAAAATGTAAACATATCCTAGTTACCACCACATTCTTTTACCCTATAAACAGTCTGGATTTAAGTTCTAGCTTCTAGTTTGCCCCATTCTAGTAAGTAGAGTTATAAACATTGAATTTAGTAGATGATTGTGTAGATTAACACAGTAAGTAGCCAACTGAAAAAGTACTTAAGATTTCTACTTTGGAACACAGTAAATACTGACATTAGGAAAATTTTAAGTGGCTCATCTTCCCTAACACATTAGTGCAAATAAGCAAACTTTTAGGAAAATTTAATCATGAAAAAAAGGAAACACAATTTGATCTTCATTCATTCCTTGTTCATACCGAACTGATGAGGTGCCTGCCCACTGGAAACGGTTTCTTTGGAAGAGGAACCAAATCACTCCGCTGACCAGAGCTAAGCTGCTGAGCACAGCAAATGTGATGGCTACTCCTTTGTAATTAGGACCTGAAAGAGGGAAAAGGGTGACATTGGAGGAAAGAATACACCAGCAATCGTTATTATGGATTTTATTCTTTAAATTGTGTGTCACATACATAACCATGTACAATGCACCCTCGAGTCACAACCAGCCTGACATACAACTTGGGTTACAACCAGAATTTTTGTTTTGACTTACGAACAAAGCCTGAGTTATGACTGGAATGTAGGCCCTTATGCTTCCAGATGGTCTTAGAATCAGATTTAACCCTTTCCTGTGTGGGGTTAATTAAGAAATCCTGGGCCAATGTCTCTCTAAGGACACTGAGATCTGCCTGTATAAAAGAGACTTTGAAGACTGTGTAGAGGAGCCTGAGCCTTTCATTGACCAACTAGAGTTACAACCAGCTCTCAGGAACGAACTGAGTGCATAAGTCAAGGATCCACTGTACAAATTAGAGACAATAAATGCCTGATTGTTTTATAGCTTGCAGATAAAATTCAAGCTTGTCATCAAAGACTTAAGTGCCTTCTTTTCAATTTAAGTGTTTTCTTTTTTATTGAAATCCTCTTCATGGTTATAGGAATTTTCCTCCAAAGAAATTGAAGCACTGTCATTTTTTCACTTTCTCTTAACATCACTCTTTTGGGACTATCACTCCTTATATATTGTCCTATTTTGATAACAAATTGCTAAAAGCTGTAAATTTTTGTGTTTGATTTACCTGGGGTCAAATAAAGTATTGTTTGCTTCAAAATGATTCATGCCTCTAGGATGACCTCATTTAGTTCTTAGCTATTCAACTTCAAATACTGCTTTCTTTCTTTTTTTTCTTTTTTGGGTACCAGGGAACCAACTTGGGACCTTGCGCTTGTGAGGCAGGTGGCAGCACCACTGAGTTTAAATCCCGGCCCTCTTCTCTACAGCTTTCTGATCGACCCCTCCACCCTACTGGGGATGGAACCTAGGCTCTTGCACACACCAGTTAAGCACCTCTACCGCTGGGCTACATCCCCAGCCCCTGCTCTATGACTTTAAATACAATCTCTGTGTGGGCCTCCACTCCCTTTCATATATTCA
Organism: Heterocephalus glaber; assembly: GCF_000247695.1. The sequence continues at coordinate 5,839,697 of NW_004624732.1, read as the reverse complement.
ACTGCATACTTGACATCTTTATGTGAATATTTTTTCTCTACACAAGGAACTCAAAATGGCCCAAATAGAACTCTTGATTTATACCACCTTATACCTGCTTTGTCCTACCCTCTAAAAGCTTCCAATTGCTTTCCATTCCACTTAGAAGAAAGCCAGAACCCTTGACCCTTCTGCTTCTAAACCCTTGCGTCTGCCACCTGCCTCCCTTCAAATTCTTCCCTGATCTCCTTGCTTTGGTTGGTGCCTCCTGAGCTGTGCTGGGCTGACCTTTCAGATCTCAGCTTCAGTGCCTCCTGCTCTTAGACATCTTCCCTGGTAACCTTACCTGAAGTAGTCACCCACCTATCCTCCATCACATAGGGTTTAGAATTATTTTGTGTTTCTTTGTCTTGAGCTGCTTGTTTACTTCTCTGTCTTCCTCTACTACCCTGTAAGCTCTGTAAGAACAGGAAGCTGATCTGCCTTGTTCATAGGTGCACAGCATGGAGAAGAGGATATAACAGACAGTAGACACTGAGTATTTGCTGAATCAATGCAATAAAAATAGATACCAATTGCCTACATTTGGAATTTTACCTTTAATATTTATAGACAAAAATGGAAATTTTTATGTTAAATTTTTAAAAATGTTAGTCTGAAAAGTTTGGAGCTCTTTCTCTACAAATAAGTTAAAAAAAATATTTTTTTAAAAAATAATATGTTAGTGGTGATTTTATATATCAATTAATGAACCAGAAGTTCAAATTATGATTTCCTATGGATATTCTGAACATTTTAAGTAGTTAAATCTAGTTTTAGATTGTCCTAAAATTAATCATGAGTTTTATGGGAATGGGGAGAAAGGAAGCAAAGTAACTGCAAAATAGATCTTCAAGCTTTTACATAGTCAAACTATAGAATGAAATACATCTTAATGTTTTTTAAAAAATTACCACTTTAATACTTTGGCAGCTTCCATTTTTCTAAGAATTACCTATAAAGTTTAGACTATTTAATAGCTTCACTTGGGAGCCTCGGATATGCATTTACTGTCTCTTGTAATCTCTTTTTCAGGGAAAAACATCTCTATGATTTAATGAAAAAATTTGGGTACACCTTACAAATACTTCAGGACCAAGAACAAAAACTTAGTGCATAATTGGATTGTTCTCCTCCCCCCCTTTCAGACAGGGTCTTACTGTGTAGTTCAGGCTGGCATTGGACTCACTATGTAACCCAGGCTGGCCTCAGCCTTGTGGCAATCCTCCTGCCTCAGCTTCCCAAGTGCTGGGATTACACGTGTGCACCCCCATGCCTCCCTGCCCATACATTTATTTCTTGACTTGTTCTTTAAGGACAAGTTACATACTTACCCAGAGGAACTTTGCAGACAACTCTTCCATAACCATGTGAACATTCAACTTTTTTCCAAGTTTCATTTGAAGCTAACAAAATGCTACATTTTCCATCACCACTCTTACTTTTATTTTCCCACTTGACAAATGTCACTCCTGATCCATCAAACCAACTCCAAGAATGATCTGAAGAAAGATATTAAATACAACTATATTCACAGCTACTAAATTACTGAGTTAAAAGGATGTGGATCAAATAAATCATTTACTTAGAATGGTACTGTCTTTATATGATAGCCTATTTAAAAGTGAAATTAATTTAAAAAAACTATAAATAAGTCCTTTAGTTGCACTTGTCACATTTCAAGTACTCTTTAGCCATATGTGACTAGTGACTACTATTTTAAGCAGAAATAGAACATTTTCATCTTTGTAGAAAGTTCTGTTGGACACTGATACAGAATATGGCATTTTGATTAATGTGCAGTATGCTTGCACATTTACTGTGTGAGAGAGTGATGTCTGGGAATCAATATCCTCCCTTCTTTATGAAAGCTTGTTTGATTAAAATCACACAGCTGGAGGAGGAAGAAGCGTCCTTCCCACCTCAGCCCCAGCACCAAGATTCCAGTCTGTTTTCCAGCTGAGGCGGCACCACCTTGTGGTGAAAGGGTAAACACAAGTTCTGATTCATCTAGATGGTCATTACAATCTCATTTTTTGAAAAATGCTTAATATTTTAGAATTTGTTTAACTTGTTTAATATTCAACTTTGGAAAAAAGTTGCATAAAACAGACCTCCTACCAAATTTGTACCTTTACGTTTAAATCAATTATCTGTAAAATCATTTAAGACAATTTTGATTGATGGTAAAAATATTCTAAGAGGGAAAATAATAAGATATTTTTCTCAATAACAGAGTTATAAGGGGCAAAACCATGGAGTGATAAACACTGGGGCCCTAAGGGAAGTAACTCCTGGGTTCCTGGTGGGGACATGGGACACAGACATTTCTATAGGAAAAAAAATTCTGATGTTGATCCAAGGATCTTAGGAATCAGCCTCTACAACAATCCTACTGACTTAACCTGATTTTCTGTTTCATTAGTGGTTTTCATAATTACTAATAACTTACTTACATGTTCATTCAAAATTTATAAGCCTCCAAAACAGCCAGTGGGCCTGGCTTACTCCTCCATGAGAAGCACTTGAATTAGTCACCATTTGACATTCTTAAGCAAGGCTGACTTGGTATTTAGGACAAGTTAGAACTCCCTTTACATACTGTACACATAAATATGGCACTTACCAAGAGAATGTTGAAATAATCCAAGCCAAACTCTCATGGTAATATTATTATTTTCCCTCATCAATCTGCTCACAAATTTATTCTCATTTTCATCCTTTATACTGATGATAGTTGCAGAATGATCTGTTGAAGGAAAACAAGTTGCATCTAATTAGCTCTATGTAAAACAGAAAATGGTTTATTCTAAACTAGTCATTTGAGAAAAAAATCTATCATGAACAAGATCATTGAAATATTCAATCTTCACACAGGGATTTTTTTCTTAGGGTTTTTTAAAAAAACAGTTATGGCAAAATTTTAAAATACTGTAATTCCAAAAAGTTAGACATATATTAAAATTGAAAATTTGTATGTAGAAATTTTGTATTTCTGCAAAATATTTAACTGGCACTTTTTTTCGGGGGCGGGTACTGGGAATCAAACTTAGGACCTTGCACTTGTGAGGCAGGCGTGGTGTCACTGAGCTAAATTCCTGGCCCCCTGGTACTATTTTTTGATCTTAGAGATGCCTGACTAATAAGATCCTTGTTTGAACAGCTAGTCATAATAACTGCAGTTTGTGATGGTAGAAATATGTGTCGCCCTACAGAGTTTTAGTGCTTTGACCTCAATGAATATTTTTTATAACTCAGTTTTAAACTTGCTTCTGCTAAAGTGGAATTAAAAATGAATAGGTATGTGATATTGGGGAGCATTAATCCTCCTTTAATACTATCTCATAATAAATGTATTTGTTCATACTTGTTGTGAGTTACTAAAAATAATCTGGAATTCAATAAGTGAGTGTTCTTGAAGTTTGATAGGTTCCCTAAACCCACAAAGAAAATAGTATTATCACCAGCATTGGGTAAGAGGTAGAAATAAATAAAAACTAGACTTGGAAATCAGTCCCAAATGGAATTAACTACAGTATCTGCATCAGCAACAAGCCTATCCATACTTGAACTAAAGCATTTCTTTTGTGGTGAGAGGTAATTTAAGAAGGCAAAGGAGAGCCAGGTGTAGTAGTCTATGCCTATAATCCTAGCCCTTGGAGGGCTGAGGTAGGAGGATCACTTTGAGTTCTAGGCCAGCCTGGGCTACATAGTGAGTTCAAGGCCAGCTGGAACTACACTGGGTGACCATCTCAAAAAACCGAAAAAAAAAAAAGAAGAAAAAATAAAACCTCTTCATAGACCATCACAATGTACAGATGCTCTATATATTTCCATGTTTAATATTATACAATATGGTAGATGTTACCTGAAACGTAAGGAAACTGAAACTTGAGATTAATTGTTCACATTTACACAGTTACAGAATTAGAAAGACATTTTTAAGCTTTCTTTTTTTGTTCTTTTCTTTTTGCAGTACTGGGAATTAATCCTAGGGCCAGTGCATGTTAACAAGTACTCTTCCACTGAGCTACATCCCTGGCCTTTTCCTAAAATTTCAAATTCTAAAACAGGATCTCACTAAATTGCCCACGCTGGCCCTGAACTTGTGATCCTCCTGCCTCAGCCTCCAGAGTAGCTGAGATTATAGGCATCTGACACTGTGTGGGGCCAATTTCAATTTTTTTTTTTTGATACTGGGGATTGAACTTGAGACCTTGTGCTTTTGAGGCAGGTGGTGGAACCACTGAGCTAAATCCCCAGGCCCCCAATCTCAATATTTTTAATAAGAATAGTTTTGAGAATTCACTCTTTAATGTGCACTGTGCTTTATCTATATATATCATCTCATTTCATTCCTACAACAACCCAAACTGTACCAACCTTTGAAGTACTATTTTCATTCTCACTGTTTAGATAGAAAACAAATAATATGTAAATTCCACAGTGTCACTTAGCTGGTACTTGTGACAGCTGTAACTTGGACCTTTACCATTGGCATCAAAAGCTTAAATGCTAAACCCACACACTATATTTAGAGTAAATCTTTTTTATTTTTTCCCTTAGGAGGAAGAAGAGGAAGAGGTTTCTAATTTTCAGAATACATACATAGCTTATAATAGTTTTCATCATGTACATAAACGTATAACACACAGTTGTTCCCACATTAAAATTCTTGTTATGTAGTTAAGCAATAACTAGGAGATTTTTTAACCAGTCAAATGTCTTCATAAGATTAGCAAAATAAATGAGCTAAATGCCATCTGCCTGGTTAAACTGCTACCCAAACATGCAGGTAAATAGTTTGGGTCTTGAAACTCCTCTAGGTAGTTTATCTTGAAGTCATTTTACATTTTGACTATAGGTTAAATTTATCATGAGTGAGAGCCAGTCACTGTTGCTATTTCTCAAATCGGTAAACCAGAAGACAAATTTGTAATTTATGGTGTTCCGAGGATGTAGGTGATCTATTCCACATGGATGCATAACCCACGCTTGTTCGATTTTGTTATTCTGGTTAGACTTAGCTTAACTGGTTAATAATTAATGGACAATCTATAATTTTTTATTTACTACTTAGCAACTTTATAAAAACTTTGGCTCTTAATCTTTTTATCTACGCATACCTAGCTATATTTAAAACTATTTCATTTGTCATCACTTTACAACAGCTTACTTCGCATATTTAAGCACACTTCTTCCCACTTATTTTTATTTCCCATGTACTTATTCTTACACTAATAGTTTTTAATGAGCTATTCCAATATTCCATTGAGCACTTACCTCATGAATTCTCTACCATTTCCCACCCCAGGGCAATTAGGTTATACTGCTATTATAAAACAGCAAGTTCTTCTAAACATTTTCCAAAATACAAACAATATTTAAAATTATTTCCTTAAGAAAAATTTCTAAGAGGTAAATTATCAAGTCAAAGAAAATCAACACGTTTTAGCTCACCAAGTTCTTGACACAGTTGTTTGGCCTCTGAGAAACTGTGCAATGTCTGGTCTGTCGTGTAACAGTGATCCCCGTACTGGATCCACTGTGACCTGTGTTCTTTTGCTGCTGGACATCTTGATGAATATGTGTGCAGGGACAGCTCTTTAGCTGTGTAAATGTTAAGACACAGCTGTAATAATGCACAAAACAATGACTGTCTTCCTAAATAACATTAAATGTCCCCATTTGAACTCTTGCTTTTGTGAATAACAAGTATTTAATACAATAAATGTACCAGAGAAAGCCACAGGCCATACTCTGTGAATACACATTCCAGTTAGCTTTCTGGAATACCATTTTTAAAACTTATGACAGTAGAAAAGGAAAGTACTTACCCCTCTAATATGGATTTAAACTGAAGTAAACACAACCAGAAAGACAGACGGGGAAAGAAACAAAGTGAGTGAGAGTGGGTAGGCCTGAAACTACTCTGAAATAATTAAAATTCTTCCTTTCCATGGATTCCTCCCCCAATACATAGTAAATATTCATATCACATCTTGATTCTTTTTACTTCCTCTTCCTTCCCCCTCCCATCAGCCCTCATACCTCCTAGGATTCCTTTTTATTTTGATAATATATAATATTTTGATAATACCTAAATTACTTAGATACACAAAAAATTATTTTTAGGACTTATACTCACAAGTAATATCTTGGTAATTTGGTTTACAAAACACAATCTATCAGTACAGCAAAATCTCTCACATACCAAAAAGAGAGTAAGTGTGGCTTCTCAGCTCTTTAAAAAAAAAAAAAAGTGTTTATTTAAACTCTTTGATTTTTAATTGTGCTAAGTAACATGATGAGCCTTTGTAATGAAGCTAGTGCCCCTTAATGCCTATAATTAATCCCAAGAGAAGAGCACATGAGGCAAGAGGGTACACTGTCAACACCCCATGGGTGTCTTACAGATTATCTAATCAATTGTCTGACCTAGTCCCAGTCAGTAATCTCAACCCATACTGTTATTGTGCATGTGGTCTGCACTTCCTCCAGTAACTGAAAGCTTTTCCTAATTTTTCTCCAGGTCTTGTTGTGGTAGAATCTATTTGTGGTCTCTGTGATTCCAGAAAAATGGATGTTTCTGTTTCTTTCTTATCAAGAGACTTTTATAGTGTCTCTTACTTCCTTCTGGTTCCTTATCTTCTGTTAAAAACCAGCCTTGATCTTTTCGTATTTCAATTATTTGGTTGGCTTTTGTCTTTTATTATTCTCCAATGCTACCAGTTTGAGATCTAAGTTTTTCTTTAGTTCTACACCTAGCACCCTAGGTAAGTTTCCCAGCTGTTGCTGGTCAAAACTAGTTTGGCGAATTTATTTGTAAAATCTATGAAACTCTGACAACTCTTCAGTGAGGCTGCAATGGAAGGAGACATTACTAGCAAGTCATTATTATTATTATTATTTTTGGTACCAGGGATCGAACTTGGGACCTTGTGCTTGCAAGACAGGCACAGGAACCACTGAGCTAAATCCCCAGCCCCTACTAGCTTCTACCATGTTGTGAAAATAGTTGGTTTGTCAAAGGAATATTGTGGGCTCTCCATTGTCATGCTGGGCTTAACTGTGTGTGGTTTCTTTAGATGTGAAGCATGTTGAACTACTGGCCACCATGGCATCCCTAGGATGAGTGGAGTTTTCTTTTTTTCTTTTTCTTTTAAATTCTCATACTAGAATCAAATGGAGATCATTTATCTTTGTTGTTTATTTGTTTCTAGTGTTGTGTGTAGCTGGGGTGCCTTGGGTTGCATACATTTACCTGTACTATGGGAAGTTTGATATATTAATGTCCAAGATGATCTAATTTTTTTTTTTTGTACCGGGAATCAAACTCAGGACTTTGCACTTGCGAGGCAGGTGCCAGAACCACTAAGCTAAATCCCCGGCACCCATCTAATTTTTTGTACTGTGGTAAAATACACATCACATACCATTTAACATGTTAACCACTTTTAAGTGTATAGTTTAGTGGCAATAAATAATCCACATTTTAGTGCAACCATTACCACTATTACTGGAACTTTTTCATCTTGCAAAACTGTACCCATTAAAAAGTAACACCAGATGTTGGGAAAACTGGTTATCTGTTTGGAGAAGAATGAAACCAGACCCTTATTGCTCACAATATACTCAATTAAAATCAAAATAGATCAAAGATCTAAACATTAAAATGGAAACATTAAACCTTCTGGAAGATAAAATAGGTAAAACACTTGAGAACATGGGTGTAGAAAAGTATTTTCTAAACCAAACATCAATTATACAAGAAATAGCAGGAAGAATCAACAAATGGGATTATATCAGACTAAAAAGCTTCGGTACAGAAAAAGAATCAATCAGTAGTGTGAAGAGACAACCACCTACAGGTGGGAAAAAAATTTTTGTCAGCTACTGCTTAGACAAGAGGACTAATGTTTATAATATACAAAGAACTCAAAACCACTGAGAATTAAAGACTGTCAAGAAATAGGCAAGAGAAATGAACAGACACTTCACAGAGGAAGAAATATAAATGGTCAACAGATATAAAAAAGAATGTTCAACATCTCTGGCTGTTAGACAAATGCAAATTAAAACAAACTTAAGATTCCATCTTACTCTGGAAAGAATGGCAACCATTAGGAAGTCAAACAATAACAAACGCTGGCATGGCTGGGATGAAAAGGGAATCCTCCTTCATTGTTGGTAGGAATGTAAACTAGTATAACCACTATGAAAATCAGTGTTACTCAAAGAACTGAAGCTAGAAATTCCATAGGACCCAGCTATCCCCCTACTAGGTATCTTCCCCAAAGAGCATAAGTCATCATACTACATCATACTACAATGATCTGTTTATAGGTAACATATAATTCCTAGTAGCTAAATCCTGGAAGCAGCCTGTGTACCCACCAATGGATGATTGGATAAAGAAAATATGGTATTTATATATAATGGAATACTACTCGGCTATAAAGAGTGACAAATTTGAGACATTTGTAGGAAACCTGATGCACTTGGAAAATATAAGGGTGAGTGAAATAAATTGGACACACAAGTGTAAATACTGTATGGTATCTCTCATGTGAGTGAGCAAATGTACAAACAAAGAAAATTATATAGGATAGAGAGAGACAAGGGGACAGGTCTCTTGCAATAGGGAAGTGGTCCAAGGGAACAAGGGTGAGGGGTATGAAGGAGGGGAAGGGGAAATGAGAAGAATAGAGATATGCTATGTATGGGAACCTAATTACCCCAATTAATGTAAACATTAAATGCCATAACATGAGCTAAGACAAATAATGTCAACAAATATGAAAAAGGGGATAAGGGAACTGGAGGGGTAAGGAAGGGGATTTTTTAAAAAAGAAACAAGTTGTAATATGTACATGTAACCACCCCCAAGATGACTGTAAAATGCATGAATTGCAAACATGTACTCATAAAAAAATAAATTTAAAAAAATTTTACAAAAAGAAAAAATAACACCCCAAACCTCACTCCCTAGAGGACCTGATAACCACCATTCTACTTTCTGCCTCTATTAATTTGAGAACTCCAGGTACCTCATATAAGTGGAAGCATACAGTATTTGTCCTTTTGTGATCAGCTGTTTCTCTTAGTATAATATCTTCAAGGTTTAGCCACAATGTGTGGCACCTGTGCCACCTGTGCAGCACGTGTTGTAGCATTGTAGCATTTTTATGGTTGAATAATATTCCTCTGTGTGTGTTTGTCTGTGTGTGCGTACACACGACATTTTGCTCATCCATTTAGCTACGAACAGATACTTAGATCACTTCCATCTTTTGGTTATTATGAATTATGTTGCTATGAACATGTTCTATAAATACCTATTTGGGTCCTTGGTTTTGTTTCTTTGGGGGAGGCAGGCTCTGTTATGTTGTCCAGGTTAGACTTGAACTGTGAACTTGCAATCCTCCCACCTCGGCTTCTTAGGTAGTTGGGATTACAACATGTGAGACTGTACCTAAATTGAGTCCTTGTTTTTAATTTGTTTGAATATATACCTGGAAGTGAATATGCTGAATCATATGGTACTGTAGTCATCTATTTAAGTTTTGGGGAATCACTATACCATTTTCTATAGTGGCTATACCATTCTACCTTCCTACCAGCAGTATGTTTATTTTGTCCACATCCTCATGTATTCCAATAGTTTTTTAAAAAATTCCATATATTTTCTGCCCCTAAAAAGTAAAAAGTGACTGCATCTTTAAAGGAGTATTGGAAACACGCCTATATGCAATGAGAACTCACAGATTCTAGAGTAAAATTTACCTAATTGATACCATGATTTGAAAGTCTTTGGGAACAAATTACCTGAAAGGATGTATCATACTTGTTTCTATTTACAAATTATCAAAATTATTTCTATGGAATTTGTAAATAAGCATTATTTAAAAACTAAAAATTGTATTGAGTATGTAGCCATGTACATAAATATCATATTTTAGTAAATTCATAGTTATTTAAAATCAAGCCTTACATTTTGTAGACTTATAACAAATAGCACCATCCTTAACAGAGTTGCATGTTTCATGTTCCCAAATTCCTTTTGGATCCAAAACCACACAATTTCCAGGAGATTTTTGGCTTTTCCATGGGATGTAGTCAAGTGCACTTCCATCAGACCATTCAAAACTTGATTCACTTCCCTGTTTAACAATAATAGAGATAACCAGAGCTCAGATGTGTGACTTCAAAAAATAACATAAAGAACAAATACATACTTTAAGAACCACTGACATTGAGGTTGATTATTTGCTTGTAAGTATTGCAGCTCTGGACCTATCTGTGAAATTGAAGATTTACTTCGATGCACTCACTTGAGACATTTGCTCTGACACTATTTAAGTAGGACTTTAAAGTCTGACACAGAATTACTATACTCTGGATCTTTTTATAAAGGATGAGTTTATATAATACTTTAAATGACATGCAAATAAATGGCTTCCATTTATTATAACTACAGAGCTACAATCCTAACATTCGTATTGTTCTAAATACTGTTTTCTATGTTTTACAGTCTTGTGGTTTGGGTGTCTGGCTACATTTCTGACATTACAGAGACCACCAAGCAGCAGGGGCCTAGAAAATACTTCCCAAGAAACTCAAAATGGGAAGAATACTTTTGATTGTTCCTTGAATCAATTTCACTTGCTACCACTTCTTTTTTTTTTTTTTTGGTACCAGGGATCGAACTCAGGACCTTGTGCTTATAAGGCAGGCACCGGAACCACTGAACTAAATCCCCAGTCCTTCCACTTCTTTCTTTTATTTCTTCCACTCTGTTCTAAAGATTAAATAAGGCCTACAACTTTAATCTCATTGGATGACTATCTTTGTAAACCAGACATTATTATAAATATATAGATATACTAATTAATATGATTCAAATAATGGCACAGATGTGTTTATCAGCAGATTAATCTTAAGTAATGCTAATTCCTAAGGGGAAAAGTGGGAAGAAAATGTATGTTTATAAGTCCTAATTGTGTTAAGAATTTTAGTTGGCAAATTACATAAATTTCTGTGCTAAAATCTCAATGAAAATATTATTATCCTAATTTTACAGATGAAGAAATAGAGGTGCAAAAGTTAAATTGCTCATGAAAACCTAGCACATAAATGGAAGAGCTGTTTTTAGTATTGAAACTCAGGTTTTTCTGATTTTATTTCCTTTATACCAGTTTTGCAATTAGTCTGCTCCAAATAGGTAACAGAGGCACTGCTGAGATATTAACCCACTGGGCTTACAGGATGGCTTGGCTGTTTGCATGTACATTCTACAGTTATAAGTTTTTACTTGTACAACACTGTTAATGGTAAGAAAGCACTATGCTGTGCAAGCAGAATCCAAGGACTTGACCAGATACTGTACTTTGAGTTAGTATTTTATGCTCAAATTTCCAACCCGCAAAGTAACAGATTTGGAAAATTTATGAAAAACAGAGCAAGACTTACATCATGACTTGACAGTCCAACCCATAGTGGAAATCCATCACGCTTTACAATATCTTCCAGAAAGAGCTGGCCATTTTGGTTATGAACACTTGCCAAATGACCTCCGCTTTGAGAACATGTGTTTAATGCTTCGTACCACGTTACCTTTCTCTGAATAACATTATAAAGACCATCTTCATATGGAATAAACTGTGGCAGTGTAGTATTATATTCTTCCTTGTAGTCAACTATAATATTTTAAAAAGTGTTAGTCATTAAATTTACAGTATTTTAAAAACACACTGGACAAAATGACAAAATTATTTAAAAAGTTAAAATTGCGTTTATTATTCATAAGAGGGGTCAAATGCATATTTTATTTTTCTTATTGCCACAGCACGTATAATAGGCTCTTTTTTTTTTAGCACGAGGGATTGAACTTGGGTCCTTGCGCTTGAGAGGCAGGCGGCGGAACCACTGAGCTAAATCCCCAGCAATAGGCTCTTAATATTATGGTTGTTTGGTTGATTTAAAAAAGGTATAGACATAGTCTTTATTTAAGACGTGCACATTATAGAGACAAAACAACAATGCTTGAAATGATAGCAAAACTGTTACTCATTAGGGTATGTGAGATTAACTATGATGGAGAGATTTATCTGTGTTAGAGGCCTTAGGGAATCTGCTTAAAATACCAGATCTGGAGGGTTAGGGGAAATTAGGACTAAAGAGAAACAAGTTATCCAGAAAGTAAGGAAGTGTTGAAAACAAGTAAGTAAACAACAAAACTGCAATGGCGAGGCTGCTGCAAAGGGACACTGCAGCCAAAGGGAAAAGCTCTTAATGCCCAAAGCTGGGACAAATTGAGCAAAATATTAAGTAATGTAGTTTGTTGAATAATAATTCAAAGTATAAAATAAATAACCATGAGTTCATATGAGAATTAGAAGGTTAGGTGAAATTAAAAATAAAGAGAAGATAAGTAGAAAGAAGTGCTAAAAACAATCAAAAAACAAAACCACAATGATTGAGGATATTAATAAACAACTGAATATATTTTAATTTGGCCAGAATAGATAAATTATGCAGAGTCCCAAATAATTTAATAGTCAACCTCTCCCCAGCCCTCGCAGGAAGGTGGAGGATAACCCTCCATCCTGTAACTGTGGACTGAGCACAGTAACTTCTTTACAATGAGTACAGCATGGAAAAGGGGGAAAGAGTTGCTTTACAATAGAGAAGTCTAACAAACACTCCCTTGAGCCAAGTGATCAAGGTTAAAGTCAATGGTGAAAGACATCTTTACAGCATATACCATTCATATCATATGATGAAAAGGGTACCTTCTATCTCTGGTTTTCCCCTCTCACTGCAAAACCTCACTTCAATCATGAGAAAAACAGCTAATACAAAGTGAGTAATAGTCCACAAAATACATGCCCAGTCCTCCTCAAAACTGCCAATATCATAAAAAAACAAGGAAAGTCTGAAGAAACATCACAGCCAAGAAGAGCTTATGACTGAATGCAATGCAGTATCCTGGATGGAATCCTGAACAACCAAAGGATATTACATAAAACTAAGGAAATATGAAAAATGTATGGATTCTAGTTAATGATAAAAATGTATGGGTTTCTTAGTTGTGACAAATATACTATACAAATGTAAGATGTCAACAACAGGGGAAAGTGGTGGTGGGAGATATGGGAACTCTGTACTATCTTTGTAATTTTTCTGTAAATCTAAAGGAATTCTAAACTGAATTTAAATTTTTTTTTTTTAAATCAAGCAAACAGAAAGCTTCTTGGCAGGAAGAAAAAATAAAGGAACAAATATGAGGTTGGACAAACTCCACACAGAAGACAAATATCAGGCTCACTGAGAAAAAAATGCTTAATGAGCAAGAATGGGAAAACCATGGAGGTGAGGAGAAGGTCTAGAATTAAGGACAGAGGCTAATTTCTAAAACCTCAAAAGTTTACATGGACTCAAAGTAATTGATAATAGGGAATCCTTGGAGAGTGTTGCTACACATGGTCTCTGGCATGCTATCCTGAAACATAGTGAAGGAAGATGACCGGCCAGGATGCCATTGTCATGGGGTCTGTGACAGCAGAAGGCTCAGAGAAGGGTGGTAGTGATGGTAGTTGTTAAGTTGTGAAAATTTTAAATATAACTTCCAGTTTAAAATGGACTTATTTAAGCATTAGGCAAGGTTGAAAGGCATTCATTTTGCCTGGAATGTCAAAATTCTACCCAAACAAATTTTCTTATTTATAAAAATCCTATCCATCCATCAAGGTCCCACCAAGTGTCACCTCCTCTTGAAAGCTTTCCTTGATCATTTTCATCTGTACCAAATAATCTAAGACTAAGCTACATTTGATAATGAAGTTATGTGGTCTCCTCCTATGTAGCCTCTGCAAGCACCTCAAATGGAACTGAATATAGAGGAAGCACTCAAAAAACCCAAGTGCATAATTCCCACTAGTGGAGCTAATAGCTTGGCATTCTTCTCTGGACTGGAAACTCTACCTCCACATACTTACCCATTTCAATTTTACAGGCAAGAATGGTGTGCTGGTGAAAAGGAAGTATTTCATCAATAACATTAAAGGTCTGAATATCCCAGAAGCCATCAGTACTCAAACCAGCCAAAAACTTGCTATTTTTTACAGTTGGTCTTCCTGCTCGCCAGTGTGTATATGATGGCATGGTTTTATCAAACCACATCAGGGAATTATCTGAAGAAGAAATGCATATTTTCTGTGCTTTGAGATTAATTTAAACATTACAGTTAAAAGGTTAATATTTCAAATGACCAATTTTCTTCTTTCCTTACCTTCTAAATGGTTATATGATTATGTGAATCTTGTTAAAATATTTTATGATTATATTGGTAAATCACATTTATTTTTAATTTGGAAAATATAAATTATAAACATGAAAATAAAATATCCATTTCTCTTACTTATATGTTTAATTGCAGTGGAAATGAACATAACTATTTTATTAAAAATCATTCATATATTACACAATTAGTGAGAGAAATCTCTTCTCTGGTCATAAGCAATATACAATTGTGCATACATATGGCTAACTTTATCTTAAGATGACAAGCATATTCAATGTGGAAAGAATAGTTATCTCAACAAATGTTGCCAAATAATTGGACATCTACATGCAAAAAAAGAAAGTTGAGCCCTTTGTTGTCACTATTCATTAAAATTAATTCAAAACAGATGACAAACCTAGATGTATGAGCTAAAACTATAAAACCCTTAGAAGAAGGCACAGAAGTAAATCTTCATGATCCTGTGGTAGACAAAGCCTTTCAGAGCTAAAACTATAAAAAGCTTGGAAGAAAACATAGGAGTAAGTTTGCATGACCCTGTGGTAGATAAAACCTTCTTAGAGATGTATAAGTGGCAAAAATAGATAAATAATACCTCACAAGAATGCAAAACTTTTGTGCTATCAGGAAAGTGATGGGAGAAAATATTTCCCAGTCATTTATCTGACCACAGTTTTATATCTAAAATAAAGAATGCTTACAACTTAACAATAAAAAAGACAAAATAGCTCAACTAAAAATGGGCAAAAGATCTAAATAGAGATTTTTTCAAAGATGATACACAAGTAATAAATAAGCACATGAAAAGATGCTTAACATCATTAGCCACCAGGGAAATACAATAAAAACCTCTATATCACTTTCCATTCATTTGAATGGTGATTATATATATATTTTTAAAACCCAAAAACAAATGTTGGCATAGATATGGAGAAATCAAAACTCTTATACACTGGTAGGAGAAATTTACAGGTGCTTCTGAAACTAATCTGGAAGTTCTTCAAAGAGTGAAAAGATTCAGCAATTCCACAGGATGTCTTATACTCAGTATAAAGACAAATGGAAAAATATGTCTACACAAAAATGTGTATATAAATGTTCAGAGAAGCATTATTTATATAATCAAAACTATTAAAACAACCTTCTAGCTTATGAATGTATAAATAAAATGTAGTACATCCATAATATGGACTATAACTCAGTGACACCAGGTAATGGTGTACTGATACATGCTATAATATGGATAAAGCCTGAAAACTTTTTGCTGAGTAGAAGAAGACAGTCACAAAAAATTGCAATATTGTATGATCTCATTTATAAGAAATGTCTAGAACAGGCAATTTGTAGAGAAGAAAGCAGATTTGTGGTTGCTGAGGGCTGGGAAACTGGTGGGAATAGGGAAGGAAATCTTAAGGGATACCATATTTCTTTTCAGGGGTAGTGATGATTGCACAACTCCATGACTACACTAAAAGCCATTAAACTGTACACTTCTAATGGCTGAATTGTATGATATGGGAATATGTCTCTATGATAAAGAGATCGAAAAAGTTGTTGGGCTTTTTAAAATTCTAAGTCCATATGGTCAGTGATATCATCACTACCTGCACACAATCATTGTTGTCCTGGCTATTCCTAGCTTTCACTGATTACCAATCTCCCAAGGCAGCACACCTAAACATCGGTCAGCATCAATGACACATTAGAAATATTGTGCAAGTGATTTAGACCTCACTTCTGTACTGGGGATTGAACCCAGGGCCTTCACATTGAGCTATATCCCCAGCCCTTTTAATTTTTGAGACAGGGTTTCATTAAATCATTAAGATGCTCAAACTGGGCTGGAATTTGCCCTGCCTCAGACTCCCCTCTGGGATTATGCGCCTGACTGTGATTCGTTTTCTGCTTCATGGTTTAAATTACCTTATGTTTCCTAAATCCTTTTTCCTTTCCTCAAACTTCAAAGTTTCCACTTTTCTGACCAATCCAACATGCAGTGCTATATTTCTAAAGTTGCTTTAAGTTCATTTTTTAAAAACCTGGCTTGAAGTATCTCTTGGTTGCCATGTTGTCTTAATAATTTTTATTCATAGCCCCACTGTTGAAAAGTCAGGTTTTCAAAAACAAAATTTGTTGTATAGGTAATATATAGAATTAAATATTCTGTAAGCATTTTGAACTAAAAAGAGTGACATATGGATATAAATTTAATCAGTAAGAATTAGATTTAAACCAGATTTGCTGTTTGCTTAAAACATCTTTCTATATGTCCCTCATACACCTGTATATCTTAGTAAAATTTTTGTAACCCATATATATATATTTAGTACTGGGGATCGAACTCGAGACCTTGCACTTGCAAGGCAGATGGCAGAACCACTGAGCTAAATCTCCAGCTCTGTTACCCATATATTTTTATAAAAAGAAAACTTAAAAGATATCTTCATATGTGAAAGTGCTTCTTCAGAATATAGAAAACATTTTAATCTGTTTCTGATAAGATAACTGCAAAGTATATCAGAGGGTACAATTTAAATCTCTTATGTTCTGGGTTTGTTCTCGACTGCCCAATCCAAGACCACTGTTTCTTCAATCACTTTCAGGTAAAGCCTAAAAACTTTCCATCTAGTTTCTGTCCATTTTTTCCTTCTACTCCTAATATAGTGCAATTGAAGAAAAGACTCAGGCCAGCTAAGTCCTACTATGATGAATTTATCTTCAAGTGGGAACCTAAGTCTTATCTACTGCTTAATAGTTTAATCTTCGCAAACTCACCTGCAAGCAATAAACATTTAGGGACAACCTCACCAATCATAAAAAACAGGTTAGATGGCAAATGAAAAGTCTATTTTTTTTTTTTTGGTACTGGGGATCGAACTCGGATCCTTGGCAGTTTTAACCACTGAGCTAAATCCACCCCCCCAAGTCTATTTTTTAAAATGGTCAGATTTGAGTAATTTAGTTTCCTTCCTACTTTACCTCTGGCTCATTGTCTAGTGTCCCTTATTAAACCCATTTAAGGGAAAATGTATGCTTTTCATGATTTATGCTCATCAAAGCATGAAATGCTTTTCATGACAGACTTTTTTCATTTCAAAATTTCCATAGTTTTCATGACATCTCTGAGTATGTTCTTCCCCCACTCCCATGTTAGACTTGGTGTTTTAAAAAATTTTATACCACTAGATGTGGTGGCATACACCTATAATCACAGCATCCAAAAGGCTGAGGCAAAAGGATCAACATAAGTTCAAGCCCAGCATGGGTCACACAGTGACTTCAAGGTTAGCCTGAACTAGAAAGTGAAGCTATGTAAAAAAAAATTCCAAGGGCTGGGATGTAGCTCAGTGGCACCGTGCCTGCCTGACAAGTGCAAGGTCTGAGTTAGATCCCCGGTACCGCAAAACAAACAAACAAACAAACAATCCCCCCCCAATCATATCAATGATATTTTGTATTTGTGGTATTTAGTCCAAATTTCATATCCCACTGTCAGACCAGGAGTCTCATTTTTTGTTGCTTACCATATGCATACCTCAAGACAATGTTATAAACCCTTAGGTGCAATGTTAATAGAAAAGTGATTCTGTTCTCATTCATCCCACATAATTAGTAAAGATTTAAAGTAAGTATGGAGATTTATATGCGAGTGTGGTCATTTTTAGTTAGTCTTGAGTTGCTAGAAGAAAGAATGGGGAAAGGTAGTTATTTTTCTCCATTTAACTTTAAGGTTGATGGAAAAGGTATAATAATGACATTGGCAGAGGTATAAAAACTGTCTTTTATGGATAGAAGTTAAGTACATGATTTTACTTATACTTTTTTCTTTTCAGTGCTGGGGATTGAAACCAGGGCTTCAGAAGTGCCAGACAAGAGCTCTACCACTGAAAAATACTCCCAGCCCCTATATGATTATACTTTTGTATACTGATATACTTTGAAGAGCCATACTTTTGCAGCTTGATAAATTGGTTACAGCGAAGTAATAATAAAACAGAAAAAAACTGACACATTTACAACTTACTTTCATAAATTATCCCTAACATGACCCACGAAGCCATATAATTGAAGTGCAGAAGTTGTTCAAGAACAAACTCATTCTCTTTTTCATCTCGAATATTTAGAATATGTGATCTTGAATCTGTTAAATGAAAAACAGTAAATAATTTTAATAATTACTTATGCAGAACACTTTATTTTGTCTGATAAGATTTAGAAAGTTTTCTTTCCTAGTTTAATATTCTTCAAAACTTAATACTGGATTGGGCCGGGAATTTAGCTCAGTGGTTCTGCCACCTGCCTCGAGAGTGGAAGGTCCTGAGTTTGATCCCTGGTACCAAAATAAAAGAAAAAGAAAAAAAAAACCCAGAAAACTTAATATTGGAAAAATAAACATGTAAATTTAAATTATCTTACTGTACAAAATAGGTTAAGAAATTTTCAAAATTTTGATGTTAAATTTGGTCTTACAGTGTAGTGGAAAAGTAGCTAAGCAGACAATTTCAAACAAATTCACTTTAAAGTTCATCACATTTAAAGTTCATCAGGGCCAGGGATTTAGCTCAGTGGTGCCACAGCCTGCCTCACAAGCTCAAGGTCCCAAATTTGATCCCCGGTACCAAAAATAAATAAATAAATGAATAAATAAATAAATAAATAAATAAATAAAAGAAATTAAAAAAAAAAAGTTCATTGACAGGTGGCATAAATTCACCTGTATTAATGATACAGTATCGAAGACTTCTCTGTAATTAAACAATCTTCTTGGATGAACTCCAAGACACAGTGTCCTTTTCCTTACACATCATTATTAGGGTGAAACAAGTTTAATATTTCTCGAAATGCGTTTCTCGGGAAATTAGCAGGGGGGTTTCCTCACAATAGAGCTGCATGGTTAAAACTGTTTGCAAACATAGGTTTAAGCAAAGTTAAACTAGTTCGTATATGTATATGCCAGTATTTCTTAAAGTGTAGAACACGTGCTAGGGATAACAGTTTGATGTTTTGCATAGGAACTTTTCACAAAGCTCACAGTTCCATTAGTTCCACTGTTTGAAAGTCACAAATCCTCAGTGGATTTCACTAGCAATATCTCCAGAGTCTTGAGAGCTGAAAGTATGAAATGTATATTTCTTGTAAGCATAGTTGTTGTGTAGTTAACTACTTAAGCTAACCAATTGTCACTTTGTCCTTAGTCTACCTTGTTTAATATCCATTTCTCTGCTTTTTAGTGTAATTTCTCTTCCTTTTAAAGAATACATCTTGTTTACACACATGAAAACAGACTAGTTCTCAAGTGGGTGAGTAAAGAAGAAGTTAGTCATATACTTTCCATTTTTAACTAATCACATATTTTAATACACTGTAATTGATAATGTAGAAATTAGGAGGTAAATACTTTTGAGATTTAGTTACTAGTGCTAGTTAGAAATATTTATAGCACAGGTGACTTTTAAAAAGAATTAGCACGACTCAATATGTGATGACAGAGTGTATACTTACTCAGTTTCTGGCATTTGGAATGAACTTCATCCTGTGTCATTGCTATATGTCTATTCTTTGTTAACATGAAATTGTAGCAAGAGTTCTGAAATGGTATCCATGGGGTATTTAGAATAGGAGATGGACATTTAACTCCCTCAATTGGTTTGACCTCAGTCTCATCTAGAAAAAGAGTTGGAAGTAAGAATTTTCATTTGAAAATTACAATGTTAATTTCTGTTTATAGTCATTAGCCTGAATTTATAGGAAATATTCAGGACGCCTAGAAATAATGGCCTGTTAATAATGCTTCTTCTCTGTTTATGCTCAAATGTAGCACATAGGAAGCTTGCTTTTTTTTTTTTTTTTTTGGTTCCAGGGATTGAACTCGGGTCCTTGCGCTTGCACAGCAGTCGGCGAAACCACTGAGCTAAATCCCCGGCCCAAGTTTGCTTTTTATAGGGAGGAAACTATCACCATTTTCTTAGCCCTGCTGTGTAGTAGAAAAATGTAAAAAATTAGGTGCTTTTAGGTTAAATTCAATTTCTGCCTTTGTGCATTATCAAAATGTCAAGTGCAAAGGGCCACCTCAGAGAAACTATATGAACATATTAATTAATAACAGGCACATAACTATAATTTTCAGAATTTATTTTCATATTTCTGCTTACTTCTCTAATTTTTTTTTTTTTTGGTATTGGGGATTGAACTCTGGACCTTCCTCTTGCGAGGCAGGCGGTGGAGCCACTGAGCTAAATCCCTGGCCCATACATCTCTAATTTTAAAGGAACATTTTAATGAAATACTTGATGATCTAAGTTATTACTTTACCAAATCAAACAGAAATCTAATTTGTAATGTGGCCTCCAGAAAATTGTTTTTTTACTTTATAAAAGGCTGTACATTCAAGATGATACAAATATAGATATGTCCTACTTAAAATAAATCAAAGTGACTAACATATAGCTCTAAAGATCATTCAGTAACTCCCCCACCTCACAACCAACCCCTTTGTCAGTGAAGTAGTATTTTCTTTACACCATAAACCCACAAATATGGGCCCCTGATAATTGAAAGATCACCTTCCTTTGACTGAGCTAGAGATTGCATACCTGACTCAGGCTGAGTCCATCAGAATCTAAGAATGTGAAAAGTGGAATTCAGAAATCGTTAACTCATCTCCAGTTATAATACAAGTAAAAGTTGCAGAGCCACTGTTTTCTACTAAGTGCAGAGAGAAGCAGACAGCATGTAAAGAGCAGGATACAGACACACAGAGAGAAACAGAAATGACAGGTGGAAGGATGCATGTATGGGGTCCTAGTTTCAATTCTGCAGGAAGCTTAGCTCTATCCCTATTTGAGGGGTTCTAAATTTCTCTGTTGGCTTAAGCTAAGTTAAGGCTATTGATATAACTTGCAGCGAACTGAATCTTAACAGAGGGTCAGGAAAGTAATGTTAGTTGATGTTAAGAATTATGAAAGAATTCCCACAAGAACAAGTTTTCTGAGACAAGATAAATACTATGGATATGTAAAATGAGTTACAATAGGACTTTAAAACTCAAAGTATAAATAAAGAGCAAAATAAAGAGAGATAATAGGAAGTAGGGAGATATTTTTCAAATGGAAAGGGGCACAAGATGGAAGAAGGGGGAGAGAAGGAAAGGAAAAGGGATTTTTTAAAAAAAAAGTTGAAAAAAATGGAAATAGAGCTTTTGCAAATGAGGAGAACAAGAGTTGGAGGAGGGAGGGAGGGAAAGAGAAGGGGACAAAAATAAGAATTAAGATGTGTTATGTACATGGGCAAACTCTCCATGATAAATGAAATCATTATGTACTGCAAACATGTACTAGTAAAGAAAAAAGAAAACATGGTATTACACACAATGGACACTACTCTGCCATAAAGAAAGATAAACTTGAATCACTTTTAGGAAAATGGGTACACCTTGAGGCCACATTAAGTGAAATAAATCAGACACACAAGCTTATATATCACATGGTTTCTCTTATTTGAGAGGTGCAAATTATAAATAAGCAAAACAAAAGATAGATGATGGAAAGTAGAGAGATGATCTTCAAATGGGAAGATCAAGTGATGGAAGGATGGAAAGGGAGGGGAGGAAAGGGAGGGGAAGAAAGAGGATGAGAAAAGGAATTAAGATGTGTTATGTACATGTACCACTTCCACACAAGCAATGAAACATTATGCACTACAAATACGTACTAATAAAAATTAAAATGAAAAAAGGAAAAAAATCAATGTTGCCAGCTGATATAAAAAGGTAAATATATCTAAAATAAAAATTAATGGGAAAATATTTAATAAGTAATTTTATTTGAATGCAAATTTTTGCAACAAATTTCTTGTAAAAAAACATGCTTATAATTTCTTCATAATTATAAAACCAGATTTTACAAAACCACTGCCTTAAAATTCTTATGATGCTGATAATTTAAGAATTAAAATATTTGAAATTCACATACTTCCTGGATAGTAGCAAATAGCACCTGATTGATTATCATTGCAATCAGCTGTTTTCCAGAATCCATCCGTGTCTAATATCACACAGTCTTCAAGTTGTTCGCTATTTTCATCCCAGCGACTAAAATGAAGACGTTTTCCATCTAACCAGCCAAAGTTTCGTTCATCCTGTAAGGAACAGAAATACATTTCAAGTGACAATATTCATGTTATCTCCTTTTTATTATTTTGACTCATATGGTCAATTTAATGACTTTTGATTTTACTTTATATTTAACACACACACGCATAACACTATGTGTTAGGTAATGTCTTAAGTGTTTTATGAATACTGACTTATTTAATCCTCATAGCAACCCTATGAGAAAAGTTCTATGAAATTCTCGATTTTACAGACGAGGAAGGTAAAGGTTTGTTACATGTGCAAATCACACGGAATATAAACTGCAGTTGTGGGACTCTAATGCAGGCCATCAGTCTCTGGAGCCTGTTCTAACCTTGTGCTTTGGTGCCTCATACATCATTGCAACTGTTGGTTGTTGGAAAACAGAAAGCTAGAAATGGAATAAGAATCACTGTAAACACCAGTTAAACTGGAGAAACCATGCCATAGTGGAAAGAACATGGGCTTCAGAGCTAAGTGTAACTGGTTTTGAATCCTGGTGCAGTTGCTTACTTGCTTTTGACCCATGAGCCTACCTCTCCAAGTTTCCATTCCCTCATCTATTAAAGGGTGTGGCACAATGATGGCTATGTGTAAAACATAACCCAGTGGATAGCTGGCACACAGGGCCATCCTCTTAGCTCCTTAGGCCTGTGACTAAACTTGTCTCTGTTTTGACATTTGTCTTTGGGATGAGGCTTCCTCCTTTACTATATGTCATCATATACTACAAACATCTATTTTGTTGTGGTTGTTCTGAGGCAGTCTCACTATGTTACTGAAGGTGGCCTCGAATTTCTGGGTTCAAGTGATCCTCCCGCCTTAGCCTCCCAAATACTCAAATAGCTGGGATTACATCTCTGCACCTAGCAAAAAACATTTTTTGTTTGTTTGTTTGTTTGTTTGTTTTGGGAATGCTGAGGACTGAATTTAGGGCCTCCTACTTGCTAGGGAAGCACTCTATCACTGAGCAACACCCCCAGACCCTAGAAGTGAGAAACATGTCTTTTTACTCTGATGTGGGCCTGACCACCCCCCTATCCTGAAATAGAATTTACAGAGTAGTCAAAGAAGACCAGGGGAGGGTTTTTGGGGTACAGGCTTGTCTGAAATTCCCCATGGCACCACCAGAAAGCCTTATATAACCAGTTTGGGCCTAGTGGAACCACTGAGCTAAATTTTCCTGAGCTCTGAAGCAATCTGCATCACTAGTTTATTTGGAATACTGACAAAGGCCACACACAGGCTCTTTAGGGAACCCTAATCAGCAAACACCACTAGCTCTTTGACCCTGAACCATTCTTGACCAGAGTTCCAGTTGTAAACTTGTGTGAATTAATTCCTAAGCTATTGTGGCCTCAAATGTGGCCCTCTGGAGGCATGATTTTTGCTACAGTATGATCTGTT
This sequence comes from Heterocephalus glaber, assembly GCF_000247695.1. The sequence continues at coordinate 5,815,836 of NW_004624732.1, read as the reverse complement.
CTGCCCTGGATTCCTTTTCTCATGCTGTACTCATCACTAGTCTCTGTCCCTGGGCTTTTGGAATGTCTATTCCATCACTGATAAATCCTTCCATACCCTCAGTTTATTTACTGAATGTGCAGTCTCTTCAGACTATGAAATATCTCTTTATTGAATTATTGGCTTTCACTGATCTTAGTTTAAATCTGGCTTTGCCAAAGGAATAATCTCTTCTCAGTACCCACAAAGTAAGGCTGTTTGTTTTTGCCATTTTCAGGCACCAACAAGCTACAAGAAGGGGAAAGTAGTTATTTTTATTTCCTTCAGTTACTCATCTTGTTTTATGCCCATCTTATCATTGCAAGCTTCTAGAATCTTTGCTTCTTTCAGAGATTCACTGAGGACTTGGGACCTTGTTATTTCCTGACACTCACTAAGATGTTCTGATGTTTTCCTGGCTCTGCCAATGACTTGGGCACATCTTAAATGTTTAAAGGACCCATTGCCATGGCCACACTGTGGACTTTTTTCAACCTAGAAGGGCTGCATTTCAGGTACTGCAGATAGGCCGTGGTTTAGGCCAACACCAATGGCTGCATGAATTTATGTACAACAACTGGTCTCCCCATGTCCAGACTGCTTGTTTCCTCCCCAAACGCTAACTCAATTTTATTTTACTTAAGAAAAAAATCTTGTATTTTTACTATTTCTTTTTGTTTAAAATCTTTCAAGGTCTTCCTACTGCTTTCAATATAAAATGCTATTTATTAATATCCTGTCATGTTCCAAAGATTTAGGGCACTTATAAAGATATATAATAAATAGCTGGACAAAATATGTTAAAATTAAGGGTAAAAGGAAAAGAGAACCATAGATAAAAATTGAAAATAGAATAAGAAAAAAGACCACTATGATTAAGTGGGAGAAAGAAGATACAAAACAGTGTTATTCCAATTATTTAAAAAATAAATACATGCACATAGAAAAATAATGGAAGGATATATACCAAAATACTAAACCACATTTATATTTAGTTACTTGAATAACAGTGACTTCCCATTAATAAATAGGACTTTAATTTTCTTCTTCTAATTTACTACATTTTATAGTTTATCTAGTAACAATTTTGCTCGTCTTTCAAAAGATTTAAAGATTTAAATTTTTCTTTCAAAAAATTCCTTGATCAAAACAAGAAAATGTAACAACTTATTGCTACACTCACAACAGGCACAATGAGAGGTTTCACAATATACTGAATGCTGACCAGAAAGCAGGGAAAAGGCACGCTGTGCAGGAGTGGATGCCGTGAGACTGGAAGAGCAGCTCTCTGGTCACCTGGCTTGATCTGGGGGCAAGTTTTAGGATACTCAGAGCCCCAGAGAGATTATTCTTCAAACCATCTCTAAATGCTACTTTTAACTGAGCTGTTGAGATTTTTTTTTTTTTTTTTTGTACCGGGGACAGAACTCAGGACCTTGTGCTTGCGAGGCAGACGCGGTGCCACTGAGCTAAATCTCACCCCCCACCCCCTTTTTTTCATCTGTTCTTTAGTTTTATTCTGGGTTTTTGCTAGGACTAAACTGTCTCCAATCACATTTTCTCCACACAGCCCTAGACCCGTCTTGGTATGTTGGGAGATATATGCCATGGCTGAGAAGAGAGGCAAAACTGCTTACAATGCTAAGAATATGACAGCTTTCTCAAAAAAGAAAAAAAAAATTCCTGCATTTGATTACAGCTAAAGCTCATGTGCATACCAATTCCTGTTTGTGCTGCACACACAAAGGTCAGTGCTGGGAATTCACGGGAGACTGATACCATATTCTTTAGCGGGCTGTGGAGTGAAGGAGAAGTATGAGGGACACCTATCCAGGAGCAGGACTTGAGATGTGAAACACTATTCTAACCCCTTTTTAGAGCAGCTTACTCTCTGCTAATTTGAAAGTGATGGAAAGCTCCCTTCAACATTGTCCACAGACCTGCCATATAGCCACCTACATTTGAGGTTTTAATTCTTTCCTTCTCATGTTTTCATTGGCTGAGGAGATATGAAAGCTCTTGATTCTAGCTTAGTTTTTGTTTAGAATAAATGAAGAGAAGTGCTCAAGTATTTATGGCCATTGAACCTTTTCTTCACCTACATGAGATCTTTCAGTTGGGGGAAGATAATTGACACAAAACCCCATATATTCATGAACTATATTGGAGTGAGACTATAAGATCTCTGGTTTCCTTTACTCCATGAAAGATACTATGCACAATAAAAATGTCGCGTTTCATCACTCAGCCCTGGCACTGAAGCCTTACGTCTTGACTGAAGAGTCCAATCCAGAAGGAAGAGTTCCAGAGCACGACCTGCACGGTGAGGAATGCCTGTTGGTAGGTGTTGGTGATGGTCACCAGCCTCATGTTCTCCTTTTCACATTCCCTTTGCGCACTGTACCAGGTCAGCGTCTTTGGGATTATTTTGTACAAGTTATTTAGATACTTTATAGTCTCTGAAGTATTTGGCAAGGGCTGTCTGTCTTTAACTTCTGTGTGTAAAAGAAAACAACAGTAATTATAACAACAATAACCCCCACACTCTCCAAGTCATGGGTTAGTTTTTCAGATTTCTCATATTACTAATCTGCTTTAGATATTTCTTGCCCACTTATTTATTTTAGATTTTGGGTGGGAGAATTAGGCGTGCCTTGCTCTATATGTTTGGTAAAATGCATGACCTCAAACATTTGGTTTCTAAAATCAGAAGAAAATTTTGTTTAATTTCTCTAATTTAGGAAGGAGAAATGCTGTAAACAGAAGTAGCGTGCAATAAGATTATCATTTTCCGTCAGTGTCAAATACTTCCTTTGTCTGTACTGTTTTTACCAGGAAAGATATTTAGAAGTATCCTCTTACAAAGTTTTTACCTGGAAGAACTACGATGAGAAAAGTGTACAAAGTCACTTACTAGAGGATATATTTGAACCCTTGTTTTACAATACTTATCTGAAATAAAGCAGTTACTAAAAAGTGTGGGACAATGGGTAAAGATTAATTTAACAAAAACTTCTCCCAAAATACACATAATAGCTACTTAATGTTCTTGGCATGTGACACAGATTGTCTTTTTAATCATTTGTTAGGAACTCACTGTGCTTAATGAAAAACTATGTAATGTCTCTTGAAAGCATATTTTTCAAAATACGGGTGATTCCTATCTTTAAGTATACATTTCACTTTTACTTGGATTATAGGGCACAGACAGTGATCCATTTTTAAAAATGAGTGCTAAATTAGCAGTATGAGACCAAATTAAGATGAAGGTTTTTCTTGTTCTTTTCCCAAGATAAAAACTAAAATCTGAAAAATGCCAGAGCAGAAAGAAAAAAATTCAAAAATAACTTACTCTCATTAGGAAACTACTAACATATTCCTTGAAGTACTTAATTTTTATATATAAGTATAACAATTATACATGAAAAAATCACATTTCACTTGAGATAATCTGCCTCAGTGTCAATATGAATTTGTGCTGAAATTTTTAGTTTTTTGAGACAGGGTCTTGCTAGGTAGTCCAGCTTCCTCAGCCTCCGGAGGGTGCTGTGGCTATAGATGTGCCCCACCATGCCTGGTGCTCCATGCTGCAATTTTAAGCTACATGATTATAAATTTATAGCAATTCACTTATAAGATTTTTGTAAAAAAAGGACCGTAAATATCTAATAATATAAAGTACTATAGTTATCTAGATAATAATTGATACCTGAATATTTCTGACACAGAGATACAAAATGGCGTTCAGCGCAGGAAGTAAAGTTCCATGTCCCAGTAAAAGGTGACATTGGGAGGTTGAGCATCAGAGCACAGTGGTAGTGGGAATCTTCATCAAAAAGCTAAACAGAAAGGCAAATATATACACACAATCATGAAACTCATAGTCCTAAGGTCCTGTGAAGACAAATTTGGGTTCCAAATTGGTTTTTTTCCCTCTGTAAAAAGGAAAAAAACCTCATGAACTTATTCTATGATGTTTCCTTAACAACAAACACCATTCTAAATACAGTGAGGTATTGCTTAATGAGAAGGATTTGTTTTGAGAAATTCATTTGTAGGTGATTTTGTCAAGCAAACATGATAGAGTGTACTTACACACACCTAGATGGTAGAGCCTACCACACATGCAGGTATACGGCATAGTCCATTGCTCCTAGGTTGTGTGACTGTACAGCATGTTACTGCACTGAATACGGTGGGCACCTGTGGCACAGTGTAAATATTTGCATATCTAAACATTAAAAAAGTACAGTAAAACTACTGTAAAAATGGTACACTTCTAAAAATTAGTATACTTGCCACAAATGGAGCTTGCAGAACTGGAGGTTGAGTGAATGAGTGCTCAATGAGTGGGAGGCCTAAGACATTACTATAGACTTTCTAAGCACTGTACTTCTTAGGCCACAGTAAATTTAGAAAAAATATTTTTTTTTGTGTAATAAATTAATTTATTGTAGCATTTTTACCTCATATACTTTTAAATTTTAAAATAGTTTGAATTTTAATAACATTCATCTTTAAGCACAAACAGACTGGATACTTACAAAAATACAGCTTTATCTGGTTCCGCTGCCTGCCTCGCAAGCACAAGGTCTCAAATTCCCCAGTACCAAAAAACAAAAACCAAACAAAAAAACCAAAAACAAAAAAACCACACACAACTTTATCTTTTAAGCTTTTTTCTATTTTTAGGCTTTTTTTGTCTGTACTGGGGATTTAACTCAGAGTCATGCATGTTAAGCAAGTGTTCTAGCACTGAGCATCTCCAAACCCTAAACACTTTTATTCTTCTCCTTTTTAACCTTTTGTGTTAAAAACTAAGAAAGATATACATATGTTAGACTAAGATCATAAATATCACTCTCTTCTACCTCCATATCTTTTCCCACTAGAAGGTGTTCAGGGGCAATAACATGAAGGAAGCTGTCATCTCCTATAACAGGGATTCTCCTGGAATCCCTCCTGAGGAACCTGAGGCTGGAATTCATTGAAGCAAGCAGAGTTAATGCCCCACCAAGGATTCTGAGGAGAAGAGAGGCCCCACAACTTGGAGGGCTAAAAACAGTAGGTCTGGAAGAGAGTGGAGTGTTGGCTCTCCTCTGAAACCACTCAGTAGCCAGTAAGTGACACAGATTTGTGATCTGTTTGCATTCTCAGACTCCTTTATCTCCAAAGTGAGTGAGGCTTAAGTGAGTATGCAACTGTGTATAGGTGTGGGTTAATATTTAATTTCTACAGTGGAGTTTTTCAGGTGGAGATATTTGATTAATTGGTTCCAACATCCTCTTAAGCTTTACACTAATAATTCCTTCTTTTTTGTTGCTCCTGTAGTTGTCCCCATATCTCATATAACCTTTCAAATCTTCTTTCCTTTCTCCCCTCTGATCCTGCCCACCCAAATTACCAACATTTATTTTTTCAATTCTTATTTTTGTTTTTATTTTATATTAACTCATTTCATTTTATTCTATTTTCCCTTTTATCTTTCCTAACTTGTGGCTCCATTACTACTACTCTTTAGCCTCCATAGGCTATTGAAAGAGTTTTAAACTTTTTAAACAATTGTTAAATTAAGTGCTGATATATGATTGATTCTTTGTTATTTCTGGTAATTGTTCTTTCCTTGCAAGGCAGTGATTGAGACTGAACCTCGTTCTTTGAACTAGTGGAGTAGGTGTCTGCACGCTGATTTATACCCAAAGCCAAGGACACATCCCAGGGAGAAACCCATATACTAAAGAGATCTGTACTATAGGGACAGAGTTTTCTTTCTAAACTGATCTACAACATTCTGCACAAAAACACAAGAATCATGAGAAGGCAAGGCAAAAAGATGCCTCCAAAAATTCACACTTCCTAAAAGCTGAGCTCACAAGGCTGGGAAATGGAAGAATTTCCAAACAAAGAACTCAAAAACACAAATAACTAAAATAGCAGAAGAGATCCATTTCAGGAAGGAATTAATAAAATGTTCAATTAGCTTAAAGAAGATGTAAATAAATAGATAAATGATAAAATTAATCAGTCAATCAAAGAGCTTAAAAAAGATACAAATTAACAGCTGAAGGACTTAATAACATAGGATATGAATGACCACTTTAGCAAAGAATTAGGGATTATAAAAAGGAATCAAGAAGGATTCTTGGATATGAAAAATTCAATTGAAAGTGTGGGCAGCAGCCATGATCAATCTGAGGAGAGATTTTCAGGGCCTGAAGATAAGGTTGATGTAGTAGATCATGTACTCAGTGACATCCTAAAAACAAGACACCATGAAAGCTGGATCCAACATGTGCTACATGACTCAAACCCTAAGGGAAGCCTTAGAATTACAGGTGTTATGGAAAGATTAGAAGATGATACTGAGGGCATAAAAATTTATTCACTATGGGCTGGAGATTTAGCTCAGTGATTCCACCACCTGCCTTGAAAGTGCAAAGTCCCGAGTTCAATCCTGGATATAAAAAAAAATAATAAAAAAATAAAAAAGAAATTTATTCACTGAAGTCATTGTAGAAAAATTTCAAAATCTAGGGAATGAAATGAATATCAAGGTAAATGAAACATTTAGAATCCCAAATAGATATGACAAGAAAAGAACCTCTCTATAACACAGTGTAGTCAAAATCTCAGAAATTCAGCACAAAGAATACTAAAAGCTGTCAGAGAAAAATATCAAGTAATTTATAAGGCAAACCTATTGGAATAACAACAGCTTTCCTAACACATAGTTTAAAGATTAATGGAGCTTAGAGGGAAGATTTTCAAGCCTTGAAAGAAAACAATTGCCAATCCAGATTGCTATGTCCTGCAAAATTATTCTTCAAAACTGAAAGAGATTTTCCACAACAAAGAGAATTTAAAGAAATTCAAGACCACCAAACCAGCATTGCAGAAATTACTCTAGGGAATCCTAGGAAGAGACACCAAGGACAATTCACCAAGGAGCCCAAAGGAAAGAATACATCTAAATGAGAGAGTAGTAAAAGGAGAAAACTAATGGAATTGGCACTGAAAAAATAATACAACAAGATTCAATGAACACCTTTTAATAATAACAAACGTTCTTAACTCTCCAATCAAGGGACACAGATTGACAGAAAATTGGATTGGATTGGATCAAAAAATAATATCCTATTATATACATTCCCTGCAAAAGACATATGTCATCCACAAAGAAACATGCAAACTGAAAGTGCAAGGATGGAAAACAATATTACATGTAGCTGGAAGCAAGCAGGAGTAGTAATTCTAATTTCTGACAAAGCAGACTTCAAACAAAAACTTATCAGAAGAGACAAAGAAGGTCATTACATAACGGTAAATGGAAAAATTCACTAAGAAGAGATAATGATTGTAAATATATGCACCAAATGTCAGTGCACCAAATTATATACAGCAAAAGTATTTTATTTAAAAAGACAGATAGGCAATCATAGTGGGGCACTTTAATACTTCACTCACACAAATAAGGCAACCATACAAAAAAATCAAAGAAGAAATATCAGAGTTGAACCAAACTACCGAACTAATGGATCGAGCAGGTATCTGCAAAGTGTTTCAACCAACAAGAGAATATACATTTTTCTCAGCAGTCCATAGACCTTTATCTTAAACAGACCATATTTTAGGCCATTAAGGTATGCTTAAATAAATACAAAAGAATCAGAATAGAAAGGAATTGAAATATTCTCTTGCATCCTCTCTGATCATAATGGAATAAACCTAGAAGTCAACAGCAACAGTAACTACAGAAATTGCACAAACACATGCAGATTAAGCAATACATTTTTGAATAATCAATGGGTTACAAGAGAAATCAGGGGAGAAATTTAAAAATTCTTAGAATCAAATGACAATGGCAATACAATATTGTTAGAACCTGTAGGACAAAATAAAAGCAGATCTAAGAAGGATGCTTATAGCTATGAATACCTACACTAGAAAAGTAGAGAATTTTCAAATAACCTAATGATGCATCTCAAGAGCCTAGAAAAACAAGAGCAATTCAAAAACTTGTAGAAGGAAAGAAATTACAAAGATCAGAGCATAAATCAATGAAATTGAGACTAAAACTCCACAAAGGATCGATGAATCAAATAGTTTTGTTTTGTTTTTTGGTACTGGGGATTGAACTTGGGACCTTGCGCTTGCAAGGCAGGTGGTGGCACCACTGAGCTAAATTCCCAGCCCCAAATAGTTGGTTTTTTGAAAGGATAAATAAATTTGGTAAACACTTAGCCAGATTTAACAAAAAAAGGAAAGACCCACATTTATGTAATTAGAAATGAAAAAAAGTGAAATTACAACAGAAACTATTGAAATTCAGAGAATTATAAGAAACTATTTCAAAAACTTACATTCCAATAAATCAGAGAAATATAGAAAAAATGGATAAATTCCTGCACATGTATGACATGCCAAAATTGAAGATATAAAAAACCCATATGGGGGGCTGGAGATTTAGCTCAGCGACACCACTCCTGCCTTGCAGTCCTGAGTTCGATCTGTGGTAAAAAAAAATATAATTAAATAAAAAAACCCCATACAGATCAATAACAGGCAATGAAATTGAAGTAGTAATAAAAAGTCTTCCAAGTAAGAAAACCCCATGACCCAATAGATTCACTGCTAAATTTTACCAAACTTCTGAGAAGAACTTATGCCAGTACTCCTCAAACTATTCAATGAAATGAAGAGGAGGAAGACTGCCAAACTCATTAGATAAAGCCAGCATAAACCTAATACCAAACAGGACAAGGACTCAACAAAAAAGAAAAACTATGGGCCAGTCTCTTTAATGAACACAGGTGCAAAAATCCTCAACAGGACACTGGTGAACAGAATGAAACAAATCATTAAAAAGATTATATATCACAATCAAGTCAGCTTCACTCCAAGGATGCAAGGATGGTACAACCTACATAAATCCATAAATGTAATACACTATATAAATAGAATGAAGGGTAAAAATCACATGATCATCTCAATAGATGCAGAAAAAGCCTTTGACAAAATCTAACATCCTTTCATAATAAAAACCCTGATGAAAATAAGTATGGAACGACCTTCCTTAAACTGGTAAAAAGCAGTTTACAAATCCATAGCCAACATAAAATTAATAGGGGAAAATCTGACAGCATTCCCTCTGAAGTCAGAAATAAGCCAAAAGTATCCACTCTCCCCAGTTATCTTCAATATAGTACTTCAATGTTAGAGAAATCAGGCAAGAGAAAGAAGTAAAAGGAATACAAGTAGAAAAGAAAGAGTCATACTATCTGTATACACAGGGGTTATGATACACTAGAAAACTCTAAGAGCTAATAAACAAATTTGGCAAAGTGGCAGGATGGAAAATCAGTGCACAAAAATAAAGTGTTTCTATCCACTAATAATAAACTCAGTGGGAAAGTAATCAGGAAAATGATCCCATTTACCATACCTTCAAAAAAGTAAATACTTAGGAATCAACATAACCAATGAGGGGGAAGACATCTACAATGAAAATTATAATACTCTAGAGAAAGAGACTTAAGGAGATGTTAGAAAATGGAGCAACATTTCCTGTTCCTGAAAAGGCAGAATTACTATTGCTAAAATGGCCATATTACCAAAAATGGCCTGTAGATTTTATGCAATTCCTACTAAAATATCAACAACATTCTTCACAAAACTAGAAGCAATAATCTTAAAATTTATATGGAACCAGAAGATACCTAGAATGGCCAAAGCAATATTGAACAAAAACAGCAAAGTGGGAAATCTCAAATTTTAAGTTATACCAAGAAGCTAAAAGCAGTACAGTATTGACATAAAAAAACAGATGCAAAGACTAATGGACTAGAATAAAAGACACAGAAACAACTCCACATACTTTTAGCTATCTTTGACAAAGGGGCTAAAAACAAATGCTGGGGAAAGGATAGCTTATTTCACAAGTGGTGCTGGGAAACCTGACTAGCTATCCATGTGAAGAAGAATAAACTATATTTGTATCTGTCACCCTATACTAAAATTGAATCAAAATGTATCAAAGACCAAGATATAAAAACAGAAACACTAGAACTCCTGAAAGATAAAAATACTTGAAGACGGGCCAGGGATTTAGCTCATTGGTGCTGCCACCTGCCTCGCAAGCGCAAGGTCCTGAGTTTGATCCCTGGTATGAAAAAACAACAACAACAACAAAAAACACTTGAAGACATAGGCATAGGGAAGGACCTCCTGAATAGAACTTCAATATCACAAGAAATAATACCAAGGATCAACATATGACATTATATTAAACTAAAAGGCTTCTGCAGAGACAACCTCCAGAACAGGAAAAAAATGTTTGCCAGCTACTCTTCTGATAAAGGCCTAATATCTAGAACATATAAAATACTCAAAAAACATTTAGACCCCCCCAAAAAACAAATAATCCAATAAAAAATGAACAAATGAAATAGACACTTGTCAAAAGAAGAACCACTAGCAGTAAATAAATATGTGAAAAAATGTTCAACATCTTTAGGCATTAGGGAGACGTAAATAAAAACAATGAGCTTCCAGCTTACCCCAGTAAGAATGGCTATCATCAAGGACACAAAATAACAACAAATATTGGTGAAGATACAGGGGACTAAGAACTCTTTTACACTGTTGGTGGCAATGTAAACTAGTACAACCACTATGGGAATTAGTATGAATATTCCTAAAAAACCCTAAAAATAGAAATTTCATTTGACCCATTCTTCTTCTGTATATTTTCCCAAAAGAGTGAATGACACAATATTATAGGATATCATATAGGTATTTATTGCAGCACAATTCACAATTGCCAAACTATTGAAGCCTAGATGCCCAACAACAGATAAATGAATAAAGAAAATGTGTTATAATTACACAATGGAGTATTATTCAGCCTTAAAGAAAGATAAATTGGAGTCATTTGTAGAAAAATAGATGGAATTTGAGACCACAGTGTTAAGTGAAATAAGTAAGTTAAGTGAAGTTAAGTGAAATAAGTTAAGTTAAGTGAAATAAGTCAGACACAAAAGGTTAATTATTACATGGTTTCTCTTGTAAGAGAAACTCAAAATATAAATAAATTTAAAATTGGAGAAATGGTAGGGAACAAGAAGATAGACTTCTTGGAGATGAGAAAGGGAGCAAGGGAAGAGTACATATAATAGGAAAGGATACTGAAAATTATCAAAATTATCAAAATATATGAATTTCCCCAAACAAATGTAATTATTACAGATTACAAACATGTAAATAAAATAAATAATATGTATAGTAAGTACATAAATTAGTAACATACGTGTAATCATTTATTATCAAGTATTGTGCCCTATATAATTATATGTGCTATACTTTTATATGATTGGCAGGATAGTAGGTTTGTTTACACCAATATTACCACAAACATAAGTAATGTGTTGTGCTACAGTGTTGTAATGGCTAAAACATCACTAGATGTTTTAGTTCCATTATAATCTTATGGGATCACTGTTGTACAAGTGATGCGACACTGACCGAAATGTCACTGTATAGTACATCACTATATATATATCCCATACACACACATATACATATGCTTTCTTTGTATGTGGTAAAATAGGCATCTTATATTGCATTTAACAAATACAAGTATGCAATAAATGATGCAAGTAACAAGCGGTTAGGGTCAAGAAAAAGGATTAAGTAGTCATGAATCAGGAAAATAAGCAATCTATAACACAAAACTAGAAGAAAATATAGGTATGCATTTATCTAACATTTACACAATGGACTATGTAACCTAAAAACAGTGAAGTGAAATAAAAAAGTAAACAGATTTGAACAAATTCCAAAAAATTCAAAACTTAGTTTTGTAATATTTTTAGTAATAAGGCTTTTAAAAACCTAAGGAAGTATTTTCAATAAACACAAAAAACACAGGGTTAGCTAATAAATGTTTAGAAAGTCATAAAATCAACTAGAAATACAGGGAGGCTTTGATAGATAAATTTACAAAGAATAATATTCACACTTGAAGTACAAATTATTATTTAATTTATGGATGTTTGTTTTCATTAGAAATCAAAGAAATATCAACAAACATGATACTGTCTAAACTACCAATTAGCAAGAATTTCAAAAGCTAATGTTTATTAGGGGCTGGGGATTTAGCTCAGTGGTTCCACTGCCTGCCTCGCAAGTGCAAAGACCAAAGTTCAATCCCTGGTATCAAAAGAAAAAAAAAAAAACTAATGCTTATTAGAGGAAATGTATTAAATGACCAAGAACAGTGGGTCTGGCAACTCTTGGACATGTTTAAGTATCAATTGCACATGGATAGGCTATATGACCTCTGGCAAGTTATGAGACTCTCCATGTCTGTCTCTGCATTTCTAAGCTAAAGTTAGGAATACCATAAGTATTTCACAGTTTCTGTACACACTAAAAGAAACAATATAGGTGATGCATTAGCATAGTGTCTGGCACATATTAATAGATCAGTACACATTAGAAATTACTAATATGCTTATGACCATAGAAGGGCAATCAATATACTGCTGACAGGAATGTAAACTCACAAACCTTGCTAGAGAGCAATTTGGTAAGCAGAACTTTTTCAAAATGTATCTTAAGGAGGTAATCTGATATAAGCAATGATTATGGACAAAGATGTTCATTGCAGCATTATTAATGATTGCACAAAGCTATAAATAACTAAATATACAGTATTGGTTAGGTAAGTAATGGCCTATCAAGAAAGGAAATGCAAACATTAAAATATTTATCAAGTAGATCTTTTAATAGCATATATGACTATTTATAATATGTGAGAAAAATAGAGTACTTTAGTATTTATACTGTAATCTCATCTATGTCAAGGAATCAACATATAGGAAATCTCTAGAAGAAAAAAAATGCTTAAATATTCATTGTGATTCCCTAGATCAGGGCTCAAGTATGGTCTGACACTTATTTAATAGGTCATGTCTATCTTGCTGGCATTTATGGTAATGAAATAGGATAGGATAGCGTAGGATAAGATAGGATAATGATGGAATGAAATGGAATAGAATAGAATGAAAATATGAGGATGTATAACCTCTAAGAGTAGGTATTATTTCCTGAAGTTTTTGTTGCAATATTGTATCTATAGCTATTTACTGGATGGTGATTTAAATATATCTCTTAATATGGGTTATGGCTGAAAGTTTAAAAGCCACTGTCCTAAGATTAAGGGGAATCAGGGTTGACATTTTAATGTGTATGTGAGGGTGTTTACTCTCCTAAAAGTTCCACATTTTCTATCATCATCAAGTCTTATTTTGATATTTACTTTGTGCATTGTTACATAAATTTTAGCATTCTCTTTGTCACCCAAATCAACCTTGAGTGAAGTAACATTGTATTAGGAACTTCAGTTGATTATTATCTAGAACATATTTTTGAAATTTGAATTTTATGTTAATTCTTCAGTCTTTGTCCTTGGTGCAAAAGGTGGTCTACATTCAGAAAGTAGTATGGTACAGGCCAGGGATTTAGCTCAGTGGTTTTGCCGCTTGCTGTGCAAGCACAAGGACCAGAGTTTGATCCCTGGTACCAAAAAAAAAGAATAGGCAGAAAGTAGTATGGACAGAGCAGTAGGCAGCAATATCATGGTGTCAGCATAACTACTGTCAATATAATGCTGCCTTCCTTTCTCCAGTTTCCTATCGAAGAAAACATCAGCTAGAAATTATGTTTATGGCTTCTTCATGACAAATCACCAGTTTTGTATTTTTCCCTTATGGGACAATGTTGACTGTCCACATCCACCAAATGTTAAATAAAATATCTATATTTGTTTCTATTCATAATCCACTACTTGGTCATTTTACATGGTTGTGAAGTAAATGCTGTAGAATCTGATGCTATTGTGAAAAAACTAGGTCATCTACCTAAAAGCTAAAGTTACAAAGTGCCGATTTTTTTTCTTATAACAGCTTACCTGAGCTCTATTCATATAAGATAAAGTTTATCCATTGTGAATATATACTTCATAGTGTATGGTGTATTCTCAAAGTTGTACAGGCATGACTCCAATCAATTTTGGAACATTTTCACTACTCTAACAAGAAGCCTCATATCCCATAGCTACGACCACCAACCCTTCCATTCCCCTTAGTCTCTAGCAACCACAAATCTACTTTCTCTCTGTATAAATTTGCCTATTCTGGACATATCATATAAATAAAATTAAACAATGGGCCTTTGCTCTAATCCAGTAATTTACGGTAGATTTGGGTATTTCATGGTGCTATATCAATTTTTGATGAAAAAAACCAACAACAACTTACACTTGCTGGTATTCTCAGCCTCCAACTAACCAACAATGGGTGAAAGTTGCTGTATGTCAGCTCTCTGTTGTCCATCCATTTGCCTATCTTTTCATAGGCAGTCCAGCGTAGACCAATCCATAAATTAGCTTCCATACTCGGGAGCAAGGATGTAATAAAATCTGTTACAAAGATTTTTAAGAAGTGAATTTGACTTAAAATGAAAGAAGTATTAAAAATGTCAATGAATATCTTTTTTTTCCATTCTGAAAATTGAACTTAGGGCCTTATATATGCTAAGCAACTGCTGTGAGCTATGCCGCTACCCTCCTTTTGCTTATCTATCAAGATAGTCTTTTACTTGATCTGTAAAAAACTAGTTTAATAAGATTATTTTTGAATGTAAATTCTCTATAGCCTCCCCAAACTAACTTGGTTTCCAGATCAGAATAAAACATGTTTCTCAAATAATTCAGTACCTTGTTCACTCTGGGTCAACACTGAAGGAAGGGTCCCACCATAGGAGAGACAAAGATCATTTGCTTGAGAAAATGTAAGAGACTTAGATTTGATCTTCAGAAAGCACTGCAAACAAAGACACATATGAAGCATAAAATTCCAGACACAAGAAAGCTCACACAGGAAGTAAATGACAGGAAGTAAATGCCTCATCAATTTGAGGGCTGCTACTATTTTGTGTGTGAGATACGGAAATTTACAAACTAGTATCAGAAGAATTCAGATTTACACTCTCAGTATAAATAATTGAAAAGCAATCTTCACACTATTACATATTTTTAGAATATCTTCCATTCATTGAATACTTCAATGAATACTGTGTGCTACACAGTTTCTGTAGTATTATCTGATTTAATTCTCACAAAAAATGGGAAAACTGAGGGACAGGGAAGTTAAGGAACTTGAACCATAAGTGAAAGAGCTACACAGAGGTAAGGTCAGCATTTAGACTCTTCCACCTCATGTCAAAGAATGTGCTTATAGTCATCACTTCCCTATATCAAGAAACACACCTTAAAAGAAATTATCATTTTTTGGGCAGATATTTTAATTCAACTTTGTATTAACTATGTAAATTAACATGGTCTTAGTACCCTGGGAATTAAAGAGATGGTCCTAATTTTTAAAAATCAAAATGCACCCATAATTTATTGCAAGTGTTTTCAGCTGTCAAATACATTCCTTCCTTTTTCTTTTGACATTATGATCACCAAAATGTAGAGTAGTATGCCTCAAATTGTGTTCCTTGAAACATCCTACAAAGATTTTTTTTCTAGCTTTCTTACACACTATACTGGCTAATAAGATATAGGCAAAGTCATTGGATGGCTTCTAGAAAATTCCCTAGAGAGAACAATGTGGAAGCCTAATATTAAGGATGGCAGGGCACAAAAACAAAAGAACCTAATTTTGAAAACTTCATGGGGTTTCCACACCAACTCAATCTTTCACATAAATTTATTTTATGTGAAAGAATAAATGTTTTAACATACTGTGGCCATTTCTTTTTAGCATCCAAACACATTTTCTTACAGATACATGTACATAAACAGATTATACATCTCAAAGAGGCAGATATAGAAAGTAGTATTCTCAAACATATGTAATCATAAAATTCCCATTTGGAGGGAATCAAAATCAATGATTAATATTTTGTAGCACATGTATAGTCTCTGAAGAGTAGTTTGGGAAATGCTGATCTAATTTGACTGGCGGATGCTGCTTGGATAACTCTCCTAGAGAGGGAAAAGAAAGCAGCAGCCAGAAATTACACTTTGTTACATGCCATAGTGATAGTCTGACTATTCATTGCATTACTACCCATTGACTGATGGGCTTCAGCAATTTAAGTGTTGAAAGCAACAAAGTGGAAATGCTGTATTTTGAAAGGTCTGGAGCCATGACTAACTTGAGAGTTAACTCTTGGTATCACCCGCGGTTTCTAAGACAGAGGATCTAGTGAGATATTGCCATATGCAGAAGCTAGCTTAATGGAGTTGTCTGATGAGCTGTCCTTCTTCATTAGGCTGACCAATCTATGAGAGTGCAATGTAGCAATTCTCTTTTTACCTTATTCTGAAAAGGAATCCAAGGCTCAGAACATTGTACTTTAGCAGCAGAACTTGGACTGTATTTCTCTAATGAAGAAACATTATATTTTTCACAGATGAAGGGCAACTTGGTTCTACAGTCTATTGGTTTACTTAAGTCTGAGAATGAAAAACAGGATCGCAATAGTGAGAATTTTCATTTGGCACATTTTTAAAGCAAGCTATTAGTAGAGGATGCTCTTTTTAATTTTTTTTTTTTTTTGTGAGTGTGCTGGAGGTTGAACCCAGGGCCTAGACCCAGGGTCTACCACTGAGTTACATTCCCAGAGGAAGGCTTTTTAAATTAGTCTTTCCCAAAAGGTTAAAATATATTTCCTTTATTCTTTAGTCATTCGTATCTTCTATTATTAATCATATCAATAGGTTAGAGCACACAAATATTGCCTTATAAAAAACCCCACACATTTAGTATTATTACCACACCCTCCAAAGAGTGACTGCATGCTGGAGTGGTGGTTCATACCTGTACTCCAGCCCTCTGGGAGACTAAAGCAGAAGAATCAAATTAGAGCCCAGGCTGGATATCTTAGCAACTTAGCGAGAACCAGTCTTAAAATAAAATAAAAAATAAATTAAAAAGCTGGGGATGAGCTAAGGGTGAAGGCCCTGGGTTCCATCCCTAGCACAGCAAAACAAAACAAGACAAAAACTTAGAATAACAAAAAACCCCACAAAGTTGTGGCAAGAAATAGGTAGAGAATTGAAAGAGAAGTCTAATGAGAGGTAAAAGGACATAAACTTTATTTTAGAACTACTGTTCATTCACCCTTGTAAACTGTTCATATGCTTATCAGTTATGAAGGTGGTAAGTTTACTTCTAAGTAACTGCTTTAGGATAAAGAAAGCTAATATATTCACACTGAAAGTGCCTTTATTTGCATTTGGAATTTGAGCTATTGTCATTAACAATAAAACAGAGTTAAGATGAAGCTACCAAACATATAATCAAGAGGAAAACAAGATTAAGCTAGTAATTGAACCTGGGTTCACATATTATATAATCAACATTAAAAAGTTCAAACTTAATCTTACCAATAAACCAAGTCTTGGCAGACATGTGCAAGCATTCCTCCCCAAATGTCATAGGAAAGCGGCGCCAAGGATGTCGGGAGCTGAAAGTAAATAAGAGAGATGTGACAGCTCATAATGTAATTAGATGTTTCATTCTGTTTTTACTATGTTATTTTAATTCTAAATTTAATGTTAATACTATTATTCTATACTACTTTTCCTTAACAGAGACTTGGTTTCTCTAGGCAGTTTATGGATTAATGTTCAAAACTGTTTATAAACAGAAATCCATTTAGTCAAGAGGAATCTGAGGCTCCCAGTTTTAAGTGATAAGTTCACAAAGGCAGAATCTGTGATGTTACGTACTATATAAAATGATGATCTATTGGCTGACCATTAGTCCTCACCCACCACTTCTGTTCCTCATCAGATATCTGAAAAACAAACCAAACACCCATCCTTAAATGTGTTGAATTTTCTAGGAGAGTTTTGATTTAAATACCCTGTCTTATAACCACAAATCACTAAAATTTCCAGACATTCCATTATTTGGTCTCAAAATTACACAAACCAGGACCTTTAACCAAAAAGGTAATTTAATGGTCCCTATTTTGTATATTCACAGGCCTTATTCTGGGTAGAAAAAATATGGTTGCTATAATTATAGGCATAAATTAATCAGGCAGATATATGAATTTGGTATACAGTGTCTTTTGTAATTAATTATAACTTAAATATTAAATTATTTTTCTTCCCCAAAACTGTTTTACAAACTTACTTACTAGTAGGAACAGAAATTTAACTATGAAGTTAACTTTTAGTAAAAAACATGATATGGAATAGGATTATTTATATTATCTACTTATGGTTATCTCATAAATTGACATTTATTATTAATCTTGTATATTTAAAAACATTAAAGAATTCTATTTAACTTCTCTAACAAGAAACAATGAATTTAGATGTTGTGAGGCAAATATACTTTCATAGAGTTTGAAAATATTTTTAATGGGATAAATATAAAAATGAAAAGATATTTTAAAATGCATTCATTTAAATTACATTTGCTATTTTGTTTTTGATGGCTTTTAGTCCTGTATAAGATGTCACAGTAGCAAGAAAGCTGTGATTGCTAGCACAGTACAGGACAGCTTCTTCATAATTTAAGTGAAGATCAGCAACAAACCAATATTCACTTCCTTCAATTATAACTGGAGGCCCATGAATACCAGCACGCTCTAAAGAAAAGGAAGAAGATCAGAGTTATGATTGTGCCAACCGAATGTACCCTCGAAACATGGGCTAATGTCCAAAGCCATTTACAAAGAGTGGCTGCTAACATGTGGATAAATGTCCCCTCTTATCCAAAAAGGCCTGTGTGTTGAAGGTGCTACTAGGAGGTGGTGAAACCTTTAACAGGTGGGGCCTTGTTGGAAGTCTTCTGATTCTATAGAGGTGTGGCCTTGAAGGAGGTATTGGGACCCTGGTGCTTCCTTTTTCTCTTTTGCTTCTCAGCCACCATGAAGTAAGCAGTTTGCACTACCCCAGCCAGTCCAAAACCAGGCCCAAAATCAGGATGGCCAACAGACTATGGCTTGAAACCTCCAAAACTGTGAACCAAACCTTTTCTTTTCTTTTCTTTTTGAGACAAAGTCTCAATAAGTTGCCTAGGCTGGGCTCAAACTCATGATCCTTCTGCCTTAGCATTCTAAGTGCTGTGATTACAAGCACATGCCACGACACCCAGCTACTTTTCTTCTTTTTAAGTTGATTATCTTGGGTACTTTGTTACAGTAATGGAAAGCTGACTAATACGGTAACCCATCTAGATTACTACTGGTAGCTCTCTCTGGCTGGCACAGTACTGATTACAAGGAACTGAAGAGTCCTGAGCCAGTGACTCTGCCAGTGTCCTGTTTTCATACAGAAGGAAATGCAGCTTCATTCCTCACCCCACACCATCTGGACACCTTACTCGCCTGGAGATGTTTTATTTCACTTGAAAATGTGATAGAGAAGAAATTGGTGCTTAAATAATTAACTACGTACATTATCCAAAAAGATAAAAGCAGCTTTGGCTGGATTTCAGTTTTCATAACTCACCTGGATTGTACCACTCTGGTGTTTTTGGAGTGCTGCCTATAGAAGGAAGAAAGTAAGTGACTTAAGTTTAGTTTCCAGTTACAGACCATGGCATACTATAAGCAGGGACTTTAATGTAGCTCAAAGGATTCACAGTACTGTGGAGATTTATCCACTTCTGACCAAACCATTTCAAGTTATGACCACCTGAGCTGAATTTTATAGGACTTATGTTAATGCTCAAGTGGCAATAAAAAAGGCAAACCTGCAAAATATTAGTAAAATATTATTGGCATTTACTTTTTATCATGGAAATCACAAAGGAGGACTAGATGGATGATGATTAGTTAATAATTAGAAAATAAAAGTAAGTCAATGGTGATTATTGCATAGATTATATAGAACCACTAAGGGATATGCAGTAAGATAATCATCATTATAGGATGGAATTGTTCAGGAACCACCTTTTCACCCAATGGAGTTTGAGTTGTGTATACCTGGGGTGGGAGAGTTTATTAGACTCCCAAAATACCACTGGAAAACAAATACAATGAGGAAGAAGTATTGAACCTTCTGAGGAGGTGAAACAAAACTGGAAGAGAAATAATAAAAGTGATTCAGATTTCCTGGATGGAAACAAGACATACAGTATGCTACATATGGGCTTAGAAGTTGGGTATTCCTTGTCCAAATATGCTCATATTCTTTGCTGCTGTGGTACTGTGGAAGAACTGCTTAATTCCCTGAGCCTCAATTTTCTATTCTGTAAAAATGGAGCTCTATACAGAGAGTGTGAAGGTCACGCAGTTACCTCTTAGAAAGCATCTAGACAGTGCCACACTCAGGGCAGCTGACGCAGGCTCGTAGTTTCCTCCCTCCCACTTTTTATCCTGCCCAAAAATCAAAATGATTTCAAATCAAAGACCTAATTTGCGGAGGACCCAGTTGTGGCTTGGAGCCCCTGCTCCGTCCTGCACTCCTCTTAGTCGCATGGGCCATGCAGAGCCCAGTCCTCCCTGCTCCTTGATGTCCACATTCCCCCCCCCC
>NW_004624732.1:5744849-5761143 GCF_000247695.1 Heterocephalus glaber | reverse complement strand
GGAAGGGTGGAGGGGGTGAAGGGAGGGCTAGGAATGGGGAAAAAATAAGAACCAAGATGCATTATGTAAAGGTACAGTTCCCAATGAGAAATGTAATTGTGTTGTATACCTACAATGTACCAATAAAAGAATTTAATTAAAAAAATGTAGTTTGTATTATCAGGTCCATTAAATGAAGACTGAATGATTTGCCCATACTCAGTGAGAGGTAGAGTTAATATCTAAATCCAGCTTTCTCAGGCCAAAAACTCCTATTTCCATATATCACACTGCGTGAACAGGCAGAATACAATCAGAATCACATATATTGGAAAGTAATAAGGATGATTTCTACTATACTTAACAGAGAAGCTGTATGGTCTCACATCTTATATCTACATATGAGCAGCATGAGGAACAAAGAAATGAAAAAAAATAGTGCCATTCCACCCTGGATATGTACACTATTTTTTCCATCATTCTGTCCCTCTTTCTGTGTCTTGCTCATCATACACCAAGTTGGCTGAAGCTGGGAATTATAATGGCAAAGACAGCTCAATGGCAGTCTTTCTGACTACCAAACTGAGGGAATATTCATGACAGCTACTTCCTGAACACCTCTTCAAACATGTGGTTTATCTACCAAGAATGTGACATTTACTCTAACATAGTTGAGTAAATCTAAAATATAGATCTAAGAAAACATAGATGCAAAAAATTTATGTTTTATCTGTTGGAATATTTCTAATTTAAGTGAGATTTAGCCAGGATTAGCATTGGCATCCTCTATCTTCTATAACTAAAAAGATAATTTTATTATTATTAATATCATTCATGTTGGTGAACTCAAGCAGATGCACAAATTTGGTCAGCATTGTCTATTTCAAATACTAGATTCAATTGTAAGCCTACAGGTTCCAATTTCCATGTTATAAAAAATGCATGATCACATTAGGGTAACACAAAGAAATGTAAGTAATTTGAAAGGAGAAAAGTAGAATGCTGTAAAACTTTTGTCTTATTTAAACCCAAAGTCCTCTAAAAATCACTGGCTTGGAAATAAGATTTGGATTTTACTAACTCAATAACCAGATGAACTCTGTCAGATAAACACTTTCTAAATCTCTATTTTCTCAATTCTAAAATCACAAGTGGCTTTTGAGGCCCCTTCAATGTTAAATATATGGCAAACTGTGATTAATACTTTACGCTGCTTGAAAGATGAACTTTCAGAATAAATATTACCTACAATATATTGCTTTCTTAATTCTTACTGAGAATAACAAGGATTCAATTTTGGAGAATGAAGAAGCAGAGGGATGAAATTGTAGAGCACTTCACAAGAAGCTTCTAGATTCTGTTCAAGACTAAATATAAAAAAGTTTAAAAAGCTTACACTAGTGGTTCTAGCCCTGGGCTGTTAGATGGTGGCTTTACAGAACTAATTTCTTATCTAACTTTCTTCATGGTTTATTCCCAAGGATTTAACAAGGAAGACAGAGTCAGCACTTCCATTTATGGTTTCATAGGCGCCAGTCCTTAGGATCATTGATTCCCTCACATTTCAAAAGCAAGTGAAGAATATATTTGGGAGGGATGTTGTGTTTCGCTAGTCACTGTTTTACTACTTTAAAGGCTCAGGCACTCACCCGGCTCAAGAAAATTCCAGTTGGAAAAGGTTACAGCTTGCTTTATTCCACCAGCTGTTGCCCAACTGTATTCTCCATGGGAATCTACATCTCTCAGGCCAGTCCAGAAGTATTTCTGAAGAGATTTATCATACTTTTTCATCATATCATTCAGGTATTCTTGTTCAAATCTACAAAAGAAGAATCAAATTGGCAAATGTCTCACAATCATTGAAATAACTAAAACATTTCCTTTTTTCTTAGAGAAATTCAGAGTTAAGCCAAGCATGGTGGTGCTTGCCTATAGTCCCAGCACTCTGGGTGGCAAAGGCTGGGTCACAAGGTTCAAGCCCGGCCTTTGCAATTTAGTGATTTAGCAAGACCTTGTCTGAAAATAAAAATTAAAAAGGGCTGGGGATGTAGCTCATTGTGAAGTCCCTGGATTCAATCCCCAGCACTGCAAAAACAAAACAAAGCACCCCTCAGAGTTAAAAATTTATTAGTACACATTTACTGATAGTCACACCTGTTAGTGATAGTCAGATTGCAGTTCGTTCCAAAAGGGACCTCATCCTTGTAAATCTTGTAACAGGTTTCTCCATGTCTCTTCCAGCCCTAAACCAGAGAGGAATATTGTCACATTTGATAATGTCTCCCTCTGACAAGGAAGTTTATTACATTGGTAACATCTTACAAGTTGTGGGAACTGAGAAGATAGTGTGTTCAACATGTGATAAGGATGGGATGCAGTTTCATAGATAACCTCTATATAACTGAACCTGTGTCTCTATAGCCTTGGTATCTTGGTCACTATAAGTAGTATAATTGTTGGTTGAGTTATTTTGAACAGGAATATTATCAGCAGGGGAGGTAAAGATATCAGCATTGAGCATAGTAATCATTTACATTTTTACAGAAATTCACAAATAAGTTATTTGCCTTATGTAAGAATGACTATACACTATGATTTCTGCTCTAATGTAAATGAACAGAGCTAATAATTTCTTTTATTTTCTAATTCTGAATTGTTTACGTTTCAGTAACTGCAGAACTTCTAACCAGGAAGATGTAATTCTGTTTAGGAAAATTTACAAAGGGATTTTACATACCTCATCCAGAAGACACATATTATCAGACTTTGTATCATTCATCTTTTCTCCCTTTTTCTTACATACATATTTAAGTTTCTCTTCACATGATTGGACTTTCCATTGACCTAACTTTTAAAAGACAGAAAAATATTTTATTATAAAAGAAATGATTTGCATTAAGTTTAGAGTTAAACTCACAAGAAATATGACAGGCTAGGGAGAGAAAGTTGTGGCTCACAACCTCTTATTTTAGGATCAAGATGCAGTGTGGATGAATTTCATTTTCTCATAAGCATAATAATAAAGCCACTAAAGGACACATCATCTAGAGATTGAAAAGGTGTCAAACCATTGCCAGTACTGTATTCTAGTCTTCCTTCCCTATGACATAATCAAAACCCATCCACAGGTTAAACTTAGGTATGTCAACTAACTTTCCTGTCTCAGCTTCCTCATGCGCACAAGGATGATGGTGGTTACAAGAACTACTATTTTTTTGTTACCAGGGATTGAACTCAGGACCTTGCACTTGCAAGGCAGGTGCCTTGCCACTGAGCTAAATCCTTGGCCAAGAGCTACTCTTTGAGAACTCTAGAAATAGGTTTCCCGCCAAAGTTATCCACCCTTTCTTCCCTCTCCCCTGATCCCCTTCCTTTTCTCTAATTGTTTCTCTTCTACTTTTTTGTGTTTTTTTCTCTTATCTCTAGATTTCTCTTATGAAAAGAAACATGATTTTTGACTGAGTCTGGCTTATTTCACTTAACATGATCATCTCCAGTTATATCCATTTTCCTGCAAATGACATGATTTTGTTTCTCTTTATGGCCAGATAATATTCTAATGTGTATATCTACCACATTTTATGTATCATTCTTTTGTTGATGGGCACCTGGGCTATTTTCATAGGTCAGCTATTATGAATTGAGCTGCAATAAACATGGGTAGGTTGACTTTAATTCTTTTGGGAGTATACCCAGGAGTGGTGTAGATGGATCAAATGGCAGCTCCAGTTTTTAGTTTTTTAAAGGAACTTTAATACTGACTTCCATAATAACTGTTATCTTAGTTGCTTTCTTGTTGCTGGGAAAAAATACTTAACACCAAAAAGTTAAAAAAGGAGAGGTTTACTTTAGCTCACAGTTTATAGAGGTTTCAGTCCATAGTCAGCTAGTTCCAAAGTAGGGCAGCATGGTGGATTAAAATGATCATGGCATGGCAGACAGGAAGCAGTAGTCTTCCTTCTGCTTCCCTTTTTTATTCTGTGCAAGGTACAAGCCACCCATACCTGGATGTGGTGCCACCCACACCTGGGTAGGTCTTCCCTCTTCAGTAACTCCATCACCCATGCCCAGAACTATGCTAAACTGAGCAGTGAACTTATCCAGTATCATACACTTATGATCTACTAAATCCAGTCACTCCCCAAAAGCCCCACCTATGAGGGCATGAGGCTTTGGGGGGACATTTAGGTAGAAACCATAACGGCTTTACTAATTTACTTTCTACTAACAGTGTATAAGAGTTCCTTTCCCCCCACATCCTTGTCAGCATTTAAAAAAATTCTTGATGATAGACAGTCTGACTGGAGTGAGACAAAATCTCAATATAGTTTTCACTGTCATTTTCTTGATGGCTAAAAATGTTGAATATTTTTTCATATACTTATCAGCTATTTGTATATCTTCTTTTGAGAAATACATTTACTTCTGTTCAATTCATTTGCCCATTTGTAATTTGTATTTTGGTGTTAATTTTTTGAGTTTTTCATATATTCTAGATATTAATCCTCCACCAGAAGAGTTACTAGCAAGGACTGTCTCCCATTTTGTAGGTTGTCTATTCAATCTGATGATTATTTATTGTGCAGAAGCATTTAAATTTGATATAATTTAATTTGTTGATTCTTGATGTTATTTTTTGGGCAACTGGAGTCCTATTCAGGAAGTCTTTGCCTAAGCCTATGACTTTGCTTTCCCTATGTTTTCCTTTAGGAGTTTCACAGTTTAGGTCTTATATCTAGGTTTTTGATCCATTTTGAATTGATTTTTATAAGGATCTAGTTTCAATCTTCTACCTATAGTAGATAACCTTTTAAACAGATTGACACCTTCCTAGATTAATCATTACTATCAAAACACTTCTACATATACATACATTTATTACTTCCACTCAAGTCTCTCTAGATGTCTAGATGACACAACAACCTTCTCAATCAAATAGAAAAAAAAGTCCACAGGAAAGTGATAAAAACAAGAATATAGAGGTGCAGATGTACTTTCTGCTCAAGCTACAACCTATTTTGAGCTGTTAACTGAAATATGTTCAATACATGTTTATGCTATCTACAAGAGAAAGATATTTTTCTGAACCAATTTACTCCTAATTTTTAAATTAAAATATTTAAAATTTTTTATTTAAAATTGTGATGGTTAATCTTGATTGTCAGCTTGATTTGCCTCAGGGATGCCTAGGAGATTAGTAAAGCACACACTCAGGTGTGTTGGTGTGGGTCATAGGCATGTGACCTTGAGGAATATATATGGTCTCTGGCCCCTTCTGTTCTGGTGCTCTTCCCCTACTCTGTTTCCTTGATGCCATGAATTAAGCAGTTTTTCTCCACCATCCCAGTCAGCATGATGTTTCTGCCTTGGAGCCAGCTGACCATAGACTGGAACTTTTGAAACTGAGCCAAAACAAAATATTTCCTCCTTTAATTTGGTTATGTCCGACAATTTGTCCTAGCAATGAAAAGTGACTAATACAAAAGTTAAAGTATTAAATAAATATTTTTCACTTAATTCTCAAAGAAGGATTCCTATAAAACTTGAATATAAGAATATGGGACAGGGCCAGGGATTTGGCTCAGTGGTTCTGTCGCCTGCCTTGAAAGCGCAAGGTCCCTGATACCCGGTACCAAAATGAAAAAAAAAAAAAAATGGGACTTTTCTGGTTTACTTGTGGCTGGCTACCTGCTGAGTATCACATTGATGGCAGAAAGGCAGATGCAGACTCTGATCCTGAGAGAAAACAGGTTATTAGAACCAGTTTGCAAAAGGATGTGAGTTCTCAAGAGATTTTCTATCTCTATTTCAGACAAAGCAAATTGTCTCAGACAGGAAGTGGATTATTTAGTCAGGAATTGCTTTTATTTACCCGTTTTTTCAGTAGCTATCAGAAAAACAATCTATGGGGCTCTTACCTTTTATTTTCTTTCTCAGCTTACACACAAATACTTTAACCAAAATAATCTTAATGTATAAGGATAACACTAAGACTATAAATAAACCACAGGAGGTTTCCCACCTTTCCTATATAGGAAACACAGTTGTGTGTCTTATTGTAGGGAACTTTTGGCTCGTTTTCATCCCAGTATGTCAGAGTAACTTCAGTACCATCTGACCACTGAAATAAAGTTGGCGTATTTATGTTCTTAAGGCCTGTCCATATTTCTTCTTGGGTATCTAAAAGAAAAAATGTGTTAGTTGTTTGGTTTTACTCAGTTACATTCTTCAACATGTATATTGTTACAGAGTTTTGCCTTCTGATGTGGGTTTTAAGAACCTTCTTAATTAGCCTATTGAAGTGTTGACAAGGGAAGCAGGTTGGATAGTGAAGGCTTTTCCTGATACTGATACTCAGAAACACAGGGACCAAGCTGATCCCTGTGTAGATGAACTTTGCTGTATGGGGATTAGTGAGACTCTATAAATATAATCATAGATATTCCAATTAAAATAGAAATATTGCCTGCTGCTGGCCGGGAACAACACTGCCTTCACAGAAAAAAAATTAGCACCATCTCTGCACAAAATAGGTACCTACTATTACTTGTTAATATTAGAAAATCTTAGGGAGAGGCCATAACACCAGCAGTTTAGTACAGTTCAGTTTACTGGTCTTTAATTATCAAGTAGTTACAAAGTGAAATAATTATCACTTAAGTTTTTGAAGAAACCTAAAAGGAATTTAGTGTATAAGAAGAGGGAGCCTGTCCAATCTACAGTTGTACTGTCAAATTAGTAGCTATTAGGGATATGTGGCTATTTAAACCCAAATGTCAATAATTCAGCTTGTCATTTCCCTAGCTATATTGCAAGTGCTCAAAAGCCATATGTGCCTGGTGGCTACTGGATTGCACAGGGCAGACAACAGACCAGTTCCATCATCACAGAAAACCTTGCCTTGACAGTGCTAATCTGCCGGATCAAATCATAAGCTTTCATTTCCACTAAAAGTCAGAAAATTGGGATATTTAAAAATGTCTCAAGCCTCTCAAATAGCATGTTTTAAAAAACTTACCCCCATTATGAAGTTTTGTAACAATCATCTCCACATCTGCTAACGAATGAATACTCATGAGGTCACCACTGAAAGCTTTGCATTTTGTATGTGCTTCATCCCAGGAACCACTTTCATTTACTAGTACATAGCAAAATCCATTATTTGGCAGCCAGCCTGCATCACAGCGGGTAACTGAATATGTCCAAACATCTGGGGGAAAAGCAGCAATTTATATTCCAGTAAAGATATTGCTCTTTTGAATAAAAACTATTGCAAATTTTTCTTTCTTGAATCAAAGCTTCTGGAAAACTCAGCAATGTAATGTCAGATACTACAGTGACATAATTTTACGCTGTGCCTAATGTATATACAACACTGTAAGAATTCCTGCAAGGATTCAGATAATGAAGTGACCTTATTGTGATACAGACATGCTACATGGCTGGGCATAAACAACTTCGGGGGCATAGGCACAATAAAGGGAGGAACTGCCCTTAGTTGTAATAGACAAAAAAGGTGTGGGGTAAGCCAGTTGCTGACAAATCTTTTCCTGGGTCTTAGATTTGTCAGGCTGCCTACAGTCTCTGCCTTTGAGAGGTCTATAATGAGGCTTAGCTTTCTTTCCTTGCATGATCAAGTTAGCAAGATGATGTGCAATAATGCTCAGTATTGAGCAAAAGACAGGCAGCGATTTAAGGAACCGAATCAGACATTTGTACACTTCACACTCAAGAGATAGTAGCAATGGAGAAAAAGGGCAAAGGGCATCTCTGGACCTCTTCTTTCCTCCCTTCCTGCTGGACCTTTTGTCCTCTTAAACTACTGGTTCTTTGTTTCGACTGCGATAAAACTCACAAATGAAAGTCTAATCTTTCTAGATCAGAGAAAAAGATCCAGGTATAAAAGTATACAAAATATCGCAGCCTGCTGCGCAAGCGCAAGGACCCGAGTTCGATCCCCGGTACCAAAAGAAAAAAAAAAAAAGTATACAAAATACTTCTACCCTTGCTAAAAAATTAGAAAATAGTGTGGTTACTCAGATTTCACTGATTCAGAACCACTTGGAACAACTGTTACAGGAAAACAGCATCTTGAAAATTTGAACAGTTTATTTTTTTACTAAAGGGTAAAATTCAGGTTTATCTAGGTACTCGTACTTGCAAGATAACTAAATTAACTTTTAGATTCTGAATAGCATTCATCATTACTATTATGTTTTAGAATTATGAAAAAGGAGCAGAGGAGGAAAAATCATGCATAACTGAACTTAAAACAATCATTTTCATATTCTAGTCATTGTCTCTATGAATATTTTTATAAGATTAAAATGATAAGTAGGCATATCATTTTGTTCAACTCTTTGTACTTTCCTAATGGCATAGTTATAATAAATGCATATTATTCAATCATGTGGAAACATAATTTACTTAATAATTGCTACTTTGAGGTATTTACTTAATCTATTGTTGGTTGTTCTGGTTTATTTTCATTTGTACTCACTTCTCTATTATGCTTTTTGTGGTATGGATTATATTTGGTCTGCATTAACTTGGAAGATAAATGTTTATTTTTCCCTGTTACCATAAAACAATCATTTATATCATTTATTTTATATGTCTTTTTTAAAAAAAGTTGCTGTAAACTCCTTTTTGTATGACAAGAAATTTAGTGGCTTTCCCCTTTCCCCTCATAATTCCTTAAAGCAAGACTTTTAAAAAATCACTTTTTTCCTTCTTAGTCTTGAGTCTGAGTTTTTCGCATTCAGTAAAAATTTAATCAAATATTAAAGTATACATCAGGCCACATGCTTGACAGTCTTGGCACTCTTCTTCATTCCTGCAAAACATTCCTTAAACCTTCCCTCCTCAAAAACTTCTGCTGTTCTTGTATCCCTTTCACACACTCCCTGGAAAAAAATTCCTTTTCTTATGGCTTGTGTCTCTGTCTCCCCAAAGCCTCAGGAGTCATAGGTGTGGCTTTTTCAGAGGTGGCTGGATCTAGAATGTGTGATGCTGGAATTGATTCATGGTGCAATGCTAGGCTCCAGGGCACTAGGATTAAGGGTGTGAGTGCTACCTGCCCTAAGTAGTCTGGATAAGATAAAAGGGGTATAAAGACCCTTGTTGCTTTGCTAGTCTTTGCCTGAGCATGAACTGTTCTCATTTGTGAAGCCACCCTGCCTTGGAGCCAGCCAATTATGGACTGAAACCTCTACAAATTGCGAACTAAATAAACCTTTCCTCCTTTAATTTTGGGTGTCAGGTATTTTGTTTCAGCAACAAGAGATAAGTAACTAAGATACCTTTCATGTACAAATTTTGTCCTGAGCTACTAGGTTTTTTTTTGCTGATTTTTCTGTACAAGGACTAAGGAGACAGAGACAAAGACAGAGACTGACAGAAACAGAGAGACAGAGACCAAGAGAAAGGGGCAGGCCACCAGTGAGCAGAAATAGATTTCCTATCAAAATATATCTGCCATCTTCTGGGGAGAAATATATTTTTACTTGATATTCTTCAGCTCATAATATCTAATAATAAAGTCAAAAGTGAAATGCCTTTTTGCATTGGCAGTATCAGGTGAAGGAAATGTGGAAGTAAGTATCTGAAATGAATTTACTTGACTTCACAAAACTGTGCTGTTAAGATTTCTCTGCACAGGGAAGTGAGGAAGATACCTGTGAACTCCGTTGTATTATTCAGGGGCTTCTCGCAGATGTAGGGTAGTTTAGCTTCACAGAAAATCATCTGCCACAGTCCAGACTCAGCATCCATTTTTGCACAGCTTGATCCACCTATTATAGGTGCACTTGGCATATCTTAAAAGGTAGGATTTTCAGAGTTAAAAACGGTTAGGCTCAGGGTGGTAGTTAGGAAAACTAATTCAAAGTCATAATTTTTCGCCTTTCTGGAAACTCATAGTACACTTGATACTTTTAACTAAATTGAAATTTTATAAGCCTCAGTGGGTAACAATGTGCTTAAGTACGTCTTTCTTCTAAACTACAAGACACAAAGGAAAACATTCTGATATATCACAATTTAAAATGCAAAAGCAAAAACAAACCTCTGTTTCTAAGCAACTTTCCACCTGTGGCCGGTAACTCTTAATCTGCTATTCTACAATAAATGTTTATAGCATGATGAAGATATTATCTGTAAGATTCTGTAATGCCTTTAAGCCCTTAAAATGAAGATTAAATTAAGGGCTGGCAGTGTATTTTAGTGATAGAGCACTTGCTTAGGAGGTGCAAGGCTCCTGGTTTGATCCCCAGTGGCCTCCCCCTCCACTGCTTTAAAGATTCTATTTACTGAGATAATAAGAGATTTATTTTCTTTTTTTTAAATTTTATTTTGTTGGTATATTTTAGATATACAATATATTGACATTGGATCTTTGGAAATTTGCACCTTTACATAATCTCTCTTGGTTCTTATTTTTCCCCCTTTCCCTGCCCTCCCTTCAACCCCTGCATCCCTCCCTATTTACAAAGACTTTGTTTCCATTTTCTCATATTAATTCCATTCCCTTCTTTCCTTTCCTCTACCCCTCCCACTTCCCCTTCCACTTTGCCCCCTTTCTTCCTATTTCACATTATTATACCTTTTAGTCCTTATTTACATTTTCAGTTTCTCACACTAGAGAAACTATTCACTATTTACACATGTGTCCTATTTATTTCACTTAAGAGTATCACCTCAATATGCATCCATTTAGCTATAATTGTCTCTAATTTCTCATTTTTTATGGCTGAGTAGTACTCCATTTTATTTTAAAAAACTACATTTTCTTTATCCAGTAGAGATTTATTTTTTAATAAGAAAATTTATTTAGCTGAATGACATTGGTATTTCATAGTAGATAACTTTTTTTTCCTGTATGTGCACAGAATACTTCATTACTGAAATTAATGTGAATTTTAAGGTTCTGCATTTGCCAGATTTGTATTTTTTAAAAAGTACCTCATCCTTCCTTTTGAGGAAAAAGTTATTTTGGCCAAGTAGAGTTTTAATTATTTCATTCACTGTAAAGTTTTCTTTGAAGTATTTATCTGAGTAATGAAATATACCCATTATGTTGTCAGTACTTGAGTGCCACAGTGGAGGGACCCCAAGCTTTTGAAATTGAGGAACTTTCCACGTTAGAGTTGAGCTGCACATGAAAAACAACATGAGTGAATCACGGACATGTTAAGTCCCCACAGGTCCCAGAATGGCTCTTGGCCATATGGTGGGGGTCATCCTGCTCCTACTTAAAAGTGCGAGGTGACTGTAAAGGTCAAGGACAAATGCTCAGCAACCCATGGTGTGGTCAACAGGTACTATAGTTAAGAATGGCTTAGGAAAATTTCCTTTTGAGAAGTAACCACAAAATTTGTCAATACTTGAAACTTTGATAAGAGTTCAGTGATTGGGAAACCCTTGTTTTTTGAAGCTTTTGCTTTGTGCAAGTTGGTGGGGAAGGAGCATTACCTGGGTCCCAGTTGAGAAAGTTTAATGGTTTGTGGTCTGACCATTCCCAGCCTCTGGCTGAGTATAGCTGATTTAATCCAATCCAGAATATTTTAGCAATGTCTTCTTTTCCTGTAAGATTTACATAATTTTTAAAAGTGACACTATTACCTAAGTTATCATCTAAATAAGACCAACTTTCTACTAAAGGCAAAAACAAAACAAGAGAAAACAAATTAAATCCCACCTCCAAACCTTGAAGGCCTTGACTATAAGCAGAAATCCCTGTAGTAGGCTGACTAGGCAACAAAGGCAGGCCAGGCTGATAGACAACAAAACTTTGTACTATTGAGAAACCCAAAGTCTCATGCATTTGTTCAATTCTGTTTTCCCATTAGCTTGTCCAATTCCCTTTTTTCTAAGGTAAAAACAGAATCTTCAGATTACTGATTCACGATCTATTTTTTCAAACTCTTGCACTAATTTGAAGACAAAAAACAGTTTCCATTGTATATTTAGATTTTGAACTCATGAAACACATGATTTTAAACTCATGAAGCACATATTTTCCAGGTACTAGGAATATAAAAACCAAAATGACAAAGTCTCTGTTCTTATAAAAATTTTAATCTAGTAAAAAAGGAATTGATACAGAACCCCACAAATGGTAAAGTACTTTTGGAACTGGGTCAGAAATATGTATAAGATGCATATGTATAATATGTATATTCTATTTTTCAGGCAACAGAATATATGGCACTAGTATCCAAAGGAACTCTTAGACTGGAGAAACAGAATGAGAGTTATACATATGTGTGTAAACAGGGGATGTGTATCATTCAAGTCTATTATTTGACAACCAGACATCATCAGCAAAAATAAAAAAGAAAGAGAAGCATAAATAATTTAAATATTGAGGCCAATTGCTGATATGCCATTCAATGTGCATATGCTCATAAAATAGGGATGTGATCACACTTGTATGGGTCCATAAGTATAGGAAAAAGAATGAAAAGAATGTGCAAATGATTGTTGAGAATTTTTTCCATTGTCTATGAAGCCAACAGTGTTGTTCAGGAGCCTGGCAGGACTTCATCAACATCATGAAGGAAGAATTTTAAAAATTAATTGAAGGCCTGGTAGCACAGGTAGAACAACTGACAAATTGCTTTACCAAAGACAAAGAAGATGCTGACAAACGGAGCAAGCTTTATATAGGTTGGAACCTTTATAAATTTGTGGAAATATTTCCAGCAGTAAAACACTTAATAACAGTGTCTTAATTCTTCCCAGGGAATTATGTATGATGTATTATTGCATTACATATCATGTATATGTATATTATATAAAAACTGTATGATTTTCACATAGAAAACCATATCCATACCTTAAGGGCTTTCCAAGGGTAATTTTCACTATACATGATATTTGCCTTATTGCAGACATTGTAACCCAAATTCTTACAACATGACTTCTTTGGAACCAAAACTAGGGTGTGGAAGAGCTGTCCTGTGTTGAGGAGTAACAGCAGCAGGAAAGAGGAAAGGTGCCAAGAGCAGTAATCAGACACCAATGTTGGAGGGATGGCAGGGAAGAGGGTATTGGGGACAACTACTTAGCAAGGAGAAAGAGAAGAGCTCTAGCAATCAAGAGACAGCAGGAAAGTTGAAAATCACAGAGAAACACAAGATAATACAGAGAAAAGAAAAAAGCAGCCTCTAATGCCAACCTTGATTCCCCAGGAGGGAGGACCTGACTCCAAAAACATAAGGTAAGCCCAGAAGGGCCAGCAGCCCCAGTGATAAACAATGGATTGGCAACATGAGCCCCAGGACAAACCTACAGTTACTGCGAGCAGCAAATACAGTGTGGGGTTTTACTCTGAATGTGACTCCCTCTGCATGGCAGGCTAGCTTGGGAAAAAAAATCCAGTGCAGCACTTACCATATTCAGGAGTAATATAATCAGGAGCCAATTTGAGAAGGGGTTTATCGTGTTAAGACTGAGCTACTCCAGAGAATCAGAAGTCACATAACAATTACACCTTAGGGTCTCTGAGGTCACCCTACTCAGTGACTGGGTGGGAGATGGCCTCAGGAGACAGTCCTGGAGTGGGGGAGGGCTTGTCACAGACTTCCTGAGAAGAGTAAGCAGTGGCAAGCTCAGGCTACGAAGACCAAGGTAGTCCCTCTTTCTGTGGTGAGAAGCCAGGCTGGTCATGTGTGGTATCTGAGAGGACTACAATTGAGTTCAGTGGACTACTCACCCTCCACCCCCTTGTTACCTACTTTCAGCACAAAAAATGGTCTGTTTGCATTCCCCACCTGCTAACACGATTAATGACACACTTCTGCTTGGATATTTTCTACAGCCTAGGGGTATTGATAGAAGGCTTCTGGAGCAAGTGGGGCATTTCATGAGCCCACAGGCAGCAAAGCTAGTTGGGGATAGTAGGGTTCTTGGTGCATGGAAGGGCACAAAAAATATTAAAAGTCTCTGGAGTGAGCACACCCCTGAGGCAGAGAACATAACAATTGACTGACCCTACCCAGAGGTAAAGGTGTGGCAGGATTCAGCATCCACACAGCAAAAAGTGGGTATGGAAACACAGTGTGACCAACATGACTCACTATTCCTTCCCCATATCTGGCGGATTCCAATACTACAGGTCCTGGAAGAAACTACTCGTTGAAATACCTTAACAAGGAAGAATATTGCTCACTCTCTCTGTCTTTTATATTTTGGAATTTTTTTGTTCAGTTGTTTTTATTCTGTTTTTCTTTTTTTTCTTATTTTTTGTTACTTTTACCTAAATATCTTTGTTTAAAAATTTTTAGTTGGATTTTAAAATTTCACTTTTCTCTCCTCATCTTTCTTTTCTGTCTTTATTTTTTAAATTTTTACTTCTTCCAATTTTTCTTTCTCCACTTCCTCCATTTATTATTATTATTTTTTCTGGCAATAGATTCCCTAATCTCACCCAACTACTATCAAACCTGAACATCATTGAGAAATAACATACTCCATTATGCTATGCATATGCACAACTCTTATTTCCTCAATCAGATCAAGCACTTTGGTTACAAAGTCTTTTATTTGGTTCACTTTTGTTGACATCATTACTCCTAGTCCAATGTTTACACATGGCAGTTTGCAGTAAAGGGACACATAACAAATTTCTTCTCAAAATAAGGATACTCTAAATTTTAGATTCTAAAGCACAGCTTTCTTGAGTCTTGGGAAATTAGCAATCATAATTAGGCATACTGATATGCCTAAACAATTTTATACTGAAAGAGAACCTTAGAAACAGATGCATCTTTCAAATTACTGATATATATAAAAATACATGAAGTGTCTTTCCAGGAATACAGGAAAATAAGGTACTTTTCTATATCATCTCACTTTTATAAGTTATTAGGGAAAAACTGATTCATTAAGAATCATGCACCATTCATTGCTCCAAATGCATCATTAGATTTTTT
Organism: Heterocephalus glaber; assembly: GCF_000247695.1. The sequence goes on along the minus strand of NW_004624732.1, from coordinate 5,746,228 downwards.
TAGAATGGTCATAGTCACACTTCGACACTTTTCTCCCTCCTGAAACCATCATTTTCCAAATGATGATATTCTAGGAGACTTACATTTATTGGAATTTTACATTCTCAGTGATATTTTTGGTAAGGCTTTAGTGAAGTCTTGGCATAGTAGTCTACCAAACACTAGCGTATTAGACTTGACAGATCTCCATTCTAAAGTTTTAATAATTTAACTGCCAAACAACACACACACACAAAAGATAAAGCTATAAATAAGAAAGGAGGCCTGAATAAATCATTAGCCAAAAAGTCAGTGGACTTTTAATGAAAAAAAGAAAGAAATAAAGAAAATATGTAAGAATAAATAGCACAGTAAAAGAAAAGTAAGGACTCTGTAATTCTCTATGTTGATATTCAAATCCCAATTCTGGAATGTCTTAGCTTGTGACACTGGGTACACTATTACTAAGCATCAATTTTTTTTAATCTGGTGATAAAAATCTGGTGATGTGGTAGCCAAGATTAACCTCTTTCAGAAGAAGCCTTGCTCATAGCACTTTCAACTACTTATAGTTATTATATATAACTATATATAACTTATATAAAATTGTGACAAAATTCACTGGAAATATTTAATAAGTCAGTATTTGTTTACTATATGCCACTAATGCTTAAAGTTTTGTGCTTAAAGTTTAAAAAAACCCCAACACCATCTCTGCCTGCAAAGAAGACTTATAAAAGGTGAATCCAGGTACATGCCCGATACAAGTTGTTTTTGTAAGATCAATCATTCAAATTTCTTTTCTGTGCTAATTATTTGCAAGTGACATTGGACAAGTTACATCTCCTCTCTGAGCTTCACAATAATCATCAGCAAAATGAGCATAATAACGATACAAGTGCTGATAAAACATTTCAATTTTAAAAACTGTATTACAGGAGCCATCTCCAGTGCTGAGGAGGAGCCTTTTGGGCTGCTGTACCACTGCCCCCAGGGCCAAGGAGCAGAGCCACTCCCAGCATCCAGGAGGTCAGCCATATGGTGGGGAGGGGCAGCAGTACACACTCACCTCCCTCATCTCCCCTCCATTGAAATGAGAAGTCTCAAAACAAGTCTCAAAACCAGACTCCAAGATCACCTAAAGCAACCCCAAAGGGAAACGGTATGGAACACTGATACTCAACCATCTGGACTACCTGAACTGGCAACAAAAGTGGATCTGGAAAAAATGAAATTAGAAATAATTTCTCAGATAACAGCAGAGATTGTGCCCATAGTGAAAGACATGATTAATAAATCTAGAAAGGACACGGATAAAAAAAATAGAGGAGGTGAGGAACATGATGGAATCCCAACATAGGAAACAAATGGAATCCATAAAACAGATACAAACAGATTTC
>NW_004624732.1:5723598-5740823 GCF_000247695.1 Heterocephalus glaber | reverse complement strand
GCTGAGATTCCACCTCACCCCAGAAAGAATGGCTGCTATCATGAAATCAACCAATAACAAATTCTGGTGCAGCTGTGGGGGAAAAAAGAACACTGCTCTATTGCCAGTGGGAGTGTAGATTGGTGCAACCACTGTGGAAATCAGTATGGAGATACCTCAAGGAACTAGGACTGGAAGTCCCATTTGACCCAGCTCTTCCTCTGCTGTGTTTCTTCCCCTCAAAATTAAAAGAATCATACCACAGTGATATATGTGGACCCATGTTCATAGGAGCACAATTTGTAATAGCCAAAATTTGGAAGCAGCCCAATTGCCCATCAACTGGATACTAGATAAAGAAAATGTGCTTTTTAAAAATAATATGGAGTACTAGTCAGCCATAAAAAATGAGAAATAAATGTTTATTGCTAAATGGATGCACATTGAGATGATACTCTTAAGTGAAATAAATAGGACACACATGTGTAAGTACCAAATAGTTTCTGTAGTGCGAGAAACTAAAAGTGTAAATAAGGACTAAAGGGTATAATAGATAATGTGAAATAGGAAGAAAAGGGGCAAAGTGGAAGGGAAAGTGAGAAGGGTAGGGGAAAAGAAAGAAGGGAATGGAATTAATCTGAGAAAATGGAAAGAAAATCTTTGTAAATAGGGAGGGATGGAGGGGTTGATGGGAGGGCAGGGGAATGGGAAAAAAATAAGAAGCAAGGTTGATTATGAAAAGGTGCAAATTTCCAATGATAAATGTTATTGTATTGTATACCTATAATACACCAATAAAATTAATTTAAAAAACTGCATTGCAGTAAAAGACACATTGCCAAGAGTGAGGGGATATATTTGGAGATTAATGGCAATGCGTCTTTTATTGTAATAACATTTTAAATTTAAACATTCAAACTGCATTTTATGATCACTTCATGTGTGTTGTTCACAGCAATTTTGGTCAAATAAAACATTAAAGTGTGTCCTAATACACCTTACTCACTGAATCTGGCACTCTGTGACTCCTGGCTCTTCTTCAAAATAAAAAATGACCTTGAAAGTGAATGTTTTGAATTAATTTAGGCATTGAGGCAGCCACAACAGCACAACTAAAGGCATGAAAAAGGACTTCCAGAACTGCTTCAGAAAGTGGCACGAATGTGTGTTCAAAGCAAGGGGGAGTATTTTTAGAGGAGTTAGTGGCACTATTCCTTTTACTGCAAGAAAATTGTAAAAATTTAAACGTTCACTCTAGTTTTTGGTCACATCTTGTACCTAACTTCACAGGGTTGTTATGTAAGATAAAATGAGAAGATATATAAAAACATTTAATAGTCTGCGTCAATTATCATATATTACTACTACATTTTTCATTCAGAGCGCAAATCATTAAGGACTCATTAAATCTTAACAAATCATTAGGGTTTTTGATTTTTAAAATAATACGAAATTTTTGTATATAAACTTTCTTTTCAGAGATGTGCAAAATTTTGATGGAAAAAGTTAGAGAATTTCACTGGGCACATAACAAAAGTCTTAAAAAATAGAAAGGCATACCATTTTCATGGCTGAGAAAACAGTGTGGAAACAGCAATGCCTTCCTAATTAATGTATAATTCAATGCAATTCCAACCAAAATCCCCATAGGTATTATCACTGGAATTACAAGGTGATTCTGAAATTCATATGAAAAACACATGGTATTTTTATTTTTGCTCTTGTCTATATGCTTTAAGTTTTCATCATTAACTATTTTAAAATTACAACTACCATCCTGCAAACAAAATAAAACAAAGTCCTATCCGCTCCACAGATCCACGTCAAATCCACTTAAGATTTCTTAAAACTTTCTTTACCCCTGAGGACTGTATTTCTTCACTTAAATGTGAGGACTTTTTACTGAGGTTCTGCAGTGTGACAGTCATCTGGTTTATCTTCCTTGAATGTCGACTTTTCAACATTCAAAGAGTTTAAAGTTCACTCCCTGCCCCCAAATCCTTTCACTTAGGATTGTTTTCTGAACATCAATTTCTGGTCTCCATCACAAGATGCATTTTTCAATAAACAAAATATGTTTACATTCAGTACTTTTTTGCAGTGACCTTCAATAAGGAAGTTTAAATCCCAAGCAAAGTCAGGAAAATATACACAAAACATAACTTCTGGACATAAAAGTAGATGAAGGCACTTTTATAATTTCAATAATTTTCTCTACCATATGCAAGTTAAACCTACCTTTAAGATAAGTTAATTCAGCAGCATTGTTGATGCTTAGTAAGTCAGCTTCTTGACTCTGACATGAAACATAGGCTTCTTTCCAAGAAAGAACTGCCTGAGTATTAAACTGGTAGCAACTTCCAGTTTTCTCATTCTTTTCCCAATTACCTTCACAGCCATTTTCTGGGATAAAAAGATAAGTTAATGAAAAATAAGGACATAATGCTTTCTATTACTTGCAATGCCTACAAGTACTGTGATTCAAATTGCATACCCCTAGGTAGGATATGCCAAAATGGAGGCTGCTATTGCCTGTTTAGACTATATTTTGATTCTTTGGTTACACAGTGAAATTGAAGTTGGAGGATACCAAATGACTCAAGATAATGAAAGCCTCTACTCTCCTTTACCTCCTATCTGCTACAATGGCATGTTTTTACCTATGTCCATGACTGTCCTCTGCTTGACAGTACAAGTCTCCATATGTACAGGTGTGGAACTCTAAGCTAGTGGAGAAGAAGTTTGCTTAACCATGGTGTCAGACTGCAGGGAGTTTCCCCACAGACTGCAGAGAAACCAAAGTCTGTAGGTGTGTGCACTAGACATGCTGCTTAAATGGCCAAGATGTAGAACAAGTAACCATCTTATTTCAGAAACCAAGTTTCTTTTTATTTTAATAGATGATTAAATGTATGATATAATTTATATTATAAAATTCATATTATGTATGCATACATATGTAGGTCTAGAAACATGTATGTACATTATATAATGTATATCATGCATCCTTCAACAGACCTGTAAAGGTAAACACAACTTTAGGCAAAGAATCTTGAAGTTGTCTCCTGGATGAGTTATATAGGTGTTGAAACACCTGGTTCAAAAATATACTCAGAACCTCCCACGTGCTTCTGACAAGAAGGAAAAATCAGTGTAGGTTGTATCATGTGCATCCTGGCAGGTGGGGGGTTTCATAGGCCCTTCTATAATCATTTACACATCAGATGTTCGTGTCATGGGCCTATATACTGGTAAGGCCCTTAGAGATCCTCTTACCAAACGGCCTCATTTCACAGAGAGAACAAAGGCCTACAGGTGTTTGAGGTAGAACTATAATCAGAACACTGATCTCTTCTATTGCTCTTCTGAGTAGCACATTCTTCCTTTTCAGCCACTTTTCTAGGGCATAAATACCAACAGAGATTGTAATATTGGTGAAAACAAAATAGGGGGGTTTTGTAGGCACATGGCTTACGCATTCATTATTACTATTGAGGCCCTCTGCTTGTAAATCCAGAAGCTTCTGGTGGGATGGCAGTGAGTTTGCTATACAAAATCACCTCCAGGGTTTAGCAAGTCTTTGGGTTTGAGAAACTCATAATCTTGCTTCTCCCAGGACAAGTAACTTGGGGCGGGGGGGGGCCTATGAATATATTATCAACTCCTATTCTACTACTTAAAGGAAGTTAAAGGCACCATGACATACGCCAGTCAAGGCTGCAAGGCAGAGCAAATACATTGGAGAATGGGATTAGGAATCCTGGTTTCTGCCAGGCTCCATAAGAATGTGGTCTGACTTTTGCAGATCCTTCCATCAGTCTGAGTATGCTGCCTCTCACCTGAGAAACAGTTTGCACTAGACAATATGTAAACTCCATTTCCCATCTAAAACTGCTGACCCAAACTTATAGCCAGAGTTAAATAAAACAGTTTCATGGTTGATCACATTCTGCTTGTTATTAATTATAGCTGAAGCAAATATTAGCTTTTTATATTTCAGTAGGTTCCAGGTGTGGAAAACCTGGGCCTCAACCTCGATACATAATTTTCAAAATGCAGTCCCCAGACCAGCATGCTAAGCATTGCATGGGAATCTGTTGAACTATAAATTCTTGGGCTCCTCCCTAAATCTACAGAATAAAAATCACTAGAGGTGGGACCTAACAATCTGTGTTCTAACAAACCCTCCCAGTGATCTCATTGTCCTGAAGTTTGAGACTCACTGTCCCAGTATAACCTCTTCAAGTTGCTCAGAACTCTGCAGGTTGAAGCTCATATTCCAGAAAGGAGGGATCAGCATTACTAATTCCATCAGGCTTTCTATTCAGTGAAGCAGCATAGCTCTCCATGGCAAGAATCTCACAGCCAGATTTCCTGGGTTTGTATCCTAGCTTTGATATTTATTAGTTTTTTGACCTAACGTCAGTCATGTAATTCACCTGTGCCTCACCATACTTATCTGTAAAATAAAGCTAAATCATGGTACCCACCTTATAGGGTCGCTGTAAGGACTGAAAGAGTTAATAGATATTGAGAGCTTACACCAATGGATACATTTAAATATTAACTATTATTATGCGGGTTGGAGCTCTCTCCTCTTTGCTATAGATTCTTTCAACCTATTGCATATTGAATAATATTCCTTTTTTTTTTTTGGTACTGGGGATCAAACTCAGGACCTTGCGCTTTCGAGGCAGGTGGCAGAACCACTGAGCTAAATCCCTGGTCCTGAATAATATTTCGTAAGCACCTATGATCCCTTGTAATTCTCTCCTAATTGCCAAGATACCGTGTCACAGTGATATATCAGATAATGTCACAACTTCTACGTTGGTCTCTTTTTGTCTGTAAAAAGAACAGTGAATTCTTTAGCACACCCTGAATAGTTTGCTTCTAGTAAGAAGCAACTAGAAAAAGTGTTCTGATCAACACACAGGAAAGACAGAGAGAACAGTATTATCAATTCTGAGAAGGCCAAGGATATCTGTCTCCTTTCTCTTAGCTTCAGGCCATAAACATACTTAAATTTCCACCATTTTAAAAGTGGAACCTATCTCCTCCCCTCCATGCTATTCATCTCTCTTTTTCTCTCCACGAGATGTATGAGGTTAACTTCCTTCTGCTCATGCTTCAGTTCATCATAACTCAGTTTTTTTCTCCTACTAGTCTTCTGAAACTGCATTTTCCTAACTGCTAGTGTTCTGAAATTCCAATTTCCTAACTGCTCATGCTTTTTCCACTTCTCCCAGAGATATGTGTACTATTCAGTTCTCCCCTCCTCTGTGTCTTCCATGACACAAGCCATCTTGGTTTTCCTCTTGACTTGCTTCTGAAAGCAAATGCAAAACAACACATTATTTCTCTTTCCTTCTCCAAATATATGCTCCTTACCTAAGATATTTGTTACCATCACTTTTTAGTAATCTTGCCTCCTTTTTGCCTCACATAAATTGTACTATTTTCTTTCCAGACATAAAGCTTACCCGTCCACACATACCTGGTTTTAAGCAGATGCCCCACTTTTGATCATATTCATAATTTAAGGTGGTAGCACACCATGGCCCACTATGATCTTCATCAAGAATGCAATCATGATGCCATGTCCCATGAACTAAAAATGGAAATTCACAAGGTCTCCCATAAGAGTTTCCATCTCTGGTATAAATCTCTGTGGGTTGGGAAGGAAGCAAAGAGAAGAATTAAAAACTGGGTAATTACCCTTCACCTAGGAAATTTCTAAAAATTCTTTTAAAGAAAGAATATTGTTTCCACTTATGAGAATATGGTATGGAGGTAGGGTGCATGGTATGGACAGAGCATGGATGCTGACTGTTCAGGTCTGGGCTTGAATGCTGATTTCCCCTCTAATCCCCATTTGCCTTAGTTTCTGCATTAATTGGGAATAATGAAGGTTGCTCACAAGAATCTGATGAGATAATCCATGCGAAGCTTCTTTCTTTGTAATAAGACGGATTAAAATATCTTGGCTTTCTCAGGTAAGCATGGACTACTCTACTGTGGGTGGCAGAGTACTTCACCAGAAAGGGTATCCTGACTGAGATTTAATTCACCTCCATTTTCTTTAGTAAATGTGGGGCCAGAAAAATACCTGGGCATCACTGAGGGCACATGTGTGGACTCTTGAAACTATCCATAGAGTTAGAGTGATGGACAAATAGCCCCACTGCTTAAAAGAATTTAGACTGTGGGTTTTGAGGAAGTGAAAGGAAGAGCTGCTGGATTCCTAGGTAGATTTTTGGAGAAATTAGGGCAGAGTAATTTAGGTTCTGAAAGAAAAACCATTCTCAAAGGGGCAGTTATGGGACCAGCTGGTAGCCAGCAAAGGAGCAGATTTAGCTTTTCATTTAAATCATTTTCTCTGAGGCCCAGAAGCATTGAAAGATGATTCTAATGGAAAATATGCCTGGAAATGCTAGAGAAGTGCTTAATCACTTTCTTAAGGTGTTTTTATAGAACAACTATTTCTGACACCATATCCTATATCCCAATTTGTTTAAAACCCTGGTCACTTTCAGATAAAATAACAGCTATTAAGTAAACCATAGTCATCAAATCTCTTTACCCTTTACTAGGCTACCAGAGTCTTTCAAAATGTCTCACAGATTTTCTGAAAAATGTGTTTAAGACAGTCTTTGCTCCTATATCCTTAATTATTCTCAAGAGTTCACCTGACTGAAATGTGAAACTTAATTTAACTGTTTGGAATGTATTACGCAGCTATATAACAAAAGACAAGAATAATCTAGGTGTTTTTTTCTTTTCAAGCAAGATCTTAAGGATGAAACTCTTAAGGTTTTGTTACCCACGTAAATGGCTTCGAACAGGGTACTTTTACTAGATTATGCTGACCTTCTGTTTTATAAGGGTTGTGCTCATCATATATGCTTTATTTCTGACCACACTAAAAACTCCCAACAATTCACGACTGATTTCCCTTCTCTATTACAATACTAAGAGGACAATCCCTGAACACAAAGACTGTGACTTGCAAGACCACTGGGTTTTCCCCCAAAAAACTTTCATCTCTGTAATAGCACTGTCATATACATTTCTTTCACTTGCTCTTTACCACAAACCCATGAGCTGAGTAGGGAAGGTGCTATACTTGTTTGTGAAATCCCCATTGTTTTCAGAGTAGTTAAGTGAAATACTGTATTCAGTGACTTAGCTGTGAGTGACAGAGATGAGAAGGCTCTGATTAGAGTCCTTGACATTCAAGGACATGTTTGAAAGCAATGCTTGCATTCTGAGGACTTTTTCTTTTTACATTTTTATTTTTATTAGTACAGGTGTGCAGTACCTAATGATTACTTTCATCATGGGGAGTTGGTTCATGAATATATTACATCTTAATTCTTTTTACATCCCTGTCCCCTTTCTTTCCTTCCCCTCCCTCCACAGCAGAAAGCCAGATTTCATTGAAAAGCTCAAACTTTGAAGAATGATAAGCAAACAACGACCACCACAACAGAAGCAATTAAATGATGCTTATTACTCACTAAGAATTTTACTCCCACTCATCCTTGCTATTTGTTTCTGTTTTTGTTTTTTGGTACTGGGGATCAAACTCAGGACCTTGCACTTGTGAGGCAGGAGGCAGCACCACTGAGTTAAATCCCCTAGCCCTCATCCTTGCTATTGTTGGACCTCCTGAATCCCATGGGTTTCCATAGTGGCTTTTAGAGAACAAGCTTCCCTGAATGTATTGATTCAGGGTAATAGCATCTTTGAAAGAACAACTTACTATGTAACTTCAAATCTGTGAGACGGTATTTATGTGAAAAAATTAACTTTGTCAGTAACATGAAAAAAATAGCTTTAATAGTCCAAGAGGTTGGCAGGTTTCTGAGCGTCATGCTGAAGCTCAAGTAGTTAAGATGGTTCTCACAGCCACCTTTCCACCAAAAGCCCATTTCCTCTGCATGATTCACCATTCAAAATTTTGAAGAGTGATAGTCAGGTCAAGCTATTGTATGATAAAAATACATATCTAGGTACTAGTCAAAAAGAGCAGTTCATTCATAAAGCTTATGTAACTAAAGCTTTCTCTGAGATGAACATAAGTCATACAGCAAGTGTAAGAGGCAATCCAGGGCACAATGGTGAATGGATTTTCATATATTAGAAGTAAAAATTTTTAGACTGCAAAAGTCAAGTGAGAAATAGACACTATATTTGGGGAAAGAAAGCTTGGCTTTGATCCCTAGCTTTGCTGTAACAAGCTGGGTAACCTTGAACTTCACTTTATTGAGACTCAAGTATCTTACTTTCCTTATCTCTATACAGGTACACAAGGATAGGGCAGGGGCCAGTATCAGGAGTCAGAGAGAATACTTCTAGAGAAGGTCCCTAACTTAAGACAGCAGGGACACACAGGCTGTCTGTGTCCCTGAGTAGGAATGGACACACATAAAATTAAAAGGGTAGAATTGCTAATTTTTAATACTTGATTCAATTTGAACAGTGGGAGAGGAAAGCAGGAAAACTTGAGGCTGTCTTGTTTATTTCTGATATGCAGAACTTGGATGGTGTCAGTCACCTAGAGAAGAACAGAGTAGAGGTGGCAGCTCTGGCTTTGGCCTCTGTGCAAATTAAAATGTGAAGTACAGCTTGACTGGTCAGAACTATATGGGCCTTTAAAAAAATTTAATGTTCCATATATTACACGTGGAAAGGTACAGAAACATATTCATGTCTGTGGGCTGTGCCAGGGCTCTGTTCAGCTCTCTTGGGTCCTGCTCTGGGTGAATTCTTAGCTTTACTTTGGCTGCTGTGTGAGGCCCATGGACTCCCTTCTGAGAAAAATATTATAAATGCATAAATAAAATACACAGGATAAAAGGAAGCAATTTACATTGAAATGAAGACACTTTGGGGACTGAGGGAGTATAAGATTATAACTATACCTTCAAAAGAACTGAGGACAGGAAAATTAAAAATCTCTGCCAAGAAAATGATGGGTTCAGATCCCGGAACAAATATAAATGAATCAAGTTAAATCCACTTCCAAAACAATTTTGTTGGGAACTATGTTTTCTTTTAGTTGCCAACTTAGAGAGAGTCATTTATGGCATGAAATTTAAACATGGCATTAAATGGTACCCAGAAAGCAACAACTCTAAATTCAGGAGGAAGCTGGCTAGCAGAAATATATTTGTTTAATTACTCAAAGGTCAAGAATGGAAGAAAAGGAACATCCCTTCTCTAACATTTTTCAGTTAACAGTAGAACCATATATTCTCAGAAGATTTTCTGGCTTTTCCCTCAGAAATAAAGGTTCCTTTAGCAGAAAAACTCTTGAAGATAATGGGCAGACGCTGTTATCCTGAGTCTAAGCCAATCTTAGCTTAAATGAGCCTTAAGGAAAGAGCAAAACCTCTGGTAAGCTATGTACTTTTTAAAGAGAGCAGCTAGATAATAGGACTCAAGATAATTACAAATGTCAACATTTGACAAAATTTAGAGAAACATCGTGAAAAAGGATTTGCTTGGTTGACAGCTGATTACTTTAATGGTTAAAAAATACATCTATTTATTATTTTTAAACTTGGAAATTCAATGAAACATGGTCCCTAGACTCAGAGCAATAGTCATGGTAATATTGAGTACTTGTTTTTGGAAGCAATCAAGAAAAATTCCACTCTTAAAATGTTGAATCATAAATACAAACATCGACATGTGATAGCCATGCCAAAAATGAAAATAAAACTCCTGACAGAAACTTTAAAAATATTCCTACCATATCAAAACATCTAGGTAAGGAAGAATTCATCTTGTTTTCTTTCTTCTTTTTAAATTTTAATACTGAGTGCTCGCTTTGGCAGCACATATACTAAATTTTAATACTGATAGGATCAGTATTAAATCACTTGTCTTTTAGCTTGCACAAAGATGTTCTATTAATCTGACATTTCCTTTCTCCCAGAGTTCAGAATGTTATCATAGGAATATGCTCAGGTATCACATTAATTTCAAATCCCAAGTTTACTATGACATGGCCGTGCCACGTCTTAGAGCCTCTCCCAGCCTTACTGTGAAGGGATGAGGGCAGGGCAAATACAACCCAGCTCAGAGGTATGTGGTAAGAATGTAGCCTGAAGTAACTGCATGGTGCCAGGAACCAAATAGCTTGCTTACTGACCTTACCAGGGTATGACTTTATTTCTACTCAGTTGTGCATATTACATTTAGCAACCACGACAGCAAATGGATCAAAGTTCCTCTCCCGTACTCACCATGGTAAGGCTGGTCACAAAGGCTTTCCTCAGAGCCTCCCTTCTTCCACGCATCAGATGTATTTGTGCTAGCTATGGCATATCCATCCTCCAGAGCCAACCTGTACTGGGAAGCACTATACAGAGAGTGGTGGTCACACTTCCACCACAGCATGGCATTAGAGTCACAGCTGAACATTCTCAGGGTATCCATAGGCTTGGTAATATCCAGACCAAGGCACTTCTGGGATTGTAAGTGGAAAAGGCGATGCTGGGACACCCACTTCCATAACATATCCTTAGTTTCATCACAATCCTTTGCTACTATCCACTGATACAGTGGCTTGATGCACTTGCCTGTGTTTTCATTGACAATGGTGAACAAATCATTACCTGGACCAGGACAGAGTAAAAGAAGACATTTCAGGATTCTGAATTATGTGGCCAATGTGCCTTGCTCTCTACTGCTGAAGACAGTAGAGCGCAATTGGACTGTTCCCACCCTAAGAGCTTGATTAACTGTAATATCTACACAAGAAAGGAGGTCAGTAATGGAGGTAATACAACGTGCATCAGAGCATGGACTTCAGAGCCAGTCTTCCTGGGTTCATATCCTGCCTCTGCTCCTACATATTAGCCATGATATCAGGGCAACTTATTTGACCTCTGCTGGTCCATTTTCTCACTTGTAATATTGTACCTACTTCACACTGTAGATGTGAGGATGGAATAAGCTAGAACATGTAAACCACTGACAGCAGTATGTTTATCCATGAAAGGTATTCCTTGATTATTTAGTAGGCTAAGGAAGCTCTTTTGTTTTCCTCTTACTTAAACAGGTAGTCTGTGGACAATGAAAAATATTCTGAGCCTATCTAGGACCACAACTTTGTCATGTTTGTATTTTAGCCACCATGGCAGAGTAAATTATTACATGTGAAATGTTTCATTCTATATTCCTTCTCCAGATCCAAGTACGAAGATAGGCCTTTGTGCTCCTCTGCTTTAGGGCAAGTCAGTATGGTGATGCAAAAATAGAATTTGCTTAAAGTTCACCTCACCTAGACCTTTGGTGGAAGCCTGATTTACTTTGATGTCCCAGAGGAGATGGGAAACTTGAGAGAGGGTAGAGGTAGAAGAGTGGGATAAATAAGAAAGAATAGAGAACAAGAGAGAATAGAGGTTTGGGTATTGAGATTGGGGAGCTCGTGGTAACAGGAAGCCTGCATCACTTGCAGGAAGGTGGCAGGACCTGGGGAGAAGGTGAGGATTGGCTTGTGGATCACCCTGAGCTCCCAAATCCCCAAACCACCAGATTACAGCATGTTCAGATAATGGGAATTTGAGAAGAAACCGGTGGGAGCTGTAGAAAAAGACACCTCTCTGAACCTTTCCTGGGCACTCTATGTGAACTGGGGAAGACTCCAAGGATGGTAGAAACTGAAGTTCTCTCCACCTGAGAGAATAGAAACCAGAATCAAATTTAATTTGATTTTTCTAAAAGTAATGCATTATTTCTTGCACACTTGAATTTGTAGAGCAAGATTCACATCTGTTTCAATGAATTATAATTGAACAATTTAATTGGTTTCTTTACAAAGAAAAAATTAAGTTACAGTACAGACCATCATGATAATGACAGTAAAGCTGAAGTATGTTAGAGAACACTGTCAATGAACCAGAGTTCAGTGGAAGAACCTGAAGGCACTTTCATTTTGATGCTTGCTTCACAATCACTGATCTTACTAACTTGAACATTTATTCTAATAATAATTCATGGGGTTTAGAATAGTTAAAAATTCTCATATTAGGGGGAGGCAACTTGATGGGAAATTTTACCATGTAAATAACTACAAAATTAAATCTGCAGTTTGAACTTTGGATGGCATTTTTAGTTGTTTTAAATAACAATAGCAGCAACTACAGGAAGAACAAAAATACCTTTAAAGATGTGAGTTAGTTCTGCTTTCAAATTTGAATTTTAAAACATTTTATAGGGTTACAGCTAAGTATATTTGGTATAGCTGCATTCATCCTTCATTCTCTTCTTTGACAATTCTCTGCTATTCTCTTTTTGACAGGTCACAGGTCTCTTTGATGGTCAACATAAAGGAGAAATATAGTATTTTATGTATTTTAATATAGTATTCTAACTTCCTTCACTCACAACTCTTCAGACCTCTGATCTGCCACTTTTCCAAACTATTTCCTCTCACCTCTCCAAAATAAATCTTGTGTTCCAAAGTATCAGGAATTATAACAGAAAAAATAATTCTGCTCCTGCAAGAAATGTGGCCATCACCTTTGTTCAAAACTTGGGGCACTCTGACCTATGACCCTTAACCCCAAACAGCTGACCTGGACAAACAGTAACTTTGCCTTTCTTTGCAATTTGAAGTTCTATATTTTTTAAACTGCCTTTGTAGAGTCAAGTGGATTGGGTACAAGTTTCAATGTGGTGGAAAGAGTAGTGGAACAAGAGATAAGGTGCTCTAGACTGAAGACTACCTTTGTTATCAGTTAGCTGAGAGATCTTGGTGAAGTCATCTAATCTCCCAGGTTCTTCCTAAGTCTAAATGTCAGAAGAAAGCAGTGGACTATAAGATATCTAAGCCACTTCTACAAGACAACAGTGTTCTTAGTCTTGTAGATTTTATTAGCCTTTGATAAATTTATTGCATGTTGTTCTTGGATAGATGTCCACAGTTTCATTATATCATGCTACTGCTAGTAGTGTTTGAGACCATTCTAATCTCACTTGTACTGGGCATGTGTAGTTAGGTGATAGCTTTATAGATGCTCTTTGGATGAGGAAAAATGTACTCCTTCCAATTTTCTATAGATTAATTCTGGGACTAGACTAGAAGAGAGCTGTGGAGTAGCACGGAGTAGCAATGCTCAGGAGAAGTTGCCAAGTGCCTTTACACCAACATCCATAAATGTAGATATTTTACTTGGCTCAGTCTAAACCTGTGCTTGAACCATGTAATCAATACCAATGCTTGACACTTACAGTGGTCACTCAGCACAAGTATTCATTATTAATGTGATTTAGGGAAACTTGTTATTAGCCTTCATATATAATGTATGTATAAGCACTTGTGCATAGTACATTAGCTAGGGTGAGTCTTGTTCTCTCATGTTCCCCCGTCTTTCTCTATTCTTAGCAGGAGTTGTTTTGTCTGCCTCAATCTTGTGGTCTCTACCAAGTGTGCAGTGTGCACAGGTGCAGGAGGAGATGATCAGAAGTCTGGGTTTATTAGCTTGAAAACAGGTCCTGAAGTGACAGCTGGGTCCCTGGCAATACACTAGGAGTCAAAAAGCCTCAATCTTGTGACATTACTGGGGTAGGAGGTTAAAGGATGGGAAGGATTGAGAAAGTGTAAAAAGAATTCTTTATTTAGAAAATTTGTTATATAAGGGCATATAAACTATTTAGAAATACATTACATTTTGAAAAGGTAATTACAGAGCAATTTTATAAAATATTTTTTATTGGTCACTTCATCACTCCTAGAAGCAGTTTTTATATGATTTATTTTATATAAATACTCCAGGGATATTTGAGAGAAAATAGTTAAATAGCATTATCATACACTGAAAATGAATTTTTAGTAGTTTTAAATCCATCAAAGAAAAACCATCTCTCTGTATTTTATTATTGTCTGATCACTAATAAGTCCTGTCTTACAAGCCATAGGCCAAAGAGCTCTGGCCTTAGCTGGATATTGACATTTTATAACCACAGACCAATGGGAAGAGAAATGACTTGGGAAGGCAGTAAGGATGAAGATCACAGTATTGCTAGACACAGAGAACTTTCCGAGCTCATTCTTTGTTTTGTGGTCTCTACCAAGTATGCAGGATGCACAGGTGCAGGAGGAGTGGATCAGAAGTCTAGGTTTACTAGTTCAAAAACAGGTTCTGACATGACAGTTAGGTCCTTGGTGATATACTAGGAGTAAAAAAGCCATCAAGCCCAGACACGGTGTTTGGGCAGATGAGAAGATCAGGGGTCCCTGAAGAATCAGCTGTTAGCTTTCCAAGGCAGCAAAAAAAAAATAAACTAAGCCCTTGGCATCTCTCCAAAGACACTGAAGTGCTCCTTCAGCATTTGGGTGACCAAGACCACCTGCCCATGCCTAGCTGCATCCACATGAGGAGGCACATGTCATCACTAGCATCATGAAGCTGAAACACTGCCAAACACGCTACCTAAATAGCTGGGTGTTCAAATTTTCAGCAATTTCCCTAATAAGGCTACAAATCTGGTCTGAGGAAGAGAGAAGGACACCGAGAGCTGCTACTGGGAGTGAGGAAGGATACAGGGAAACAAATGCCTGTGGCACGTAGGGCAGGGAGAAAAGAGTTAAGTCTAGTGCTGTTTGCTTTGGGTCAAGAAGACAAAACAGGTACAGCAGAGTTTGTGAGAATCAAAGAAACCCTGAATTTTGTGGAGGAGACACAACAGGACTAAAGCAGATGTAGATGGAAACCAAGAGGTGAGCAACTGAAAAGTTAGCTTGTTTCCCCTGTAGTTAGTTGCTGCGGCAATTTTTCTCCTTGAATTGTGGGACAGGCGAATAGATCTCACAGCAATAAAGGCTCTTTTGGCAATTTTCAGCACCGAAGGTCAAAAGAGAATGGAGAAAAGTCAGACCAAGGTCCATTAAAAGGTTCTAGAAGTAGACAAGATGATGCCACCCACACTCTGAGAAACTTCTTCCCATCACTCTCGGAAGACAGGCTAAACCAGATAATACTTTGGCTGCAAAGAAAGTAAGTACCACAGTAGATAGTTTTCAAAAATTTCCCGGCCATCTTTTCCTTCCTTATATTGGCAAGATAGCAGAAGTTATGGGTGAGGAAACCCATACATTGCTCATTTATGCAGGCAGACCAAGAAACAGTCCTGGCACATTTCTGGTCAAGGCGCAAAGAGAAAGTAAAAGCAAAATTCAGTCGCTGCTAAGGGAAAGGTGGGGTTGGCATCAGCCTAAGCATTAGCAAAGGGCTTCAGTTGGCAATGAGAAGCACTGAGTGCCCAAGGGAGCAGCCCTGTGAGGCTGTCAGGCTGGCTGGGGTGGGGTGTCATTTGGTGCCCGTAATAAAAGGGGAAGAAAGGGTCCTTTTTCTCGGCGGTGGAGGAGGGCATCATAACCGACTCTTGGTCATAGTTACTTTTGGAGAAGATGGCTCAACCTGACTTCCTTTTTGACGCGCACCGTGTGCGCAAGGAAGCCAGGGATCCCAGGGACGGATTCTCTGGGAGGCCGTTCATCTTCGCTGCCCAGGGGCCCAGGTGACCGAGGGACGAGAGAGGGTTGAGAACCAGCAGGGGAGGGTGTAGGGGTCCCCATCTCCAGGCTAGCAACATTTTTGAGGACAGCCGCAGAGGGAAGAGGCAGAAGACGCCCCCCGAAAAGAGCGCCTTCTCTTAGGGGACCCGGTGCCTTCAGCACCAGAGAGGCCTCTGCCCTGTCGCGCCCTCCTGGCCCGGCCCGCGAGGGCAGTGGGGCGCCTTCCCCACCAGGCTTCCTGTCCCCCTCAGCCCCCCGGAGCCAGGCGACAGTGACCGGGCCCGGGACTCTGGGGGAGGAAAGTGGGCGGCGTCGAGGTCCCCAGAAGGCAGTTACCTGTGCGGTCCGAAGGCTGCGCAAGCCCGAAGTAGGGGAGGAGCAGCGCGAGGAGCCCCGCGGGGAGGCGAGGGGTGGCCCAGCGCGCCCGCATCCCGAGCCGGCCCGGCCTCCGCCCCGCTCCGCAGCCTCGCAGCACCCACTCCTCGCGGCGTGGTCCTCGCCTTTGCCCCGGACCTCGCGGGAGGGCGCAAGGCTCCGCCCCGCCGCTCTCGGCCAATCAGACCCGAAGCTCCAGAGCCTGGGCGCCTCAGGGCAGGTGGGGCAGCAGGGGCCGGGATGGGTCGGGGGTCCCGACACCTGCGACGACTGCCTGGGACCACAGGAAGGCGGGAAGTGAGCGTCGAGGAGGGAAAGGGCTGGTGGTCCGAACCCTTGCCTCGTCACCAGCCAGGCTGAGGAGATCCGCACTTGCTGGGAGTTGTCCCTGCCCCACAGAGTGGGTTCTGTCCATTTAGGCCCTTGTCCTCTGCCTAGCGACTGCAGTCCGGGATGACTTCTTACCCACAGACTGCTATCCTTCACAGGGCTACTCACACTCGCAGTGCGGCGTCTGTGGCCAATCTGAAGAATTCAGCGGTCCTTGGCAACGTCTTGGGTACTTTGATAGTGCAAACAAAGGTGGGATAATGGTAAACTACAGTTTGACCTGCAATTATAAAAGAATTAAAGCAAGAGTTATTCCAGTGACTATAATATTTCTAAGGATGATGTAGAATTTTTAACTCTTTGACGGTTGCAAGTAATCTCTTTTCTTAATAATTTAACATAATGATAATTTTGTAGAAATGTGGACGTCTTCACACAGAATCTGAAAGTCCTGCATACTCTCTGCCTATGGACCTAAATATTGTAATTTCCTAATGAGTTATGTTGCCTGGGCGTGAATAACCGTGCATTTACTGAGCATATGACGGGAACTTCGGGTGGCCTCCATCCTGTTTCCGATAATGTTCCCATGAGAATGTCCCTAGGTTGCCTTGGCTGAGTCCAGCTGCCAAGACTTCTGCAATGGCTCTAAGTCTACCCTGACTCTGTCCTTTCCCAGGCTCTGGTCTTCCATATTAATAGATAGAGCAGATATGTGTTGACTGTGACAGGAACTGTGCATCTCAAGAAACAGGATGAAAAAACAGGATCCCTGCCCTGCTGGCTTGCCGAGTTCTGTGGGAGACTGAGGCCCACATAGTAACTCAGGGAAAAATGCATGGGAAAGTCAGACAAAGATATGGGCAGGGCAGTATATCAACTGGGATTGAAGAATGGGTAGCAACTAGACCAGGTACAGGTGAGAGAAAACAAGTGATAACAGAATAAGAAAAAGTTAGGCAAGATTAGAAGACAAAGTACAGTGTAGCTGCCCTGCAGGGTGTGG
>NW_004624732.1:5669905-5699442 GCF_000247695.1 Heterocephalus glaber | reverse complement strand
ACACACATACATTTGTGTTGCTAGGATTCAGGGCAACAATAGACACTGTTAAAGCTTAATAACAGGCATGGTTAATTTTGCTTGGGTATGATTTTCCAGAGTAGGAGGTCATGGGACAAAATAGTGACACCAGGGGAGGGGGAGGTTGCTATAAAAGGTAAAAGGTATTCTAGTGGTGAGAAATATATTATACAGTGACATGAAGACATTACACAGTGTAATGCATTTGGGAGCTGTGAGTGGATGAGTACCCAGCAGTGGCGTGAGGTCTGTCTGGGCAGGAGTAGCCAAAGGTGAGGCTGGAGGGTAAGGTGGAGCCATGTTGAGCAAGGTCTCCTGTACAGCACAAAAAGGCTCAGACTCTATCTTCTGCACACTACAGATTATTGAAGGGTTTAACAACAATATATATGTATCTATCTGTATCGATATCAATATCAGAATTATATTTTAACAATATGACAAGATGACTCTGGCAATTGTGGATAATTTAAAGTTAGTAAGACTAGAAGAGCTGTTAGGAAAGTCATAATGAAGGACTTTACTGTTAAGTAAAAAATGTGGATTAGAACATTATTACATTAGAACATTAGAACTAGGACAATAACAATGGGATGGAAGGAAATACGGGGGAAACAAATGATCAAGGAGATCTTAAAAGGACATAGAATATAATAAACTGCTATTGAAAGGGCTAAAGATATAAGTGTTATTATGATACAATTAGACCTTTCCAATTGTTCTAAAGAAACTTCTCATTTTAACGATTATCAATCTATGTAGAATTGAGATTCTTTGCATGTCTCTTCAAATTATGTACTGTACTCTTGGGTTTTGTTGCACCTTCCAGTTAAACTTCTTGTCTCCACTTAAATGGTAAATACTGGAAGAGGAGAATAAAGTCAGGAATCTCTTGATGGCCATTGTAGGTTAACTTATATTATCCCTGAAAGAAGGCAGGATGAAGAATTTAGGAAATGAACAGAAAGTTCTGGAAATATAAAGTTAAAAAATAGGATGGTAAATGGTCATATGTAAGAATTATGCTGATATATGTTAGTGAATTGTTCTACTAGAAATCGGCACTATTTGGAAAGCTGTAAATGTCATCTCATATTTAAACTATTAAGTACATATTTAAGCTGTGCAGATCACTTGCACTCATTTCATGGCTAATCAATCCAGTCTGAAATCATTTGCCAAACAGTAATGAAATTTTCTCTAACAACCTGATATTTAAGTCACTAGACACCAAATTATGGGATAAAAAAATCAATTCTGTTCCCAGGTAATTATCAGTATAAAACAATATTGTGTCAAGTTCTGGCACATACTCCCTAACAGCAGATGTTTTTGCTTTGGACCATTTTGATGATCTCCATAACTCTAGCACGACAAACTAATGATGCAAATTATTTTTCATTTAAATTTTACATTGTAAATGAGTTAGTGACCTTTAACATAACATATATATTTTTTTGTTTCAGCCAGGGCTTGAAGTAGAATTAAGAGTGGAGGAGAAAAGGCGACATTTTAGAGCTATTAGAAAATATCACAATACCTGAAGGTGTGCAGTGGGAGCTGAAAAGATAAATTTCAGGCTCCCAAAGTGGGCAACTGGAAAATGGTAATATGATTTGTTGTGATAAGGGACTCAGGAGGATGAGAAGATGTACAGGGAAACATTCTTTTTTTTAGATTTGATGACTTTGAGGTGCTCATCACATGGTTGTGGGGAAAAAACCCCACACGAATCCTTCCAGTATAGAACTCAGAGTGCCCACTTTGGAAATTAAGTGTAAGAGGGCAAGAGTAAATTCCTTGAAGATACTATATAAAACATCATTTCAAAAATGGAAAATTGTCCAGCTTTAGCAACTAGGTCACTGAAGGTCTCCTTCCAGTGGATAGGGGTGGCCAGAGTGTAAGGGCTCAAGGAATAATAATAGGTTGCATTGATGCACATTTATATGTGTCAGACTGTGTGTCACCAAAGACTCTTCATACAAGCCTGAGAAATTATGATTATCCCAAATTTAATATAGCAATCAGAAATCTGCAGCATGTAAGTGACTTGTACTAGCTCACACAGCTGAGTGCTTGTAGCAGAATTGGAACCGAGGTTGATCATCCCAAACCTAAGCTCTGAAATAATACACTGTAATGTCTCCCAGTGTGAGATTCTCTAGTGGATACTAGAAATGAGTGTAGACAACTATTCTTGCAGATATGTGTGAGAACAGAAAGAAAGGAAATGAGCGAGTTAAAGAAGGAACTTCCCCCTTGTCTTTAAAAAAAGAATTGTTTTTTTCTCAGCACTGGGGATCAAACCCAGTGGCACTCTATGACTACATCATCAGCCCTTTCTATTTTTATTTTTAAAAAATTTAACACAGAGTTTCACTAAGTTGCCCAGGCAGGACTTGAACTTGCAATCCTGCTGTCTCAGCCTTCTTCAATGCAGGGATTACAAGAAAGCACTCCATGCCTGGATGAATTGAGCATTTTTATTTAGTGAAGAAGATGAGGCAAAAAGAGAGAATTTGAAGCTATTAGGCAAGAGAGATGATACCTGATAAGAAAACAGATGAGGATCAGGAGCATAAGGAGAAGGGTGACTCCTCCATTACGGGGAAGAAAGCAGTAAGAGTAGAAATAACAACAAGTAAATATGTACGTTTTATGTGGAAAAGGAAGAAGGGATGATGGGATATTCCAAGTTTATGTTATTTATTTTTTCTGTGCAGTAGGAGACAAGGCCATTGCCTAGAAAGTGTGTGCGAAGGGGAGGAGATGGGGTAAATCACACTTTATAGGAATTTATTAAGCTATAGACAATAGATGTGTGGTATGTGAGCTTTAGCTCACATGTGACTTGTTAAAAGCTATAAACTACTAGTGATATCAGTCTTCATGGTATAGGATTTCTTTTCCCCTGTGATGCTTGCCAGCCTGGACCTAGGACCCAAAATGGTAGACTGCTGCAAAGTTGGAATGATATACAGTATAGATGGGCTATGATTGGAAGACAAGGATGCAGGTGAGTAGAAAATTGTCAAAAATGTTCAGGGAGGTGACAGACTGAAGAAAATTGAGGTATCAAAGTCCTGAAAGTCTTACTGAAGTTACTGGTTTGGCAGATGGAGGAGCAGTAGGAGAGTGAGGAAGTTGAAGGAGAGAAAATTTAGATTCAGACATGTAAGCCTTCAGAGGGGAAACAGTTGACTCCCACCCTCCCCATGACCATCCTTCTAGATTCTCTCTTGGGGCAGGACTGGAAATTTGGAAACCACATTTCTCAGACTCTCTGCCAGTAGAGTTTCAGTTTAGACCTCTTCAATAAGGGGGACTCATACAAATTTTGCAAAGTAGAAGAGAAGCCATGTTTCTCCAGCTGTAACTGTGGGAAAACATGTGAGCGAGCGGTGGCAGATGGCAGACAGCTGAGCAGACCTGCCCCAAATACTTGGGTGCTGCAGAGAGCTGAGATCCTCACTAGTGGTTTCTGCAAACCCCACATCTCTACATTTCTTGAATTTTAACAGCAGCTTCCCTTACCCTTACTTCCCTATGCCTTTCAGAGACCATGTCATCCTCTAGTTTCTGGTATTTTTTTTTTTCGTACTTGACATGTTTATGTAACAGTGGCCACTCCTCTGGAATTTCTCCTGGGCAGAGCTCCCTTTGTTTTCTTCCCTTCCATTTGATCTTCCCTGAAGTTACATTCCCCTTACCTTCTCAAGGTTGCAACCCTTCCCTTTGCCCAGCAGTCTAAATTCTGAAGAGAAACCACACTAAAATACTTCAGATGTTAACTGCTACATAATCTTTCTTTAGATTTACACAACTCAAATTACCTGATGCCCTTCAGATAACATCAGACTGTGTAATGCCTTTCTATAGTCTTTAGTTCTGTGCATCAATTAACACAAAGCATGTAAGTTGCTGTGAGGTTTAACTTGCGCAAAGGCAATATGTCTGTTTAAACAACTATAGGAACCTGGGCCAGAAGTTTGAGGTCCAGTACAATGTTCTAGCTGGCTGGAGAAGAAGGAAAAATGGACACATACCTAGCATGACAGACTGTTCAGCATGTAGCCTTCTGGCCCATTGTCACCTGCCCCCCAAAGCCCTTTGTGCTTCTGAGTTCCCTAAAATGGTATGTTGAGGACAACATAATCCCTTCATTTTCTTAAGATGTTGCCTTTTGAATAGGCCTTATTTCTTCCTGCCAAGTCTCATCTTCCAAGCATTGGCTTTCCAGCAGTGAGCAGTCTGGTCTGGTCCAGTAACACTTAGAAAGAAGTCTTTCTGTTTTCCTGGTGTGACCTTGTCTAATATATTCCCTTAACTTTTCAGTTAAACTGGATTATGAGTATCCCATGATTACACTGATATCATGATGATCACATTTGTATCTGTTAGGATTTTTAGTTTCAAGTAACAGAAAGATTATATAACTAATTTCAAAAGAAATTTACTGATGGCACTTCAGGTAGCTTGCAGAATTGCTGAAGGACTGCAGAATCAGGCTTGGAGAATGAATCTAGGCAGAAAGTGAGAAACAGACAAAACCAAAATCATGGCATAGAATCAGTGCAGTAACTGCCACTATTGAATTCTGAAGTAAGTGTGCCTAGTTGATAAATATAAGTCATGTCTCTGTGCCCTCAACTTGAAGGTGGCAGAGAAAGTGAACATCTGATCTTTCAGTTTGTAAGGTTACAGCTCTACCTTGTAAGATGGAGGAACTGAAAATAAAAGATTCAGATTCTGGGACCCTCACAATTGATAAATGTCTACTCTAATGTCTAGTTGTGTGTGTGTGTGTGTGTGTGTGTGTACTTGCATGCATTCATGCATGTGTGTAATGTTTTACACCTTTTGATTTCTCTGGCAAACCCTCCAAATGCTCATTGTTCCCACAATGTCACCTTATCCTTTAGGTTTCAGCTTCCTCCCTGAACCCTTGCATCTGGACATGTGAGCTTCTTACCCTGAACTTTAAAAGGATTTTGTACCTTGTTTGATCCTATTAAATTCTCATTTGTTTGTATTGATATTTGCAGTTAAAAATATTTTAAAAGCACATTTAAGGTTGAATGAACATCAAAAATCATCTAATGTAATGGTCACTCTCTCATGAGCTCACTGAAGTCATGACCCATCATACTCATATTTTTATACCCTACAGTTTCCAGCCTAATAGTTGCTTATAACTAATACTTCACATACATTAGTTAAATGGGATTAAAGGAATCACTCCTGTATTTGCTTGTCTCCATTCCCTTCTTGCTTCCAGCCTCTTTTCCTCGTACTCCTCTCTTTGATATCCACACCTCCCACATCTTCTAGGATCTTATTTCACTCCCTTTTAGGGAATTTTCATTCACCTTCTTTACAGTCTTGCCCATTGGCCTGAAATATGTTCAAATGTCTCCTGTTCTAAAACAACCTTTCTTGTGCATGTTTCCTTGCACTTTTACACTTTTTAAAAAGAATAATTTACATACAGCCTCTATGCTGTCCCCTCATTCGGAGTTTCTGTTCTGTTTCTTAAAGTCTGGCTTTTACCTTCCTACCAGGAAGTGGGTTGACTTTATTTCCTCTTACAGAGACTCATGAGTTGAACTGATGATCTGTGAATGGCTGGCCCGCATCCTCTTTGGTCTCCTAGTTGTGTTTGAAAAGGTAACCATGTGACTACTGCTCTCTCTTCTCCTATGAAACTGCACTCCTGATTTCTCTACTGTCTTTCCTTCCTTGTTGCTTCAGTGAACGTTTGTCAATTTCCGGGCCTTGTCTATTTGGGGAAATAGTTGGGGAAGGGAAGGTAGGGAGGCGAGCAGAACCCATGGGGTTCAGGGGGAGGCTGTTACTCCTTTTCTTCTCTCCCTTCCTGCTATGGTGCTGGCATGTGATTTGCACCCTGCCAATCAGAAGCTTCTGCATGGAACTATCAGAAATCATTTTCTGAAGGAAGATGTAAATAGCACTCCAAGTGTCCCACCCAGGCCCATGGGAAACACTTGCTGCAAGCAGGACTCCTGTGGCCTGTGTCAGAGTCACTCCTAGCTCCCAGCTGCCAACTGTATTGGTTTGCTCTTGTTTTTGAGCTTGGTTCTCCAGCTCTCACTCTCTCTCGGCAGGCACCTATCCTTTTCTGCTGGTGTGCCAGGGTTGGGTTCTCTGAATTATACATTTTGTTCTCCAGATCTCTGAATTATACATTTTTTTCTTTCTCCCCGCATCTCCTAAGTCAAGGAATTCCTAATGGCTCTTTCCTCGACTGCTTTTTTTTCCCTTCCATCCACATGCTTTCTGCTGGGAAGCTCATTAATTTTTAAGGTATCATTTTTCAAATTTGTACTGATTTGTCCTAAAGCTTTTTCTAGATTCCACCTTTCTGGTAATCTCACATTACTAAACACACAGCCCCTGCATGACACTGTGACATCAGAACCAACAAGACTGACTCAGACAGGCCAATTTCACCTTGTTAGAAACTGCTCTCTCTTCCTGGCTAGACACTCATACTTTTACCTTCCATCCCTCCATCACTTACATTCCCAAACAACCAGTACCAGGCTCTGTTCACTTTCTCCTGCCCAGTAACTCATCAGTCACCCCTATCACTACTGCGGCTACTTTGTTCTTGTCTGAATAACTATCACATGCTCTCTATTGACAGTTATCCCCTGAGTTGATTTAACACCTGTGGTGAGATTAAATTTCCGAAAACACAGGTCAGGTTGTATCACCTTCAGCACCCCAGGCTAACATGGAAACTGTACAATTTGATCTTCTACAATTTAGTCTTATATCCCTCGTATTTGTCTTAGTTATGTAGGATTTTTAAGAAAACACCTACGATCCCTGATTGTGTTCTATACTTTGCCACTTTCATATTTTTGCTAAGGGTATTTTTTTTACTTGGAATATCTTTCTCATAATTCAACCTGTGTCCAACTCAAGTGTCATTTCCTCTATAAAGTCCTCTACTTCCCCTCATAGAGTATATCTCAACATTGAATGTGCATAGGAATCACTTAGGTGTCTTGCTAAAATACAGAGATAGATTTAGTAGTTCTTGGATAAGTCTGAGATTCTACATTTCTAACAAGCTCTTGGGTGGTACTGCAGGCCACATTTGGAATAGTGAGGACCTAGAGAGAAGCACAAGCTTTTACAAAACCATAAGCCAAGATACCAAGTCAGAATTTTATATTATTCATTTACAATATTCTAAAGTCTTTAAAGTACGAATTTTGCCTCCTCAAAGAGAAGGATTGAACTTGGCTTATCATTATTTTGATTGAATAGAGTGACTTGATGGATTTATTTTAATTTAATTCAATATACTTCAGACATCACCTACTTTCTGTTTCACCTTGTGGTTACCCATACATCTTGGTTTAACTGGATTTGCCATGGATAAATACATGGGAGAAAGAGTTACGTCACATGTGATCTGCTGTAGGTGAGGATATTTAATATAGAATTTGATAATTGTTATTATGGGATGGTTCTGAGTTGAACTAAAGGGAACCCACTCTAGTTCAAGCATAAAAGCAATTCATGAAGTCATATTAGGTTGCTCAAAGGATAGTTGAAAGGATTAGAGATTATACAACAGAAGGAAGGCACAAATTCATCCCCAGCCATATGTCCTGAGAAGGCTGCAGAGCACTGTGAATTAGAAAGGAGTCTTGGCATCTTGGCCCCTCAGGTAATGAAAGCTCTATATGTCCAACATCAGCCTAACCAGAATAAATTCTGTGCTGGGCCTCTTTCTTCCTGTGTGTATTAGTTATCTGTATGTAACAAATTGTCACAAGAGTGGTGGCTTAAAACAATAGAAATTTATTCTTTCACCAATCTGGAGACCAGAATCCCTAAATGAGAATTCACTAGGCTGAAATCAAGGTCTTGGAAAGCTGTACTCCTGCCAGAGGCACCAGGAAGGAATTTAGAAATTTTGTTATTGCTCGGGCACAATACCAGATACTTACAACTTAAAGAGGAGAGGTTTATTTTGGCTCATGGCTTTTAGAGGACTCAGTACATAGTCAGCTGACAGGAAAGGCATGGTGGAAGAGTCTGGTGGAGGAAAGCTGCTAATATTATGGAGGCCAGGAAACAAGAGAGAGAAGGAAAGAGCCTGGGAGGGAGATATACCCTACCAGGTCATGCCCCAGTGACCCACCTCTTCCTTATCAGACCCCACCTCCTAAGAGCACATTCAACTGAACACATCCATGCATTAATACACTGATGAGTATAGACAGAGTCCACATGATCCAATTACCTTCCAAAGAGCCCCATCTCTGTACCCATGAGACTTTGAGGTGGGACATTCTGGATTTAAACTATAACATTGTTGCTTCTCTTTCAGCATCTGGTGGCCACTGGTTTTCTTTGGCTTGAGGTTGTATTACCAATATTTTCCAGGCCAGAATATTCAAATCCCTCTCTGTTCTGTGTCTACATTGCCTTCACCTGTGTGTGTGTGTGTGTGTGTGTGTGTGTGTGTGTGTGAAGTTCCCTTTGAGCCCCCCTAGAGGGATCCCTGTGATGGAATGTAGAGCCCACCTCAGAAATGTGGGATGACCTTCCTGTCTCAATATCCCACGCAGACTTTGCCATATAAGGTAATATTCACAGATTCCAGGGACTGGGACCTGATATCTTGGGGGCCATTATTTAGCCTATGAAAATGTTATTTGTTTCTGAATTTGTATCACTTATGTATATCTCATTGTTGAAGCCTAGGTCACCTGTTCCTGAGCCATAAGAAAGGATAGGAAGTGAGCTTCCTGTGAGGAAAGGTGTTTAAAAATGACAGGCCAAAATGTAGTCAAATATCAACTACAATAGTCTTCAAAGCTTCAAAGAAAGGAGCTTTTATGTCAAGAATTAGCCACGATCTTTAAACTGAAAAAAAGATAGCTGCTTTAATTTACATCTAAAATGTTTCCCAAAGTTTCATGTATTCAGAGGTAGGGCTTTCAGAAGGTGATTAGATCACCTATACTCCCTATACTCATCAGTATTAATTGATGAGTTCATAGCTGAATGTGCCATTGGGAGGTGGGCCTTAGTTGGAGGAGGTGGGCCATTGGGGGCATACCTTTGGAGGATCTGTCTGTCCATCTGTCTCTCTCTCTCTGGTGCTCCCCTTCTCTGGACTTATTGTTGCCATAGGGTAACAATTTCCCTCTGCTATGCCCCTCCACTGTGATGTTTGTGCCTTGGAGCCAGCTGACCATGGACTGAAACCTCTGAAACTGTGAACAAAAACAAGCCTTTCCTCCTTTAAACTGTGTGTGTTGGGTACTTTGTCCCAGTGATGGAAAGATGACTAATACAGAACCTATTGCTGGATATTTGGGGTACCAATTTCAAACAAGGATAAACAAATCTAGAAAATTTTCTTTGATTTGGGGTGGGGGTGGAGAGGGGTGGCAAAAACAAACACACAAATATGAGGTGGACTTGGAAGTGTGTTCTTTCTTTGAAGACAGGAAAAATCTGTTCCGGGTCCCCAGACAATTCCATTATATTTTATATTTTATTAACAACAACATTTGCTTTTAATATTGCATCAAATTTCATTTTCTATCTGGTCTGATGTATATCACTCCTATAATACCTGGCATTATCCAGGACATTTATAGCAGTAAAGACTTGGACAATAATAAAAGGACAACTTCTGTTTCTTCAACTTTCTAATATATGATTCTCAAACAAACCTAAATGATCCTTCTTGTTCCTACCCGTTTACCTCAATTCACATGTATTTCTCCATGTGAAAATGAATTTTCCCAGATTCTCTTACCTAGAGATAGTGGTGCTGTTATTTTCTTAATTGGTATGTTTTTTAAAAACTACAAAATAATCTTTTAGGATATGACATGTCTTCGTAGTGTTACTGTGATAGTTGGAATTTTCCATGTACCATAGTGTCCAAATTGCTATGGTGGAAACAATAATTCTGCATTTGGGTGTATATGTTTTTAAGAGGCGAAGAGAAGCATACACAAAATGATTGAGATTAGCATTTATGGCAGTTCCATAGTACAAATACATTTTAGGCTTTTATGTGAGAAAATTGTTTTTATTTTTCACATTTTCCTGCATGTTTCTGAGACATACTTAAAATTCAATTGGTTTCCTTGAGTGTTTTCGTGAAACTGGCAGCATAATAAAATTTTTGTTTTAGAAGGCCCAGAATCAAAGCTATGAAGAAAGAAAGAAAGAAAGAAAGAAAGAGAAACTAAGAAAGGGAAACAATTTTTTCCTTTAACCTTGGAGGTTTCTTATTTCTTTGTTGAGAGATTCTATTCAGGAAGGGTCTACAGTATGAAGATGTGATTGACAATGACCCCAGCTTCCTCAAACACTAACTGAAAGTTTGGGGCAAATTTCTGACCCTTCTGTTGCTCTATTTCTCATTAGAAGATGAAAATAATAACCAGGTCACCTTCTTATTCCTCAGCACTGGTTATCTTGCCCATTTTTAGATATGATTGACATTTTTAAAAACATATATTTTCGTGGTTGTCTCTCCTTTGGTTCTGAGTAGTTCTGTGTATACTCAACACTCCAAATGCCCTCCTCTTTTGTTCTCAAACTCCTGATTTGGTATGACCTTTCTGGTGTACGTGTAGGGGTTGGAGGGAATGGGATGAAGGATAACTGTAGAGGTTTGGGAAGCTACATTGTATGAATTAATACTTCTGCTTCAGCATACTGTTTTGATCAAACATAAAAAGCTTCAAGCTTTTAATGTCTTGCTGACACCAGTATCAACAAAGCATTGAAGCAGAAGCTTTCTGGCAACTGATTAGAAGGAGATTTTATTTCAGTAGCTTTAAGACTAAGTAGACCTTTTAGTAGCTCTTTCTCAAGGATAAGCTATATTTCCCATTATAAATCACATTCAAGAACTTTATTAAGGGACCCCTGATAATTTGGTAATATATTACCACTATGTTTTGGAAAGGTGATAAATGACTGCTTTTTATAGTGTAATTTAAAATAATAATATGGATTATAGTTGTGTTCAGTCATGAAAGTATAATTTAACAGTTTGGGCTCATAATAATCTTTTTTTTTTTTTGGCAGTGTCCCCTCTTATTTTAGCTCAAGAATGGCTTACTAGTTCATGATTTACAGCACTTGCTTTTAGAGTCTAGTAGGGCTGAACACGTGTTTAATTAGAATTTTATGTTGTTATTCTGGAAAGCATCATACAAAAAATGAAATTGAAAGCCGGAGAACAAAGATGATGAAACAGTGAACTATTCCAATGTCAAAAACATGTTCTAGGTTTGAAAGCTTGCTGTGAAAGTAGGGCCTCTCCAGGAAGAGGTGACTCATTGGAAATAGTCACTGAAGAAAGTTTATAAAGGTGTGAGAAGGTCAAGGGAAGCAAAAAGGGATGCAGAAGCTGGATAGCAACTCCATGCAGCAGGGAACCTGTGCCACTCAAGGCCTGAAGAGGAAAAGTAGCTTTGATGTTTCTGGACCTGGAAAATTCTGTAGCTGTGGGAGAAGACAGTGCCAGGCACTGAGGCCCCTTGGAGAAATGTTGTCACTGCCAGGCTGTAGTAGGGCAAAGAGGAAAACAAGGGGGATCCAAATCTCTAAGCTTTCTTTTCTTTTAAAAATCATCTTCAAATGTCCTTTCTGGACTTCCTATTGTTCTGGACCCAACTGAAACTAGAGGGCCTGGTTGTCCTTGGTTGTACTATCTGAGGCACAGAGCAGATGCAGAAGGGTGGTGTGTGGATTTTGAGGTACAGCCAATATCCATAGCAGAAGAAGAATGAACAAAACTGATGCTGAAAGACTCAGCATTTATATTTGAAATAAATGTGAGCAGTTAGAATTTAAACTTAGTGTTATGGTTTAGATCTAAATTGGCTCCCAATTCTCATGTGCTTGGAAAGTAATTGGATTATGGGGATGGTATTGCTGGTTTGCTGTTGAAAGGTAAGATGTGGTTGAGGAAGATGGATCAGGAGGGACATGGCCTGGAAGGGTTTATCTCCCTCCCCAGCTCCTCTCCTCTCTTATCTGTCTCCTGCCCACCATGCTGAGTGACCCTCCTCTTCCAAGCCCCTCTGCCATGCTGTCCTGTTCTGAGGCCTGTGGACCACGGGCTGAAATGTGAGCCAAGGAGGGTCTCTCCTCCTTTGAGATGCAGGTGTTGGTTTTTCTGTGCCAAGGCTAAGAAAGTGAATAAGATACTTCGTGATCTAGTTCTCATTTTTGTGCTTTTCAGTCACTAGTAATAAAAAAGGTTCAAGTAAATTTCTTCCTTTCTTTTTTACTTCTGGGGTTATGTGACTTTCAGAGATGTTTATTTTACAACTCTAATCAGGTTGGAATGCAACTCACCAGCTTTTAGTAAGAATGCAGCAGTGTCTACGAACGTGGAACAAAA
Organism: Heterocephalus glaber; assembly: GCF_000247695.1. Next base: position 5,686,991 of record NW_004624732.1, on the reverse strand, counting down.
CAGAAACAACCACTTCTTGTTACTCTCCAAGGCCAAACGAGGAAGTTTTCTCATTTTAAAGATTCACTGAAAAAAAAACAAACAAATGAGTAACTTTGCATTTAATTATTTATCATGGCTCCTTCTGGATTCCTGATTCCGGCTCCTGCATTTTCTTGCTTCAACTCTCTGCTTGAGGGTTTCTTTTATACTCCATAGACCTATTTGGATTCTAAAGCCGAGCTGCAACTCTCTCACCTTCCTGGGTGTCTCAGTTATGGGAGGAGCCTATTTTCTCTTCTCTGATTTTCTGGCCTTTGAGGAAGGTCTTGTCATGATCCTACTGTCTAGAGGCCCTTACCAGTGAGACTGCCCTTGCCTATGCCCTTCTAGAGCAACATTTCCAAGTCACCACTGCCCCAAGAGTCATACACAAGACTTGGAGAAGGCATCACAATGCGAGTTCACTAATTTCCAGTTAGAAATTTAAGGCATGAATACTCACACAATCACCACTTTGCTCGAGCTGAATGGGAAATTTAACCATAATCATAAGCTGTTTTCTTTATCAGACACTCATTGTCGTAAGACCTTAATACACAAAATTGGGAAGTTAGACATTCTCTCAGTACTAGGCAAATGTACACTGTGGACCTACCTATAACTAGGGATTTTTGGTGAGCATGAAAACAGAACAAAGGAAGTTAGGCTTGTGACAAAAGGTAAGATAGTCTCATAATGAATCCATATCACTAGAGGGATTCCTGAGAGCCCTAAAATCCTAAATACCCATAAGAACTTTGAGAGGCCAGGTCTCCTTCCTCTAGATTGCTGTGGATGCCTGTCTCTGGCTTGCTTCCAAGGGGCACTGTGTGCCCCCTTCCACACTCTTGCTCACCATCACCTTGTGTTTCTTCTTCAGAGATGTTTAATCAAGCTACAACCTGGACAGGTGGCTTGGGGAACTATTCCCTCTCTTGCTTGTTTGTGCTCAGATCCATTCTGTGTGGATTTCAGAGTTAAGTTCTGAGGGAAATTCTCACTTCTTGTATTTGGAGTAAACCTCAAGCATTAACAGTGAAAGAAGAAGAAGCATATGATTCAGCTGGTGTGTTTATCAGCCAAGACTTCTGTGGAGCAAGATCCAGCCTAGTTGTTGTTCCCACTGATTTGTTTGCATATTGAATGCCAGTTAGGTATGTTCCCCCAAATCTCCTTATGCCAATTTTGCTAGGTATTGTAATTTTACTGTTTAATTTTATGACATAAAATATGAATATGAAACAAATTCATTTATGAAAAATAAGATGAGGCCTTTCCAAAGACTTATATGTACCTAAAAATTGAATAAGACACTTGGAAATATGGAGGAATACTATACTAATTTAGAGCTTGCACTCAAATTGGTCTAACAGGCATTTTAAAATTTTAACCCATTAAAGACACTGAAACTGGAGACTGTAAACAAAACCTTATGGCTATGCTCTATGAGTAAGGCCAACTAAAAGCAATCTTAAAAAGAATGATTTGGTCCCAACATTAAAAAAAAAAAAAGAATGAGAAACTAGAGACATTTATAGCTAAGTGGATGCACATTGAGGCCATACTCTTAAGTGAAATAAACAGGACACACATGTGTAAATACCCAATAGTTTCTCTGGTGTGAAAAACTAAAAGCGTAAATAAGGATCAAAATGTATAATTAATATGTGAAATAGGAAGAAGAGGTCTAAAGGAATAGGGGAAATGGGAGGGAGAGGAGAAAGGAAAGAAGGGAAAAGAAAAAATATGAGAAAAGGAAAAAAATAGAAACAAATTATTTGTAAATAGGAAAGGGTGGAGGGGGTGAAGGCAGGGCCAGGAATGGGGAAAAAACAAGATGCATCATGTAAAGGTACAAGATCTCAATGATGAATGTAACTATATTGTATACCTAAAATGTACCAATAAATAAACTTAATAAAAAAAGTTAATAGATAAATATGTATTTGTGTGTTCTAATAAGAATTAAATGTGTAAGGTAAGTATGTATCTGTCAATTTTTATGCTCCCTTGCTGCGACTGGTTTTTTTAAATTCGTTAACTGGGGTTCCATCTGAGCTGGAAATGAGTGCTTTAGATGCAGTCTGAGTAGTAGCAGTGTAACTACAATGGCTACCATCCTAGAACTACATTTTGTAACAAATACAGGCTATTATTAAAATGTAACATTAATTTACCTATTAAGATGCAGTTATAGGTCATCGGGTAAGCTATACCTAAACAAGTAGGACGTCTTTCTCAATCCCTTTCTTTTCTCCCTACACTTGCCTTGGGAAGTTTAGTATGACATTCAGTATCAACTCCACTGAGATTCCTCTGTGAATCCCAGTTTTCCTGAGCTCTCTGATCCTCCTCTTGACCAGGAGCCCTTGCTTCACTCAGGTACATGCGCACTAAACACCGTGCACAGAAACTGGTTTTCTTTAGCAGCTTTCAGTGTCACACAGAGTAAAATGGGAGTAAACAATGTCTCATGTGATGAGAGGAGTGCAAGTGGCGATGACTTGGGGAAGCACTGCCTCTATTAAGGCATGCTCAGTCGCCTCCAAAGCCCCTGCTTAGCCTCCAAAGTCCTTGGTGACTCACTGAGATAACACTTCCTGTTAGGTCCTCAATTCTCCTGAGTCCTTTCTGGGAGTCTTTCTTTGTTCTGCCTTATCTCCTGTATTTCCTAGTTGCAGTGTGACTGGGGCAAGAGCCCTACTGATTCTCATGTCCATGAACTGGGTTTCCCTCAGTTTCATCTTCTTTTTTTTTTCTTTTTTGGTTCCGGGGATCATACTCAGGACCCTGTGGTTGCAAGGCAGGAGGTGGAACCACTGAGCCAAACCCCCGCACCCCCCCCCTTTTAAAATTTCCACACTTGGTGGGTTTTTTTTGGTACCGGGGATCGAACTCGGGACCTTGTGCTTGCGAGGCAGGCGCCAGAACCACTGAGCTAAATCCCTGGCCCCAGTTCTATCTTCTAAAAAGGTAAAGTTTAAGGTGGGCCTGGTGGCACACAGATGAAATCCCAGCCCTTTGGTAGGCTGAGGCAGAAGGATGGCAAGCTTAAGCCTAGCCTGGGCAACTTAGTGAGACTCCGTCTCAAAAAAAGAGAAACAAAAGGGCTGGGGATGTAGCCCGGTGCCAAGGCCGGGTGGTGTTCAGTCCCCAGCCCTACAAAGGGGATGGGAGGGGCAGTAAAGTTTAACTTCTCAGGCTAGGAGCTCATTGGGTGGGACCAAGGAGCTCCAGTTAATTTACACAACACCATGTGGAAACAATAATAAAGTCACAATTTCAGGATTAGGGGAGGGGCAGAAGGAAACAGTAATTTGTCGTATTAAATTAAAAATATATTTGAAAATCGTTCTGGAAAATGTATGCTACATCTAATGTATAAAGAACTACTGGAAGAAGTGGAAAAGAAACTTTTATATTAATTTTGAAATCAGTTTCCATTAATAAATACAGGTACAAGAAACAAATTGAAAATAGCATAGAACAGGATGTCTCTTTTTTTAAAAAAGAGGAAGATACGGTATTGCTACTCATAATTACAAGAAGTGCATGATTATATTTTAGATGAGTTAACTTAGGTCCATCACACTAACTTCATGGTGTGAAGAAAATAGCACTTGAATGATTTTTTCCCCTTAATTTGTTCTAAATTATAGCAAAGTGCTCTGCAAGAAGCAAGTGCTTGTGTTAATTAACTCTGAGTAAAGAAGGTCACTGGTATACATAGGGCTCATTTTGTGGTTTTGGTTATAGATTTTCTTCTGCAACTAGAATTCATTATTAGGCACTGTAAGCATGTGCAGGTTGTCACTTTTTTATCTAGCACTTCAGAAACGGGCACATTTGTTGATTCTTCTCTAAAATGCAATATTAATAATGGGGCTGACTTAGGAAATAACACTAATGTTTCAAGTATAGAATATTTGTAAGCATACTTCAAATATTGATTTTTTTCTGAGTCAAGGTATTATGGCTGAATTTTAAAAACTACGTATAAATTATTGTTCAGTACTCCAAATTTTACAACATAATTAACAAATCTTTCAGTTGTTTTATGTGGAATTATAAGCACAGAGAAGAAATTTTAATTGCTTGTAAATAATCCAAGATATCAAAAATGTCATTAAGCTTTAGAGAATCCTAAATAGTTAAAGACAATATTTCTAAAAAAGATACAACTTTTTAATGCTCATTTCGAATGTTCACTTAAATTTAGTTTCTTTGCAAGAAAGCCATTGTTTTTATGTCTAAGAATTTTATGGGCCATTATATATGTTAATTATGTTGTGCATCAAACTAATTATACATATATTGGATTTAAACTGAAATTCCTTATGTAAGTTAATATTTGAATTCCATGTATGATCAACAATCTAGGTTTATTTGCCTTTTCTAATTCACTCCAATATTAACTAAGAATCACTATAAACAAGTTGGCTTTAAATGGATTCAGCCACTGTACAAAGTTAATAATGTACTGTATGTCATTCCTGTGATAATTTTTTTCCCCTGGGAATTTAAAAGTTAACTGAACACAATATTAGTCCTTCTTTTCTTTGTTGTTGGCGCAAAACTAAAACTTGCTTTGTAACTCAAAAAGATATCAAAAAAGCTATTTTATCTAAAATTTCCTACTACTTAATAGGCATCACTTAATGCTGTTAAGCCTTTTTCTCTATCTCTGACAGAATTAATTAGTACCCCTTTCTTTTGCTGATTCTGTTCCTCCTGCTATTATTTGTATTACTTGTGAAGTAGCATTCTGATTGTCAAACCAGTGAGCCAAAAAAGACACTGTCTAGAAAAATCTGGTTTCATTTTCTAATTCAAACAAGTATGTTAATATTCATTCTCATCACTCACTTAGAAATGGAACATAGACAAAGCACAAAACTTTGTCATGAGCTTTTCACCTGGATAGGGTAAAATGTCAGATTCTTACCAAAAATCTATACTTTCTTTATTTTCTTTCACAATATTTTTTTCTCTAGAAATATATTTTTTGACACTAGTCAGGGGATAGATGAGGTAAGGTCTCAAACAAAGGCAGTTACTGTTCCTGCAGTTCCATTGTATAATATATATTAATTCAGATTGTGAATACTGGGTACAAATAACTCATCTCTTACTCATTAGTTCATCCTCAACAGAAAAATGTATGGTATGAACACAAGGAAAGACATGAGTCTGTGCCCTAAGTTTGTAATTCCTTTATTTTCAAAAGGTTAATCATACCAATATTGCAAATTTGTTCTTTGGTACCACAGAAGATTTTCCCAAGGTAAGCCATCATAGAAAGATTTGGTGTGCAATCCACGCCCTCTCCTTTCTAAGGTAGAGAAAAACATTTGTGCAAAGAGGAGTGAGAAAGAAGAACCAGCGTGACACCTTGATTACAGGGCTGTTCTCAGGTAAGTCACTTTGAAGAAGAAATAGTATATGAAGGATAAAATTCTGGAAATTGAGATCCTTAAAAGTATCTATACCCTGTATCCTTTGGAAATCTCTATTCGCCCTCATAATATGTGTCCTCAGTTTGAAGGCTGTGGCTTAGAGAATGTATTTCAGAAGCAGATGCAAGATGGGGTGTAGCTTGGTGGTAAAGCACATGCTTAGCAGGAACAAGGGCCTGGTACAATCTCTAGCATCAAAACAAAACCAAACCAAAATTTAAAAACCAAAAAACAAAAAAACAGACTGATAGAAACTACACAATTAATCACAATAATGTCTTTATTTTACTTGATTTAACTGCCTCTGTCAGCCACAGGTAAGAGACCCATTATTAAACTCCAAGGCCTTAGGAGACCTAGATTACATAGAAGAGCCTGGACCCTTGAATGGCTGGATAAAGCAAATAGCTCATGTAGGGGTGGATGAGAAATAAATCTTTACTATGTTCTAATTCCAAGACGTTGGGATTGTTTATTACAGCATTTAGCCTCCCCTGATTAATGGAGTAGTTAATGTTCCTGGGTAGTGTCTTCCTACTACAGGAGTGAAGTGGCCTTGTAGTCAAGAACTGGTGTCCAGGGAGGACCTCAAATGGGAGTCACAGCCAGTTCTCAGGAGACAGCCAGGATAGGGCCAAATCACAGAGAACAGATATAAGCTACACTACCTACAAACTGCACAGCAGTTGCCAGTAGAGCTCTGGGAGTGGGCCGGAAAGCTGCTGTCAGTGGACACCATATAACACACACCCACAGTCAGTCTCCTCCCAGTACCAGATGGACAGCAAGCTCTCACATAACCAAATGTCATTTTGAGGAAGAAAAGAAACTCCAGGGCTGAATGTCTATCTGAACAGATCATCTAGTCCACCCTTGATAGGGAGTGGAACTTGCAAATAGAAGAAAAATTTAACCTGGGAAAAGAATGTTGAAATCAGAAAAACTCAAAACATTAATTGGAAAATCCCAGATTTTCCATTTCCTGAGTCTATAAAGATGCTGAGTTTAATCATGCAGAGTAATTGATTTTTAAAGTGAGGAGGCATATTAATTATGGGTGAGCTTGTGATCCTGCTTTTTTTCTTCTTCATGTAGCTATGAAATATAGTTTAGATTTAAAATAGATGTGGAAAAATTGTAGAAAATGCACATATATGAATAAAGCAGCATATTTTAGTACTTTGTATTTCTGAAATTTCAGCAGTGGAAAGGAGTGCATGATCTGTTTACGGGGGACAGCTTCTCTGGAGATATGGTTCAATACTGAATACTGTGAAAATACAGAACACTGACAAGCAATACTGTCTCTTTCTGCAAAAGCACTTTCCTAATGACATATTTTGTCAGGTTGGTATGAGTGTGGGGCTTTGACTGGAAGGCTAATTGCCTACAGTTTTCACTAAGTCCCCTGAAAAGAACAGAATTTTAATTTCACTTGACAGATTGTTAAATTGAGCTTTATACCATCTGTTTACTTCAAGCCAATTATTCATTTGAGTGTTAAATGTACAACTGCCACACAGTATAATATCTTTTTAGAAATGAAGTTCTAAGACTTAGAAATATTATAAGTCAGTTGTCCTAGTGTGTAACCTACGCAGCAGTAGTAGTAAAGAGCTGCTATAGGGCCCCTTTCTCAGAGCATGCTCTTCAAATCATCTTTCTAAGGATCTTGGTTTGCCACTTAGAAATTCATTCATATTTTCTCCCGGAGCTCCCCCTTGTGACTAGTGGCCACCATCATTGAGGCACTTGGTTGTAATAATTAAAATGCACACTCACAGGAAGGCTCTGTAATTCCCCATTTCCCTCTGTCACGGGATCTTACTTAACTCTCATAATCACCTGCTGTTTTCTGAGCATAGACTTCTTTACTGGGTTACTGTCCATTTTCCCTCAGTAGAATATAAGTGCTATAAACACTGAGATGTCCTGACTTGCAAACCCTAGTACCTCCACTTTCTAGAATAGCATGTTTTTAATAGGAACTAAATAAAAAAAACCTATATAATGAATAAATTTAAATATTGATTATGGAACCATTTTTCCTTCTTAGAGACTGATGAAGGAAGATCTTGATTTTATTATTTACCAACAATATCAAGCCTTTAATCATTATTAATTAGCTGTACTAGCTAGTCCAACACAAAAGGAGATGGTTCCTAGAAGTCATAGTGTATTACAAAGAACACTTAAATCATCTCATTTATATAAAAAAGGTATCTGGACTACAGTTGGAGAGTAATTTATTTAGTACCTCTTAGCATGTCCTCTAGTCTGGTTCTAGTGGGTCTATAATTCAGATCCCCCTTTTTTTCCTTTAAATTCCAGTTATATTTTATGTCTTCTGGTTAAGAATTTATGTATCTTTCGTTCTTACTATGAGTTTTAATAGTACTCAAATATCAATATGTTCCTTTAAGGCTATTTGTAGGATATTTTAAAGTATCAAATAGCAATTACCTAGCAATTGAAGTTTTTCTTAGCTACTTTTTACCTATTGGCTGTTTATGAAAGTGTGCTGTTCACCAACGTCTACACTAGTCAAAGAAATGTAACTAAGCTGGGCTTGGTGATAAATGCCTATAATCTCTGCACTCAAGAGGTGGAGGCAGGAGGATTGCAACAAATTTGAAGCCATCCTGGCCTACACAGTGAGACCTTGTCTCACAAATCAGAGAGAATTTTTTTCTTCTTCTTTAGCTTGAGAAGTCAGGCCTAATAAAAATTAATATCACCCTAAATTGGTTGAGAGCCCAGAACCAATGAGTTCTTTTTGTGGTACTGGGGATTGAACCTAGGGGAGCTCTACCACTGAGCTACACCCTCAGCCTTTCTTTAATATTTATTTTGAGACAGAGGCTTGCTAAATTGCCTAGGCTGGCCTCAAACTTGCAGTCCTCATGCTTCAGCAGGATCTCTGGATTACAGGTTTGTATGACCACCCAGCTCAGAACCTGTGAGTTTTAAACTTACAAATTAGCATATTCCAAACCTATCTATGAAAATGATTAAATTAGAACAAAGAGAAAACCTCTCAGAAGCCTATTTTTCTCATATGCAAAATAGGATTTGAGAATTTGTTTTGCTGCTTCTTTCTCTCTTTTAATTGAATGGGTGCAAATGTCTAAATAGGTACCAGATTAGTCTTAAAATCCCCCCCAAAATTTTAGTAGGAACTTATTAATGCAAAAACTGTTATTCACATTGGTTTGTGAGTTTTCAACAGGGACTTTGCTTTAATATTTCTCATCTTTCTGAAAAATAATCATTGCATAATCCCCCCCCCCTTTTTGGTACTGGGGATTGAACTCAGGACCTTGTGCTTGCGAGGGAGGTGCTGGAACCACCGAGCTACATCCTCAGCCCCCAAATTAACAACTGTACACGATACACTATACTTTTTTTTTTTTTGGTACTGGGAATTGAACTCGGGTCCTTGTGCTTTGAGGCCGGCGGCAGAACCACTGAGCCAAATCCCCAGCCCAATTTCCCCTTTTTAAGAATAGATCAGTTTATGGAAATGAATAAATCAAAATCCATGTGATGTGGTTATAATGAAAGACTGTTAATCACTTTAGGAATAATTAAAACTGTGAGACTATTCACATTCTAACGGCATCTGGTAAAAGGGAAATACAGACAGGATTCCTTTGGTCTTCTTTACTCATCTTCGTGGCTGAGGTATTCTCCAACTTTGCTGTCATTGGTCATTCTTCTCAAGGTCAGAGATGAGAATATTTTCTTCTAAATGTACTGTACTAAAATTGGTTGTAGGGTAGTAAGGATTCCCAAACCCTGCAAGTCTCCGGAAGAAGTTACTGTTCCACTTGTATATGTAGAAGGAAAGTGTGCAAATGACCAGGATTATTAACAACGTCAGTGCAATGGCAAGAGGAGCAATGCTGTGGCTGGGCTCTGAAAGATGAAGAAGCAGAAAACCTCAGTGACAATGAAGTAATAGAGACACCGTCTGTCACCTTGTTGCTTTCTATTTTATTATTTCTAAGAAAAATCAAAATATCTCAACCTACCTTTTCCTGGAAGCTCCTTTTCAGTGTGAATATCTAAAATCAATAAAAAATATAATTAAGGTTTTTCTAATACAGCAAAATCATGTTACTACTTATAGCAGGGTTTGGTAAACTACAGGTCATGGGCAATCTGGCCATTTGTTTCTATAATAATGTTTTATTGAAACTTAGCCATATTCATTCATTTATGTATTGTTTATGACTGTTTTCATGAAGCAATATTAGAAGGACAGAGACTGTATGGTCCCAAAGCTAAAGTATTTACTCTGTGGCCCTTTATAAGAAAAGTCAGTGCCCCTGGATTTAGAGTGTTCATTGTTATTAGTGCTCACAGATATACACTGCTTCTTTTAAGCCAAATAATTTCCATCAAGTCTTAGCACTGTGATACAACAGAAATACAAGTAAAATAAAGTTTTGTTGGGATCTAATGTGGAGTTTGTCCAGCTAGGATAACTTGCCTGCCTCTATGCAAGGATTTTACAATCAGCATTTTCTTGCCTCTGGCACCTCAAGAGTCTTGGGAAATGAATAGCTCCTCTACTTAAAAAGTGAGCTAGCCCCTGCTTTAGGACTTTCTATTGTAAAAATATATCTCTTTCAAGTAGACTATCTGAAACTTTGAAGTCTGCAATTTTTGAACTGGGTTAAGCCTTGAGAAAGATGTAGACAATGATCCAGGGAAGCTCAGGGAATACATCTGCGAGAAGCAGAAACATCTGGAAGCTCTACTTCCACTCACTTCAGTAGATGCATAAGAAACATCACTGTTGTTATCAATAGTAAACCACATTTTTTAAAAACCTTGTTTTTGTAATTTAAAAATAATCTGATGTAATTTTGCTGTAAGTTACTGAAAACATTGTGTGTGAAGGTACTTCTTTATTAAAGACTGTTGAAAGATACTTATTTTCAGGGTAAGGGCAATGGAAGGCATAGAAGAGCACTTAGGATATTTGGAGTGCAGTCCTTGATACAGCCTCAGTTTGGACAAACACTTTTCTCATCTTTAAAGTGGGGATGTTTTATCTCCTCCACTACCTTGGGAAGTTGCTGTGAGGATAAAAAAAGGTGTCCTGCATTATAAAAAGCTTCAAAGTCCTGTACGTACAAGAAGGCATCAGGTGTTTCTGATTTGTTCTTGATACTTAGAGGCTGGTGATAAGTTGGCATACTATTTTTTAGTTATGTTTCTCACACAGAATACTCATACTACTAGAGTTTCAAACATTGGTGCCCACACCCACAGATTTTTTTCTCTTCATTCCCACTGTCTAATTGGTCTCCAAGACCCGATGATTCTCTCCTCCTGTTTGTTCTCTCCTTTTTTAGTTCTACCATTGAGATTACAAATGCTGATCTTTGCCCTGGGTGAGTGCAATTTTGTTGCAGGTATCCACAGAGCACACAGTGGGTTCCTGTCTCCTCTGCCAGGAAGCTCAGCCTACTAGCCTGGCACTCTTTGTGGATGGATCCTGCCTCACGGGTCAACTGTATTTTCCTCAGTCCCAAACAGGAGCCTTCAACTGCAGTTCATTTTCCATTGCTGCCTTTGGCCATTCTAGCTAGGTCTTTGTCCAAAATGTGGTTCTTCCTCTGTTCCAGCTTCTAAAATTCTCTTCATCCTTTGAGATCCCAGAGCCTCACCTCTAAAGACTTTTCCAGCAGCCCAGAGAATACCAATCCCTCCTTCTTGATATAATGACATCTGCAAAACATTCTGAATACTGTAAACATTTTCCCACTGTCAGTGACCCTTCCTGACAGCCTATCTTAGAAATCTCTGCTATTGTTTGCAACTGATTAGAATCTTCTGGCTTACATTTCTAAAATTAATTTTTATCATTATACACTAAGTGCATTTTTCCAGATAAAATATAACTTTTATGATATATTATGCTTGCAACAGAGAATCACATCTACTTGTTCACAAAAAATACACCAAATATATAGATTCCATTTCTTGAGGCTGAAGATGGAACATTAATATTTTGAGCACAACATTTGAATGAAGGTTGCTTGTTTATACTCTAGTTCTCTTCACATGAGGTACACTGCCTTTTTCCTGTTCAGTTAACAGCCAGGATGACACAAGAAAGTCATAAAGTCTTTGCATTCATAAGGATTTTTTTCTTCACATCAGTGAAAAAAGGAGCTGAATATTCTCGCCCTTGTTTGCTATAGAATAAGATGATAATGCCAGAACCTATCAGATAGTCTCTGAGTACATGGATTTCACATAAGCTTAAATGCTAAAGTGGTGGGGTAACAGTAGTCAAGGTAGAATCAAAATGAAGAATTACCCTCTGATGTTACCAACCTGCCTCCATTTTACATATAAACCCCTTCTTGTCTTGACACGGGGATAACTGCCACACTCCTTCAGGGATCCTCAGGGCAATGCACTGATGGGACTTGAGGGGGTCCATGTCTGTTTTCCAAATGCCCCAGTTTGACTGGTCTGTGGGTGTTCCATCAAACCACTTTATGGTTTCATCTGTGGAAAAATTACTGACTTACTATGAATTATGTGCATAGTTATGAGATATTCTAAGTCTGGAATGAAGAACCATATAAAGCACCTCTCAAATTTCGTGATATTCTCTTGGAAGCATTTGCTTGCCTCCATAAACACAGTCATGAACCCAACATCAAAAGGTAGGTATTAAAAAAGTTGCCTTGTGAGCCATCCTCTATTTACTTCAGATATATTCTCATTTAGTTCATCATGTTTTTTAATGTAACAGCTTGAATTTTTAAATGTTCCATGTAATTTTTAACCAATTTAAAGAAATCATTTAGTAAATGAAACTAGTCAATGTAAAGAAAAAATCCTTTGAAGTCCTAACATCTGTGTCATTACAAAATGACTCACTTTCTAAAGGTATTTTACAATGCATTTTAAATAGCAAGCCAGTGATATACAAAGGGAGTAGGGGCAACGGCAGAGTTCATCCTGGGCATAGGTAATAAGGTGTACATGGGGTGCACTGTCTGAAAAGAACTTAAAGCTAACAATAAAGTTACCTAAAAGTAATTGCTTTCTATTATCGCCATATTTCTATTATTAAGTAAGCCTGCTTTCTATTATCGCCATCTGCTAGAAATTCTAAATAATGTCAATGATTAAATTACTCTTTGCAAGGGTAGGCTCACCCCCTGCCCTGATACACCACTGTAACAAGCTCTTCATGCCAATTAAAATAATTTTCCTTACAAGTAGTATCTTTCAATAACCATCAATTACATAAAGAAGAGAATACCATGCTTCCACTTTATTACAAACTCTGGTTTTTATGAGTAGCAAATAAGAATTCTAATAGCACAATTTATCACTGAAACATTTCCATAACTCTATTGTGCTTTTCTAATACTTAGGAATCTGGGGTATTTTCAAATCAATATGGTTTTGGTGTACTGCGACTTAGTCTGTGAACAGAGTTCCAACCAAGCATCATCACAGTAAGTATCAAGCTAAACCTGTTGCTTGTTTGTTTTGATGTCTGCTATGCTGGGGTTATTTCAAAGGACAAGGGAGCATAAATAAGATAACAATATTGTTTTTGGAAAAATGGCTTAAGGATTCATACTATCCCCCACCCCCGCCAGCAAATGTGCACAAGGAGAATTTTCTGTCTCACAGATGCCATATATTTATTTATGCCCTCTCCTCATCTCCACTCAAATCACTTACTCTTACTATCAATTTGAGCATTCAACCAAACCATCTGGACAGAAGAACCAAAAGCTAAAAGCTCTTCTAGGAGAAATGAATTTTCAGCTTCATCCTTGATTGTTAACAGATTAGATCCTACAAAAGATGAAAACAGCAAATGAACAAGTATTTGTGCTTACACATACTTATAATTTTAAAATTGTTTCCTATACCATTACTTGTAGAGTAGAGGCTTTGAAGAGTAAAAATTTCTACTACTCAACATGATGTGTGTTTATATGTGTGTGTGTGTGTGCGCGCGCGCGCGCGCGCTCGTGCACGAATATGCGCTTGACTCTGGGAGTCAACCAGAGCCTCACACAGGCTAGGTATGTGGTCTACCACTAAGATACACACCCAGCCCAAAATTTCCATCATTAATAAGTGATTTTTTATTAAAACTTTAATTTAAACCATGTTTATTAAAAGATACACGCTTGTGCTTAAGAAATTAAAGTGGTATTTATTTTAGAGAACATTAAAATTCATAATGCAAGTGCATTCAAAAGGAACTTTTTCTTGGGAAAGTGCAGTATGCTGAGAAATCATTTTATGTTTTCAAATTTTACATTGGACATTGAGTTGCATATATTAGCTGCTCATCAAACAAACAAACTCAATAGTATGCATCTTAGGTTTTTTTTTTGCTCTTAATGTCACTAACTAATCAGACAAATGATGAAACCATATTGCTTACTAGAGTGTCAAGAAGGCGCACATGAAAGCATTTTACCATCACAAAAGAATTACCTTCCTTTTTGCAAAATTCATGAGCAGCCTCAAAACTTGTACTGTCTAGGACTGTAGAAAAACTGTAGCAATTACTCTTAAATTTTATCCAGGGAATAGATGTTTCTGAGCACAACACTGGGTGTTCAAATAGTTTTCTCTCTATGAAGAAAAACCAGTTATGATTTCAGGGTGGAGATGGAGTTCATTTATTGAAATAAATATTGCATTACATTCTATGAAAGAACAAGATGAATACATGCAGTAAGATTTTCATGGTAATAGTCTGAAAGGTCAGATTCAGTGTAAACGATTTCAAAATTTGAGCCAGTATTTAGCATTTCTGGAAGAACTAATCCTTACCTAAACATAGCAGGGCATATTAATACATAGTTTTGTGGGCTTAGTTTGAGTCCTGACTGGGTCATGTTTACAACAAGGTTGGGATATCTGGAAGATATGATTCTTGGAAATAGTGGCAGTGAAACAATGCTGTCAAGAGGAATTTCCAAATATACAAAATAAGTTCTATGCAGTGCTGAATATCACAGACTTAAAAAAATCCTTACTAATAAACCTATGTGAGAAAATAATGTATTCAATAAAATATCATACCATAAAATAAAGGAAACTTGAAGGAACTTTACAACAGAGAGCAAGCAAGGCAGTCAGACACATCCACGCTGAGATCCTGGCTCCACCACTTCCTAGTTGTGTGGCTGTGGGCCTGTTACCCTACATGTTGGTTTCTTTATAAAGGGAGCTAACAATAATACCATTTTTACAATGTTAGAAGCTTAAATGCATTAGTACCTGAGACTTTCCAAGCACTTAGTGAATTTATTGTTTTCAAAAAGGAAGAGCAGGTTTTATAGTATATTAGGAACAGAATTAATATATATTATATATTCTTATATGCATAGTTAATCTTGATTATCAACTAATCAAATCCCCTGTCACAGTCCTCTACACATGCTCGTGATGTTTGCTTCTAGTCCGATTTTCCTTCTCTCCCTTACCTGTAACCTATGATATAGGCAAACACTGGCTTTGCCTCACACACTCCCAGCCCTGCCATCCCACTGTTTTTCTCTCAGCTTTTCTCCTAAGAATGCTTCACCATGTTCTATTATTGCTTATTTACATCCCACTGTTTGAAGGCCTATCTGCACTGTCATGTCCGTTCTGCATTCCCCAAATGGATATGATGCATTCTTTCCTTGAGAACTCCCACAATACTTGCCACCTCTCTCATCTCATTTGAAAGTCATGCCTGGTGTAAGAGTTATTTGTCTTTACATCACTGACCAGACCAGAGACTTCTTGAGCACAGAGAATTCTTCTTGCTACTCATGCCCATACTCCCTGCTCAACACAGCCTTGCACACAATAGGTGCACAGGACATATTTTTGAGTTGAATATAATTGTACCTACCAGTGGGCACATGACAAATGGCACCCTGCAGAAATGACTCACAGGCTGCGCTATGCCAGCGTCCATTCATGTCAGCAAAAACACAGTCACCAAAGAAAGATGGCTCCTCATCTTTCCAAAAAGTGAAAGAGGATTTGGTGCCATCTGACCAGTCAAAATTACGACCATTCTGTGGAGGGAAATTGAGTCATCATTTCCTTGGCAAGACTGCTGGCAACATTATCCAGTGCTGTCTAAGCATCCCACACTTCTCACACAGATTTCTATTTCCATACTTTTTTTTATAAGACAGCTTATGAATTCAGCTTGACAAAAAGGAGTATCTGCCATAAGTGACATCTTTTTTAGTTTTGAGGAATCCTTGGCTTCTTGCCACCACAATTTCTTAGTAAGTAATCAGAGGGAAGTAGGATCAAAACCTTGTTTCTTTACACCAAAATAAACTCCAGACTGATCAAAGATTCAAGCATAAGATTGAAAACATAAAAATGTGAAAGAAAATTTAGCTAAAAATGTTTATATATTTGGTGTATGGGGAATCTAAGTTATACAAAATCCAGTGACCATACAGCAAAATTGACTGCATAAAGTTAAAACATTCTTTGATACAAAAATTCAATAAAAACCATACAATACCATTCTTTCAACCATCCCACTGGCAAAAATTAACACTTTGATAATAGTGTGTGTTAGTAAGGATGTGAAAAAACTTAGATATAATGCCAACCATGGTGGCTCACACTTGTAATCCCAGGTCTTGGGAGGCTGAGGCAGGAGCATTGTTGTAAATTTGAGGCCAGTTTGGGCTCATAGTGAGTTCCAGGCCAGCCTAAATTGCATAGTGAGACCTTGTCTCAAAAACAAAACCCCAAAACTAGATGTTATTATGAGGTGTGTAAATTGGTGCAAACTTTTGGAGGATGATTTGGCAGTACTTGTTACAATTTAAATGTGCTAAGCAATTTCACTTCTGGAAATTTATCCTACTTGCATAATACTAGTTGTGCAAATACACATTCACAAAAGAATGGTTTAATAAACTGTAGCACAGTATATCCTTATATCCTGCTGTTCCAGAGAATGCATGAGATTTTTATGTGCTCTGGAGGAAAATTGTGGCAGACGCATTACATAGAAAAGCAAGAACCACATACATAGTATGATCTCATTTGTGTTTAAAACACAATGTACATATTCCTCTATTACATGTGGATAATGTGGATACACATATAATTTCTAGATGGCACACGAGAAACCACTTACAATAACAAAGGAGTAGAACTAGGGGTAGGATAGAATTGAGTTTACTCTTCACTACTTTGTGTAATATTTTTATTTAAAAACACCAGAAAACAAAACAAAAAATCTTATCCTCTAAATCCCACTACTAGAGGAAAAAACCAAAACCCAAACCTCACATTTTAAATTTCAAGAGGTACTGAATTAATTAACAATCAATTTTCTAGGCAGGAAGCATGAGTCGTTTATCTTGGGGATCCCTGATGTGTAACAAATTACCCCAATGCAGTGCTTGAGTTCAAGATGTGTTCTGGAGCATAGTTGTGGCAGGATTCAGGGCTGCTTGGAAATGTTTGGAGAATTTTAGAGGGCCATGAAGTCTAAAAATTAAGCAAGTTAGGACCAGGGATTTAGCTCAGTGGTGCCGCTGCCTGCCTTGAAAGTACAAGGTCCTGAG
>NW_004624732.1:5631826-5657171 GCF_000247695.1 Heterocephalus glaber | reverse complement strand
AAATATTTGAAAGAAAAAAAGCTTTACTAAACAGGTCCTGAATATGATCTCTTGTTAAAATAATTTTTAAAACAATCTTAAAACTTACATTCATTATATCAAATGGAGACCAGTTAGAATAAGCCACAGGCTTTCCATTTAGCCATTTTTCATAATCATCATTTTGTAACCCTATCCACACATTAGTGATCTGGCCAAAAAGATTCATAGTAATGAAAGCTGAAAAATAGGAATACATTATCTAATTTAACACCATATAAACCATTTGGGTAATCATCAAATTCTCTTTAGAGCTCTGATTATATTTAAATGATAGCAAAACTTAATTAGAAATCAATTGTAGAATTTGTTACTTTGTTCTTGTTAAGGTAATGCAGTTTCTTTCACTTTTGTTTCAGTTTAAATTGACAGAAATTAGCTTGATAACCTGAGATCCCATCATATCATTAACAAAACAATTTCTAGTGTTTATTTAATGCTTTTTTAAATAACACAGGATTTATCTACTATAATTAAACTAAAGTACATAATTGCCTAAAAATCAAATGAAAGTGTGTAGGTTAATCTAAAGGGATCTAAAAATTATTCCATGCAATTATAGTAGATTATGCTTGGGATTATTTTAGTCATTTTGAAACAGAGATTATAAATAAGTCTTTATGCTTTCCAGCTACTGGTAAAATCAAAACCTCTAAAACTCAGCAATTTATAAAGCAATGCAGTATACTGACTTTTATAGATGTTATGACATAAAACCTTATGAGTCAAACTGAAACATTATGTGTCATCAACAATATAGTATTTTAAATGCTGATTTGGAAATGTTATTATTTTTGGAATGCCTTAATTACTACTTGAATAAAAAGTTATTTTAGCCTAATTGAACATTGAGTACTCTACCTTGTTCCACTTCACTTTCAATGGCCACCAGCGTCCCACCTTCTGTAATGCAGAAATCCAGAGCTCCTGTCCAGTTCTTTAGATTGCTTGGGTCTTTGGGGACTATCACTAACAGGCACTATCAAAAAATATGAAAACAATGTTCATTTCAGTATTTTTCTAAATGAATTAAAAATTTCTCAGAGACACTGAAGATCAGGCTTGAAAATTCTCATAATTTTCTTGGGCAGAAAAAACTCATTTTTCTTCCAGCTACTACTGAAGCATTAAAGTGACACAAAGAGGAGTGCATTCAGGGCACATCAATGACTTGCCTACATTTGCCAGGCAGAGCAGAAGCAAGGATATGTTTTGTTGTCCAGGATCTTATTCTGCTCAATGGAAAATAGTTTTGTTCCTAAAAAGGAGCCAGCCAGCATGCAAAGTTTGCAGTGGCAGATTTAATCTCAAAAGAAATCTGGGAGTAACAATGATCAGTTTATTTATAAGCATACTTGCTTACCATATGCAAGAGAGGAATACTGGGAAATCAAGACACATCATCTGCTTAAATTCACTCAATACTTTTGAGTCAGTCATTTAGTAAATAAGTCAATTGAGAAAAGCCAGGAGAAAAAAAAAGCCCAATGAGAGAAGCAGCAGCAAGGGCAAGATAACAAAGGAAAGCTAGAAGGACAAACAAAAGGGAAGGCTGCCATCAATGTTAAATGGAAAACAGAAAGAAAGGTTGTGGTACTTGGTAATAAGAGTTGATTGTAACTTAAGGAAGAAAAAAAAAAAGAATCGATTGTTACTGTGAGAATCATGGCATGAGGTTTTTTAATTATGGGATGAGATAAGAAATGGAATGATACATACTAGGCTGGACTGGCAGGATGGAAGATAAGCTTTCCTTTCCTCTGTAAGGCTCAATTAAATTTAAATACATTGGTGGGACAAGATGGAAGTAGGCAAGAGGGAGAAATCAAAGAGAAAGCAGATAAGCAGATGAAGTTAGGAAGAAGAGAAATTAGGAGAGACTTTATGCAAAGGAATTTCCATCTGGAATTTGCCTCTCTCTCACTCACTTCTCAATGGATAAGCAGAGCTAATCCCAGTCACTGATAGATCAGATCTCAAGATCTTGCTATTGAGAAGATCTTAGGTACAGAATAATTCTAGGTTATGGTAGAAACCCACATTTGAGAGAGAAACCATTCTTCCCTATCTTACTTTGGAATAATTATTTTCTTCCCTGAATTCTTTAATTCCTAAATTTGTCAGTTTTCTATCTTCAAATACTCCTTAAAAACAGAGAGACCCTCTTACTTTTCTTTGCCTGTCGGATTAGAGAAGGCCCCCAGGATACATTTACGGAACAAAGTGAGTCTAAAATCATTGTCAAATGACATTCTCAGGCATTCTCGATTTAGCCGTGTTTTTTAAGCAAGATGATTTTGCCTCTCAGGGTATATTCTGACAAGGTCTGGAGACATTTGGGGCTGTTACACCTGGGGTGGGGGGGTTGCTATTGGTACCAGGGATGCTGTTGAACGTTAGACCATACACAGGACAGATCCTTTCCCCACATCGGGAATCATCCAGCCCCAAATGTCAACAGGGCTGAGGTAACCTCTTTCAAAACCCAGTTCCAATCATGTTATTCTTTAGTTTAAATCCTTTAGGAGGCTCCTATTACTTTTAGGATAAAACCCAGAAACCCTGATCTAGCCTGAAGTTGAGTTACCAACCAAGAGAGGAAATGCATTTTCAATTCTTTTGATCCCCTTTGCTTTATTTGTTTCACAAAGAAACTGAATTGGCTTTAAAGGAGTTCAATTTTATAACTATCCTTTCATCTATTTCTTTTCATTTTGTCCATTTCTTCTAATTACAAATTCCAAAGAGTGGCACATACTAATTATTAGAAAGTCTTATCATTTAATGTGAATTCGTTTTGTGCTCAGATAGTCACACTAATGAACCATTCATAAATACCAATGAACCTCATTGGTTCAGTTAGCCCAATAAATCTCTCCAGAAAAACATCACCTCCATCCATTTTCTCACACATTTGCCTCAGTCAATATTTACCAGCTTGACAGTGGAAGTATGGCCTCCCATAACCACAACTTGATTGTTTTAAAAAATGTAACATATTTACTAACACATGCTAAAATGGCATCATTAATAATTAAATAAGGCAGCAATGGGCTAGGGATTTAGCTCAGTGGTTCTAACTCCTGCCTTGCAAGTGCAAGGTCCTGAGTTCAATCCCCGGTACCAAAAACCCCCAAATAAATAAATAAATAAATAAATAAATAAGGCAACAAGATGAAATATAGCATCCTTAATTTTAAATTGTCTATTTACTTACTAATTTACAAAAAATACATTTGAGTTTAATGCATCTCTGATTATTATTGTAGATCAGGGAGGTCCTACTATATTCCAAATGAATTTTGAATATAAAATTATCTTTGTCTCAAAATAATTTCTAGCTCAGCATTCGAAAATCCCATTCAAGATCTTTCCTCTGAACTTGCTATTTTCCCAGTGTTCCTGCCGACATTGAATGGCACAGTTAGCATGCATTTACTTAAGTCTGAAATCTGAGCGGCATCTCCTCCTTCCCATCCATTACCTCTACAGCCCCTTTCTCAGAACACCTTGCTTTCCCATTCCCTCTGCCCTATGCTCTCTGCCACCACCACCTTAGCTCAAGCTACTAATCTTTCACCTGGACTTTTGCAGTAACTGTTGATGCTACCTTTCTCATCCTTGTCCTCCTCCAATAGATCCTTGGAACTGCAGCTTGGATGATGCTTTTCAAAATTGGTCCTGCTCATGTCCCTCTTTAGTTTAAAATCCTTCAGAAGTTTCCCATTGCTCTTAAGATAAAAACCAGAAGCTTTAACACGATATTACCCTTGCCTACTTCTTCTATCTCTCCTTCCTCTAGTCTAGTTCTCTAAGCTTTCTTTAATTTCATAAATGTCATATTCTCCTTGACCAAAGGAATTTAGAAGGTGCTGCTCTCTTTACTTTAGTGAGCCTTATCTTCTGACCAGCTCAATCAGGTCTGTCCTCCTATTATACACTTTTATGAAATTATATAACTTTTTGAGTTTTTAACTGGTAGTGCTGAGGACTGAATGTAAGGTCTCATGTCTGGCAGGCTATTCGCTACCACTGGGCTATTCCTCCAGTTAAAATTGTGTAAGTGTCTTTAATACATCAGAGTTTTAAATTATATAGTTATTTTCTTGATTAATTACTAGAATTTCTTCTCTTTGTAGTTTGTAAGCTCCCAAAGAGAAAGCATTGTGACTGTTTTTGAATTCCCAATAACCAATAGTTAAGTGAATGAATGAATAAAGTGTTAAAATTCTAAGGAAAAAAGAGGAGAGAAACTTTTTTTGTGTGTGTGATGCTATGGATTGAACCCAGGGCCTTTGCTACGTAACTAGAGCTACATAACTACATAAGTAGACTTTAAAAAAATGTTATTTTGAAGCAGGGCCTCACTAAGTTGCCCATGCTAGGCTCCAACTTGATTTTCCTGCTTCAACCTTCTAGAGCACTGGGGTTATAGGCATGCACCACCACACCTAGGTGAGGAGAGAATTTTTAAGAAAACATTATGTTGTGCATAGGGGTAAGTGTAGGAAAGGGTCAAAAACATTGGATTCAGGGTCAGAAAACATGAAGTTGATTCTCAGCCTGACACTTATTCACTGTAAACTCTCAGAAAAGTCACACAGTTTCATTAGCATCAGACTTCTCACGTACAAAATGGGAATAGCAATTCCATGTATTTTAAAAATTCAGTAAAATAAGACATATACATGAAATAACCCAGCAAAGTCAGTTCACCAAGTGGTGGAAGAATCTAAATGTCTATTGATGGGCAAATGGATAAACAAAATGTAGTATATACATATAATAGAATATTATTTTTCATTAAAAAAGAAAGAAATCCTGTCATGTTACAACACAGATGAACCTTGAGAACATTATACTAAGTAAACTAAGGTAGTCACAAAATGATAAATACTGCATAATTTACTTCAGTTATCTGAAACAGTATTCAGAGAGACATAAAATAGAATTGTGGTTTACCAGGGACCAGGTAGGGAGGAAGGCTAGGGAGTTATTGTTTAGTAGGTATAGAGTTTCAGTTCTCCAAGATGAGAAGGATCTGGAGATTATCTTCCCACAATCTGAATATACTTAATGCTAGTAACTGTGAATACACTTAATTTTATGTGAATGTATTTAAAAATGGTCAAAATGGTAAATTCTCTTTTATGTTTATTTTGCAAATTAGCGCCACATATGTAGAGGATGATCAACAGGTACATTCAGGATCCATGTGGCTTCATTTCATAAGTTAACAATGAGAGGAAGATCACAAAGGAGAGACTGCCCTGTCAGTGCAACTGAATATTTAGATTGAAAATTGGCTGCCCATGATTGAAGAGCAATTGCACATCAGTATATGAAATTATGACACAGTTTGAGTTTTTGATGCTCTAAGAGTTAAACAAGTATGATTTGGGATGCATTTTAATTACTTCCACCTAAGGCCTATAAAGTTATTTTATTACAAACATAAGGAGTAGAGGGAAAGTCTAGGCCTTAATTGAAGGCAGTATCAGAAATAATAAATCTGGTTTACAATAGCCCCTTGGCAATTTTCTTTTCTTAAATTCAATTCTGCATGGAAGCATCAGCTTTATGAGGCTCAAGATGACATTGACTAAGCTAAGTTATTAGTTTGTCAATTCAAGGTAGGCAGGGATTTTTGCTGGTTCCAGGGAGGGGAGACACAAAAGGAACAGATGGAGTTCAGGCCCTCCGGAGTTTCTAGCTCTCAAAAGAAAGGTGGACCAGTGGCTGGACACTCAGGCACACACACACACACACACACACATACACACACGCACACACGTCACACTGCATAAACCACACAGCACAACGAATGACCATGCCAGTAGTAGAAACTGAAGGTGCAAAAGGACAGTGGTGGTAAGGCTGTTTTCCATAAAACCTTTTTTTTTTTTTTTTGGTACTGGGAATTGACTCAGGACCTAGCACTTGCGAGGCAGGTGGCAGAACCACTGAGCTAAATCCCCGGCCCACAACAAAACCTTTTTGCTATAAATGAAACCTTTTTGTTCCAAAAGGTTTGCTTCTAAATAGAAAATTTCTCAAATCTCTAGATAAACAAAATATTGACAAAGACATTTCGGGTCCCATGAATAACTTGTGATTTTTAAAAGCCACCCCTACTTTTTTATTATTTACCAAATTGAGTGTCTACGAAAAAAAGAAACAAAGGCAAATTTTTGAAAATAAATTTACCTTATAGTTAAAGTATAGCCATCCTTTGGGACATGTTCCATGTTGTTTTGGTGTATTTTTTTCTGCCTCAATGACCCAAATCTTTTTACGCTTACAAATACCAGGCATAAAAACTGAACACTCTTCACTACCCCAGAGTCCTGGAGGAGAAATGGATTAGACATGACTTAGAAACAATAGTGACATTGTGGCCATTCTCTACTGATTACTATTTTTATGACTGCTATCATTTTTCATAATTTATTTTTTGAACCAAACTTAACTACTAATTATAGAGTTCCCTAGTGACAAGAGCTAACTGGGCAAGATGCCAAGTCAGTGATTCTAATTTAAGAATGAAAGTTTTTGAAATGCTAAATAAATAAAAGTAACCACACAAATGTTGCAATGGAAATCACAGAACCAATGAAGTCCTAAGAATATTTTACTTTGGTAACGGAATAATGTTTATAGAATAACCATTTTTGTCTTATCATATTCAGCTTCCATTTACAGAGAAAGAAAATTCTAAAACAATAGATGACCATTTGTACTTTATAATTCTTTAGCAAACATGGCTAGAACATCCCTGATCTAAAAATACAAAGTAAAAAAAAAAACAAACTTATGAGCTCTAACATAATGCTTAAAAAGTTTCAGATTTCAAATTTTTGGATTACAATAAAGCCTATGTGAATATTCTCAGATCCAAAAAAGCCTTACATCTTAATCACTTTTGATCCCAAGTACTTTGGGTAAGAAATACTCAAACTGTGTAATAATTTAGAAAAATTAACACAGGAACTTCTAAGGAAGTAATATTTCTCAATAGTGACCCTCAAATAAAATAGATTCACATATAAACATGTCCACAATCAGATATATTCACAAGTCCTTGGCCTCCTGCAAACTGATTTTTCTTTTTTATATGGAAGAGCTATATTTTTACAGTAAGAGTTGAGGATACATTTCTTTAGCATTCAGACCATCAGTTCCAAACAACACAGAGTGCGTATGTAAATTGCAAGGGCAGGTTCGGTTTTTTAGTATTAGAAATCTGAGCCAAAAAGATGTTGGATTTGAAGGAGAGGCTGGAATGCTATTTCAATGCAGATTAGCCGTATTCTCCCAGACTAACAAAACAGCCCTTTCTGTAGGCTGTTGTGACACCTGCTGGCAAAAGCAAGCTGATTAACCCTGGGTTTTCTTTTCCTAATTCTGCTGTGGCTCTCCAACCAAGGATTACTTTCTGTGTTTCTCCCTTTCATGACTGGAGGCATAGATTATTTATGAATCTATTAGAGCAGGGGATAACATTATCTTTTATATTTTATCTGCTAGAGAGTGTGGGTAGGTATGAGTGAACAATCAACTCAAACAACACTGTACTAATAAAAATAAAAAAATCTTCAGCATACATGTGCTTTCAAATTCAATTTGCAAACAATTGTTCTTCCAAAGGAAACAGCAATTAATGCCAGTTATTAAAAAGAAGAATACTCAATTGAATGAAGGTTTTCACAGAGGTTCGAGGTCTGGTCAGTTATAAACTGGATACTGGGAAGAAATAAAAATTATGGTTCCACATTGAAATTTCATAGAGAATAGCATTTGCCAGATATATTTGTTGGCAGTTTCCGTGGTCTCAGTTTTGGTGCTGGTTTGATTAATGAAAAAGAACTTATCCAGATGTGAATTATTTTTAAAAAGATGAATACATTGATTAAACAGAAGAAATGACCATCTATAAGCCTTAAAGCTGAAGAAATTGAACACAGTCAACAGAAAATAAGAACAGTCACCCTTTTCCCTGAACTGATACAATAAAAGGGAAAGTTCAAGCCTCCAGAAAAGCTTGTGTTATAAATCAAAAGATGATTAAATAAAATAACCTGTTGTGGAAGAAATGAAGCCACATCTCTGGCTTTCATTATTCACAGATAATTCTCTTTCTTTGTCCCAGTTCTGGTATATTAATGGTGACCCATCACTCCAACTGTAGAAAAATTTAAAATGTTAAGGTCTTCCTATTTTGCATGTTCTGTTTTCAACACCATTCTTGGATTTCTGGGGTATTGGTTGAAGGATTAACATTTTATTAAATTTAGAAAAATAATTATGTATAGTACAGTAACAGTAGTTAATGATACTGTGTTGTTGTGCACTTAAACATTTTTCAAGTGGGTAATTTTTTTCTCAAAGTGTTTTTATCACCAAATAAACAAATCAATAGTATGGGAGGAAGCTTTTGGAGGTGATAAATGTGTTGACATAGATTGGGATGATGGTTTCATGTGTGTGTACTTTAAAATTACATTTTTAGCTAGAGAAATGAAAAATTTACAAGTTAAAGATAATGTCTGAAGGCTATTCAACAAATTAATCACTAAGATCTAGTCCAATCACTTCGCACATAAAACTTGTCAAACAAAATTAAATGCAAATTAATCTAGGTTCATACTGAAATTCATTGTTGGCTTTTTCTTCTTGAAATCCAATCCACCAATTTGCTCCATACTTGGATAGCTATTTAAAAAGGAAAGAGAGAAAATGTCAGCATTTATTCTCCTTGTTTTCTTTTTTCACTATTAAGATTAATGGAGTTGCTGCTAATGGCTTTCTACTCTTCAGTATTTTACCCAATTATCTAAGGATAAACAACTAAGGCCTAGCATCTTAAGAAAGCCTGAAACTTCATTACCCTAAAATATTCCTTCCTCATTATGAAGGGAAATTGGCATCAAACTTTGAAAATAATTTTAGTTTCATACAACTTGAAAAGTAAAATTACTAATTTAATAAGAGGGATTTAAAACGTGATACAAGGTAAATAGAAGATGGATTCTTTTTCTAACTAAAATATAAATGATTTATTCTCTTAGTGATTTATGGAAGTCCATTGCAGGTATCATATTTATTTGAAAAGCAATTCAAGTTACAAAGGATTTTGAATATTAGGTATTAGTTGATTGTTGAGTTTTAGAGTATTAGCAATCAGATAGACATACAATATAGGATAAAAGAATGGTGCAGAATTTCAGGGTTCAGCAACTAGAATGTTATTCTTTGTATATTTTACACTAATTATTAATCACTAAGGCCTGAGCACAATAAGGTATAAAATTGAAACAATAAGTTATGCATGTGCGTGCACACACATTAGAGCAGGTGTAATACTGGACTTATGACCCAGGAAATTGAAATTCCCTGTTTAACTATAAAAGAGGAAGAGGCAGTAAGGATTTCTCTGAGATGTCCTAAATCAGCAAATTTTATGGTGTGTGTGCTATGTGTGTGTGAAATCAGCTTAATTTTTATAGTGCTAAAAAAATCTGTTAATTTGAAGACATTATATAATCAGGTTTGCACTCTCATTTCTTTTTTAAAGACTTGGGGTTAAATTTTAAGATATATAATTTTTCCACATGAATTTCAGTTCATCGCACAATGGAACCTAATAATTTGCTAACATTCTAACTTACAAACAGGTATTTCTACCCCTTAAACAGTGTGGTTGTCTGCCATATCAGCAATTTGAGAATAATGCAAGATGGAACAACTGTAATTTTGGATCCCTGAGGTGTTGTTTCATGGACATGTTCTTATGTACTGAATTGAGATTTCCATTGTCAGACTTTGGAATGGGTCCACTGAGACTGACTGTGAACTCAGGGGGAGAACCACAACAATTTCATTCCATCTAAAGAGGTCTCATGTGCAACAACAGTGGAAATTATGGCCTGATTATTCACTGTTCCAATTAAGGACCTTTACAGAGAAATTTTAACTACCACATCTTCAGTGACATATTTATTACCACCTCAATTATGGTCTGGTAATCTCCCACACAGCACATCACAACCTGTTGTGCTACGGCACAGAACTTCACAGGACAAGCTAGAAGATACCCAGTCTGAAAATCCCAATGTGAAAGACGGACGTTTTAAATTTTAGCATAGGTATAAGGTTATAACAATGGAAACCTTATTAATATGTGTTTGTGAAAAGAAGTGTGATACATTTTAAAACATCAATTATGTCTTGTTACATATACACGGCCATTCCAGGTAGCATCATCTGGGAAGAATATTTAGCAAAAAGATATAAAACCCAACAAGAGTGAATATGTATTAACCTGAGCTATTTTAGGAAGAATAATCTGTCATCATTTAAAATGTTCCATAAAAAATGACAAAACTAAATTATTTTAAGTGTTTAAAACTAGACTTTTAGGGCTAGGGATATAACTCAGTGGTCCCGAATTTGATCCCTGGTACCAGGAAAAAAAGAAAAATAAAAAGTAAAACTAGATTTTTGAGGAGGACTAATGGATTTGATATATATTCTTTTAGATGTTTTTAGAAATAAACTGTAAAAGATCATGATATAAAAATGATAAATTGTCATTTAGATTTTGAAATGCAAAATTTACACAATATAAAAATTTTAGCCAAATAGATTAAGTCTTCATATCAAACAACTGTTAAATGCTTATAGGTTTTAACATTTTTTGGCATTAATTTGATTATCAAGAAGGCTAAAAAAAACCCCCAAAACAAAAAAACCTACCTCAAATTCACTCTAATCATACCCTGTGCTCTATTATTTAGAGTGAGAGAGAAAACACTGACTTACTCTTTTTCTAAGAAAATATTTTGTTAATTTTTTGTGCTTTAGATTTTAAAATGTTATTTTTGTTTTTCACAGTCTGTACTTGTTACTCTTCATAGGATAGCTACATAAAACACAAGTGTAATTTAAGAAGTATTTAATAACTACTTTTTCTGATTTTACCTATATTCATAAGATGGCTGTGCCATAAAAGTGAGTGGTCTGACCTTTATGAAAAGGACCCCAGAGAGCAAACTCTTCCTCCTGCCTTATGGGGACAGAGAAGACTCCATCTGTGGACCAGGAAACAGGTGATCACGAGACACTGAACCTGCCAGTCCCCTTTCTCCTTTCTCAGTCTCTACATTTTAAACACTCTGATAACTTTCTTCTGTTGCATACTAGGGCTATACCTGCAGACAGCAACTCTCTTACAATAGGAGATTTTATATATTAACACGGTCATAGGTGGGGTAACATTTTTTTCATATAAAACACTTCAAGGCTTGTCTAATTTGAGATCAGAGTCTTCAACTAGATAATGGCTTTGGCTATGACTTCTAAACAGTTAAACTCATGGCCTTTATAATCCCTTGAGTAGAACGTATTAATTCCACCATCCCCACTGCCTTTCTATCTCCCAAAGACTAGGAGATGAATTAAA
The DNA here is from genome assembly GCF_000247695.1 of Heterocephalus glaber. The sequence goes on along the minus strand of NW_004624732.1, from coordinate 5,645,671 downwards.
AGGAGAGGTAAGACCAGGCATGGTGGTGCACACCTGTTAATCTCAGCACTCTGGGAGGCTGAGGCAGGAGGATCTCAAATTCATATTCAGCCTGGATAAGTTAGCAAATTAGTGAGATCCTATCTTAACTCCTGTCTCAAAATAAAAAAAAGGACTAGGAATGTAACTCAGTGAAAAGGCTCTGGGTTCTTCCTCAGTATTGGGAACAAAACAAAACAAAACAAAACACCAGGAGAGGGGAAGAGAGAAGACTAGAAACTTTCCCTGGATGGTTAAGTTGAACTCTGTTGGGAAGATCAAAGGAGCCCTTCACTGTTCATGTCTGACACTGAGCTGACAGCCACCTTGGGGAGGGAATTTACAGGCAGCATTTTGGCGTGGACTCTGTGCACATATGTGACTCTGCTGTTCTGCGGTCACAGGCAGCACAGTGGAGAGTTTTCAAATGACCTTGTGAGTCATATAGCGGGGATCCTTTTCAAATTCCACCACTTAGTTGCTGTGTGATCAAGTTATTTAACTTCTTCCTCATCTGCAACATGTACTAAAATAGACTTTCCACAGCCAGCTTGAAATAAATCCTCTTTATTCGCCCATTTTTGCTAATAAAGATGAAGAGAAGTGAAATGACTGAGTAGCAGAGTAACTGATTTCTCATTATGTTCTCTTAATCTCTGTAATGGCAAGAAGAACAATTTTCAAAAATCTATGGTTTTTACTGAAACTTAAATGTTTGAAATCAGATTTAAAAACAGTACAGAGAAGCTGAATTTCTCATGGTGAATTAGATTCAAGTACCACTCTTATTTTGCTGAGGATGAATTCTTGCTCATGTGCAGAATGAATTGTGAGCAGTTCACCACGCAGCCAGCCACAGACAAACTCAAAGGAAGCCCATTCTGAGTTGTGGGTATGAAAAAGGTACTCTGCCTCCTGATAAAAGAGCCAGGGTGCATCTGAAAGAAAAAAAATGATGCCAGTGTTGCCAACACTGAGAAGGAGAAGAGGGGCTGGAGGGAGAGGAGGGAAATGGGAAAAAAAGAAGAAGCAAGATGTACAGGTACAAATTTCCTATGATGAGCATTATCATTATGTATATCTAAAATGTACCAAGAAAAAATTTTTTAAGAAGAGATACAATGCAGGCTTAAATAAAGTATGTTATGATTGAACTAAAATTTTAATTTGGTTACTTAGCATTAAAAAGGTATGTAAGTCTATATATATATATGAATATATACACAGATAAGCACACATATAAATAAAAATGTGATTTGCTTATTTTCCTTGATCTACCTCTTCTAAGAAAACTTTACCATTATTCAAAGGCCAGAGATAGATACCTATTATAAAATTGTGTCAAGAAAATGGGAATTAAGCTATGATATTAGTCTTCAATCATATTTAATAACCATATTTATTATTTTGAGTATTAATTATTGACTTCTTAATTTGAAAATTTAGCTCCAGATTGACCCAAGACACTCAATTAGGAGAATGTGAGAATAAATTGTATATACTAGCACTTCTATGTTGTGGAACTAGAAATTTGAGAATTGCCAGGATAGTTCTTACCATACTGGTACCAGGACGGAATCTTGGGTCTCACATCTGCAAAGTGAAAACAAATGATCTTGACTGACCTTTATTCACAGGTGCACTGTCAACAATAACTTCAACTCTAAACACACTATACTAAACTTCTCCTTTTAAAAAGCCATTTAAAAGATAAGTACTTTGTGCTGTTTGAAAGCTTGAAGAGGACTCTCCAGAGAAGTTTCTGATTAAAGAAAGGACAAGAACATTTGCTGCGAACCTACTGTGTGTCACACACTATGCTTCCACTTATTCATTGTGCGGTAGTTCTATTTACTTATAATGTCAGAGTGGTGTTACTTTCTGACTATATTTGCACAATAAATATTCTGCAATGTTAACTAGTTACCCTCATTCCCAATGAATTAACTTTGTATACTGTACTGGTGCAGTTTTCTTATTAACCTATGATACATTGTTTACTAAAAGGATGTAATTTTGTTCATTATGTAGTTGCTGGTATTGTAGCTCAGGGTGCTTAGATTTTGAATCTGTTAACTCATCTTGGAAAATGCTATACACTTAGAAATCAAATATGTAGTAAAGATTTTACTAATCTGTTTACCTCTTGGAATTTTGCATATCCATTCACGTTTGAAACCACAGTGTGAAGGCAGCAATATTCTGTTTGCCTTAAATACAGCACAATTTCTTGCCTCTTCTCCAAAATAAGTATTGTCTAAAAATGAAGAGACAACCTGCAGCAGATGAAGTTCATTATTTCTTAATGATAATCCCCCGTAACAAGCTTCAAAAGATCAAAAAAGGCATCCATGCACGTAATTATTATAGATTTCTAGAGAAAGCTTCAGAACTGTCTGGCTGTCATTCCAGCTAAAGGCTGTTCCACATTTGTGAAGAACAAGCAAGTCAGTATTTAGCATTTTTTCCTTAAAGATTCTTTTTCTTAAAAGGAAGCAGGCTACTCCTTTCTCCAAAAGGAAGAAATGAGATGTAAGCTTTGTTTTGAACTTGCTCTATTTCCTAAGTGGCAGGATTAGTCTAGTCCTGGAATCCTGAGTAAATTTAGAGGCTCTGGGATATGCCAGATCTGGGTTCCACCTTTGATATTGATTCTTTTACATATATATACTAAGTTTTTAGTTTCTAATATCTAATTTCTAAGCTATAGTTAGCTTTGTAATCAAGACACTAAATAACATTTTCTATGAATGAACACATAACTCACATAATAGGGGTTCTGAATAAAGAATGAATCTTCTCAATTGTTTAACAATTACCTGACAGAAGAGTGGATGGACCACAAGGACAATTGGAATAAAAATTTGGAAAAAAAGACGATGTTTTAAAACCATTTATACTCCTCCCCAAACATGCACACCATCATGCAACAATTTTTCTAGCATAAATAGTATAACCTCAAGTTCAGAAAATAGTACAGGTCTGAATTCATTTTGTACAGAGGGAAGCAGTGAGGACCTCAGTTCATTGCTTCATCATTGCTTCATGGCCTTATTCTCATCTATTCTGAACCTAATTATCTATTTCTCTTCTATTATTAAAAAAAATGAAGTACTCTCAAACTTTTTGTATCACATTTTGTTTTTCGACTGCTGTGTCGTCTTTAATGCCTCTTCCACTCGGCACTTTTGTTTTCTTCATTAGCAAAAAGGACAGGGGTACCTAAGGGGTCTCTAAGATCTTGCTTGCTGTATTTCTGATATCCTTTTCAAACAAGCAATATTGGATTGAGGATGTTATTATCATTTTTTGACTAGCATATCCCTATCATTATTTTTGTTCATGTTAGAAGCATAGAACTTTAAAAAATAAATCCCATCCTGGTCAGAAGTTTGAACTCCATCTATGTGCTGGGCTTCAGTATATACTATATTCTTTATTTAAAATTTGGCTACTGACATTTTGCCATCGGGAGATATCACAACATTGTGGCTTTGGAGTCTAACAATCTGTGTGCAAATCCTGGCTCTCCTCTGGATTATGTTAGGCAATCTAGTAATTATTTTGCTGCCCACTGCAGTGTGCTGTTGTAAGGATGCAGTGAGATCATATAGAGAGGCATGCAGCTCAGTGTGTGGAGCCATATGAGGGCTCCATAAACAATAGCTGTATACACACTCACTGCAGGCTGTTACTAGAGCCCTGTTTCACAGGGGGAATTCCATAATGTGATTTTGCACATGCCCTGGGATGGCTTCCATTTCAATCTGGGATATTGCTTCAGTATTTTTCCTGTCATCTTGAGGAAAATGTGAGAATTCCTCATTGCACCTGAAAAAAAAAATGGTGTAAGGTGTCTTCTCTCTTTCACAAAGGTTTGCAAGTATGAGGCTGAATGAAAAGCAAGACTTTTATTTTTCCTTTCTGGAACAACATGCTCTGGTAGATGTGATATTTCTAAAGCTGGCATTTCTATCCTTTTAGAGTGAGATAAACTGAAAATGGTTCTCTAGAATAGTCTCCTCTTCACTGTGACATGTACAAGGGCTGCATGATCACATGGTCAGGCACTGTGTAGGAAAGGAAGAGGAGGGTAAAGGAAGTATGGTATTATTTTAAAGAATAGCTGCTCCTTTGTCGGATGCCTGTTCACACTGGAGATGGTTGGAGCAAGTTTTTTGGAGATTTTTTTCTTTTCAAATTAAGATACTACAGGGCAATAGTATCAGAATGACCTGGTTAGTACAAATTTTCCAGGACCTTGACAAAACAACTCTTTCAGCACAAAAGTCTAGCCTTGTCATGGGAGATATGGCCATTATTTCTAGGTTCTTTTGGTTGGTTTTCCCATAGTCCTAGGATCATTTGTTTCCAACTCATCTCATTTGGTCCAGTTTGGAAATACTTACAGGAGTTCCATCTGACCATTCCCAAGAACCAGAACTCAGTGGGCTTCTTTTATTAAATCCAATCCAGAACTGCCTTTCTTCTGTCCTAAGAAGAAAAAAAACCAAAAACTTTGCTTTTCCCATCAAATTCACAACATTATACAAAAAATTCAAAAAATTTAAAAATATTTATGTTTGCAGGAAACAGTTGATGGTACTGGCAGGACTGATCAAATAATCACAATTTTATTTTTCATTTTTTTATGTGCAAAACCCTCTGCTGAGAAATGAACTGAGAAGATTTAGACTCACATTCTGTTTTCTTTTGGATTGTGTGATTTGGTCACCAGTGATGTGCAGTTGGGGAAAAGTCAACACATACTGAGAACACGAGTTTCTTGTCAGGAATGGCAATACCTTTCAGTCAGGGCATGAATACATGAAAACAAGTTGGTAACAAATTTTGGAACAGCTTCTCCCTAGAGGGCTTTTTACTACTTTAATATTTATTTACTTCCTTACTATTCTAGTTATATTTTTTTTACTGTGCTTTGATTGGTTGCTGTTTCTTCAAATGTTCATGTGTTCTCTGAAAGTTAATCACCACAGTTTTCATTTAATAAAAGGTACGCAGTAGGTTTAAGGTTTTTTGGATCCCAACATAAATAAATCTGCAGCAAATCAGCCTGGGCCATGGTAGATTAACTTTAGCAGTCACCATTGGTTTAGACTTGGCAAGAAGCTCCACAGAGAACCATCTTCCTTCCTATCAGGTGGAGTACAAATATGTCAAACCACAAAGTACTCAATAAATCAAGCAATAAAGCCTAATTGTACAATGAACTATCTCACTAAGATAATTTTCTGAGAATAATTTTGAAGAATTAAACATTTAAAAGACTCAGAAGTCATGACAGATGCTTTATTTTCCTTAGTGCAGAGGAGCAAGCCTATTCTGAAGCACTACTTAGATATTTGACCTACTCTGCCGGAATGATATAAATTAAAGTCAAATGCAACTGAGAAAGTCTGAGCCATCATTGGTGCCTGGTCTGTCACTGTTGGGATGAAACCTTACATTCAAGGCTCTGAGGAGTTGGGACTGACCACCTTAGGTTTAAGCCGGGCACATTAACCTCCACAGCCCAAGCTGGAGAGCCACATCATGCTTCTTGTGCTGGGAGTTTTTAAATTTCTGTCCCCTACTTTATTCAGAGTTTAGTTTTTCTGCCATATACTAGCTCATAGAAGACAAATTTATTTTATCTTCATCAAATTTCTGAAAATTGTATGATTTTAAATTAAACACACATGTAATTTAACTGAATTCCCTGGGTAGTCAGGACAAAAAATCAAACATGCTGCTGAACATTAGGTGCTGAAGATCAATAATTTGACAGATGCTTGGTACCAAATTCTAGTAGAAAGTTTGAGTGTGAGAACTTACGTAAACAGAAAAGACATAGTGATATTTGATCTTAAAGAAACTGGGAAATGGTTGAATGGAGGGCAGGGGAAGGGGGAAAAAATAAGAACCAAGAGAATATGTAAAAGTGCATATCTCCAGTGATGAATGTCATTATGTTGTACACCTAAAATGTGCCAATAAAAGGATATACACACACACAAAAAAGAAACTGGGAAGTAGTTCACATGTGGTTATTTCATAGGGCAAACCTCACTAAAATCTAAGGGCAGAATATTACAGTATATTTTGCAAGGGGCTAACGTAATGAAACACAGCACAACTTAGAACAATGGAGACCATCCCCCATCCTAATAATCTAAAATTAACCAGGAAGCTTCTTAAACATCTGCCTCAGACAGTCGGATTTCAGCAGCTCTTATGTGAGACCAGAGGGCTCCGTGTTAAAGATGTCCCAAGCCAGTGTGATTGGCCATACTCTGGAACTGTAGTTTCAAGATTTCTTTCTAGAAGCCTTCACAATACTACATTACTATCCTAATACATAATAACAAATTCCCTACATTGTACATTGTTTTCTTTGTGTTTTTTGGTTTTTTTGGTACCAGGATCAAACTCCGGAATTTGCACTTTTGAGGCAGGCGGCAGAACCACTGAGCTAAATCCCCAGCCCAGTACATTGTTTTGTAATCACATTTGACCCTATGCTCTTTCCCCCATGAAATACTCTATGGAATTCACATTTAGAGATATCATTAAAACTTCTTCCTTTAAGGTCATTTTTGTAAAGGCTAAAAATGAATAATTTCATGGATGTTAGATATTAACTTCATCATGGGAGTGTCCTACAAAAAAATGTATGGGGAAGGCCAGGATTTTCCTCAAAAAACAGTCTTGGATTTTCTTTAATATTCAGGCAAGTGTTCTATTGAGACTCCAGAATTACTGAGCTTGGAGCACATTACCAGTACTATTATAGGCAACTAAATTAGATGGAAATTAATACACAGTCGGAGGGGGAATGGGCTCTCGAGGAAGTCAGGAGAAAGAATAGACATCAGAATTGCCACTGGAGCCATACCTTTATCTTGAGGCCAGGCCTATATGTCTCTCTAAAGAAGCAGTAACTTGGAATTATACTATAATTAGCCCCGCCTGGTCTACGAAGTCCAGATAGGCATCAATCACCAAGGTAAGCATCCAGACCTATCCCTTCCCCAAAATGCCTTTGTTCTTTCCATGTATCCTTATTATGTAACCCACTTTCCTACTGGATCAATATTAGTGAAGCAGTTATGCTTGTAATCCTGTATGTTGATTGTAGTCTAACCCATGTTGTACGCACATTGTGACTTTGCTGTATAAATTACCCCTGACAAAAGGCCTCAGTGGCAACACACTTCCAGGACCCCTCCTGTCTCTCAGGAGCAATTTCTTTTCCCCAGTAAACCTCTCCTACTCTTAACCTCATAACCTTCCAATTCCTTTGGAATTCATTCTTTGATTTCAGGGAACATGAACTTGGCATATCTGAAATCTAGCAGGTTGAGAATTATCTTTTCCTCTATATCAGCATTACAATTATTTTCATTAAATGAATATATGGATCCTTGGAGATATGCCACCCTTAGACCACATTTTCAGGGCAGGATTTTGCCTGTTGGAATCTCCAGCCAGTTATACATGTACTATATCTGTGACTGTGCCAGAAAAGATTCTCCCAAAATGTATCTTGATGTACAAGAATATCTAAGTGGCCAAGTGGTGGGAGGACTCATGAAAAGGAGACATGGTGGCTGCCTTCAAATAACTTTGAGTACAATAGACTTGATCTGTATTGCTCTAGCTACAAACTGAGGGTGGCAGGTTTCTGACTTGCTAGAAAGTTGATTTTTGAAACCAGCTTCAACAATAGAATGGGCTTTCTCTCAGGCAAGGGGAATTCTGAAACAGGAAGGAATTATGAAGACAGTAGATTAATTCTACTGAGGTGGAATGTGTTGAATTACTGTGTGGCATGGGAGGTAATACAGGACCTTTAGATTTCTTCCACCTTAGACATAATTGAGATTCTAACTCCATGGAATTGGAGAGTCTATACAAGTACAAATAAATACCAATAAGTGAATGACTGTTTCCTCAAATGTAAAACTAGGAGTTGGACTAGCTCTTTTTCAGTCACTGGAATTTAAAAATAAATAAAATCTTAAATGAACATCTGGAAAATAGAAAATATTTAGCAAATTGGGTAACTATAGGTTAACTGTGTTATTAGGCAACTGTGGGTTAATTAGATAACTATGCACTTTGTAGAATGTACCTGAGTAGCCATGATAGACTCTGTAATCTGTCACCAAAGGAGCATCACAGACTTAGAAAGTCCTGCAAAAGCTCTTTGCTCTCCCCTCCTCTGCTACTCTGCTTTGTGTAAATCCTGCTTGGTATATTCCCAGGGAAACTCCAATGAAATTAAGCTTTGTAGATGTAAAAAGAGCTATATAAAGAAGCCCAAACTTCTATTCAGGGCTCTCAAGACTGACAGTAGTCACTCGCTGAGCCACCGGTACTAAAAGCTGCTTTTTGTTCTATCTTTGTGTTAAGAGTGGTCTTTCTGAACCCTCACAGTTTCCTGCTTCCGGCCAATTTGGATGAGTCAGCAAGCAAGGACCCCAGCGCTCTGGCCAACTGCTCCCTCTGCTCCAAGCATCAGATAGCACTTTGAAAACCACTGAATAAAATAAAAATTGGGATTTAAAACAACTATTTGGGATACTCATCATGAAGAAGCCATTGCTGGGAGACAGAATATTCAATTGCAAATGTTCAAAATTAACAAGCATTTACCGATTAAATTTGGAATGTAAAAGCTCATTCACAAAGTTTTCTTCCTCAATATGGGCAAAGCTTGCAAGATGAGCTCCAAATTCTTCACAAAATGCCTCAGCTTCTCTCCATGTTCTTTTTGTCAGGACTTTTTCACTATGAAATATCTGTACAGTAAAAGAAAAAATAACACCATCATGGATAAGGTGTGGCTGTTCAATTCTGCATTTAAAAACCCAGTATTATGATTTTTATTTTTGTATGTGTGTCTGTCTGCTAGGGGTTGATCTCAGGGCTTCTCACATGCTACGCACATGCTCTATCCTTAGCTATCCCCAAACCCTTCTTACTTTATTGAAAGTTTGATCTCCCAGAAATATCATTTATTGAACTAGTGTGTGTGCCTAATCATTGTAAAACTATTAGCTCATTTTATTTTCACAACGAATTCATGAGGAAAATACACTATACAGTTTTTATAAATGAGCTTCTCAAAGACTTTTTCTCCCACAAAATCTACCACGGGTATATATTTTTTCTCTCAATAACTGTCAAGAGATGAAGAAAGTCAGACTAAGAGAGGTTAAGGATTTCAGGCCACACAGCGACAAACTGGGAGAGCTGGGACTAGACCCAAGATTCCTTGCTTCCAGAATCCATGAATTTCTATCCCAGTAAATTGCTTTCTGATATATTAGAACTAGGTGAATGATCATGAATCAGCCTGACCCATGGCAAGTAATGAGAAATGGGACTTGGGGCTTAGGGTAGGTCTTTGGGTTTTAGCTGAAGTGGCAGGCGCAGTATGGTTCAGCTGTGTCTCAGTTTTCTGCTGCTTCTCAGCAGTTTCACGAAAGGGTCAAATGGTAGGTCTACTTCTGGCTTTATTTAAAAGTTGGGTGAGGGACTGAAGACCTAGAGCTCCTGATCCTGACCCTCTTCATTTTTACTGCCCCCATTAAACCTGAACCTCTTAAGCCAGGTAGGAACACCCTGTGGCCAGCTTTCACTGAGCTCTGATTTGCTGAGACCAGAATGAATAGCTTTCCAGGTCCTATAGAACACAGCATAGCCTTTCCATCTTTTAAATTATATGTCAAAACTTGCCTCCTCTGAGAACCTCTTCCCCAATCACTCTAAATTCATAAATCCTACCACCATGCACATCAAATACACCATGCATTTGCTGACACATCAGAATGATGTATGGTAGAAAAAACACTGGGCCAGGAGGCTCAAGACTAAGGATTTATTCCAACTCTTCCAATAAATAATTGTGATCTTGGGTAAATCATTTCATCTCTGTGGCCTCAGTTTACTCATTTCTAAGGTTTAACTTACTACTCTATAAGGTAACTTCTGAGCCTATGAGTTTAATGTAGGATTTTATATGTGCACATTTAAATGGAGTGCATGCACAGTTGTTTCATGTCATCTATGAGCTGTAATATATGTGAAGTTAGAGTATTTTCATCCTGCTCTGCATATGCCCAGCTACTAGAGAAGAACATTCACCCTGGATTTAGGAAATCTCTATTTGTAGAATAAACCAAACATAAAAACAGTATTTAAAAAATGTATTCCTGATAAGAAGATCGTAGGAACTGATTTAAATCTAAGATCTAAACTTGATTTGCAAATACACATTTCTACAAAAATATTTTCTATATGTATATGGACACATACATATGCTGTGTGTGTGTGTGTGTGTGTGTGTGTGCTGAGCATTCTTAATCTGAAAATCCAAAATCTGAGATGCTCTAAAAATTAAAAACCTTTTGTGATAGTGATGCCTTTGTTTTCTGATGGTTCAATGTATAAAACTTTGTCTTATGTACAAAATTACTAAAATAGTATATAAAATTATCTTCAGTCTATATAGATAAGGTATATATGAAATACAAATGAGTTTTGTGTTCAGACTTAAGTTCCATCTCCAAGCTTTCTCATTATATTCCAAAATCTGAAATCCAAAGCACTTCTGGCTTCAAGCATTTCAAATAAGAAACATTCTCTCTCTCTCTCTCTCTCTCTCTCTCTCTCCTCATATGCACATATATAAACACACACATTAACTGAATGTATTAATTTGTTTGATTGTTAGGTGTCAAGTTACAAAAGCTATCCTCAGTAGCAGAATTATATTATTCCATAAGTACTTTATTCATGGGTTTACAAACAATATTAATACCCAGTGAATGTTGGCCTCCTTTATTTGGTATATGCTTGGCAATAAGAACAACATTGACTGGGGCCTCACAATTATAAGATAGGCCTCTCAATGATCTTGGCTGATCCAGCCCCTCTTCCTCTTGACTGCAATTGTGGGACAGAATTACCAAAAGTGCAACATCCTGAGGTAAGGAGGAACTAACTAGTTCTATTCCGTCAGGAATAAGACATCCTGCAATGCTTTAGTCCAGTGATTCCAGCGGTGCCTGAGGTGTAAACACCAGAGAGGAGTGCTTTCAGAGCCCCTGCACTGTGGTGCAAAGTGGGGCATGTACAGATGAGAGCTTTCCTGAGTAGCTTTCCTGAGTCTTGGGGGCTCAGCCCACCATAGATCCTATGCTTCTTGAAGCCCATCTGTGAATAATAAAGCCACTTTTCCTGATTTGTGTGAGTGTTCTGTCTCACTGGATCTCCCTGGAAGCTGAGTTTATGCAAAACCTGCCAGAGCTAAGAGCCTTACTGGAAACCGGTCAGGAGGAATTCAGAGTTCTCCCCCAGACTGATAACCAGTGCATGGAGCTCTTCTTAGAGTTAATAGTGGCACATGGTATTTCTGTTAACAGATAACAGTCTTCATGAGGAGAACTTCAATGTCACCAGGGATGGGCCAGATTTCCCTTAAAATTATTTGAATACTGTATAAGTGAAAGGACAGAGACAGGAAGCAAAAGTGATTAACTACCTGCTGTGTGCCAGGAATTGTTTTGGAAAAAAGGTGCTGGAATAAAGGAAGTTTTGATACATGGATCAGACTGAAATAATGTTGGTACTGTTGAGAATGCCTAAGTAATCGCAGTGTCACCTTGAAACAACTGGCCAGACCAGGCTTTGACTCCCAGTCCAAATAGCAGGGTTGAAAGGGCCATCTTTCTTCATGCTCTGTTTTCTCCCGGTTTTCAACCGACTGCTTGCACAAGGACATTGCCTTAAAGTGTTTACAGTCCTTCACTTCCCAGCGACCAAGTGGACTACTTCCTCGCATGGCAACACAGCCACCGCTATAGCCTAAAAACAGAAAATAAGCCTTTTTAATGCCAGATGACTAAAACATTTGTCAATCTGAAGACAGCTCTGTTCAGAGTGTTAAATAATTGACATCTCATAATGAGGCATCCAGACAAGAACAAAAAAGATTAAAAAGGATATTTTATTGGCATGGTTATCTCATTTCTCTTCATCTCTGGAGAAAAGAATAGAAGATGGAAACAAGAGAAAAGAGTCTGTGAAGCCTGAAATTTGGACTTTGTCTACATTTTAGCTCAGATGACAACAGATGGGAAACTAGGAGCAGTTCCTAGGTGAAACTGAAATATCCTTCATAGCTTAGTGCTGTGCTTTGAAATCTCATTGTGAAAAATCAACAATGAAAGGAGCATGGAGCTTATCCTCTGAGAACTAGATTCAACAGAGAAAAATACTTACATATAATGGGTTCATGGACACATGGTACACAACTCAGAACCAAATGTTGAGCTATAAATCATGGGAGAATGAGATAAATTCTTGAAATGGGAAAAAGTTCTGGGGACAGGAACAAGGGCAGTCATCAGGGAAAAGGAAGCAAATGGCTCCTGAATTAGTAAGTAAAATATAGTGCACCCCCACCTTAGTTTGTGTGAAATATTAGGAAAAATAATATGCTCTGTAGTTATGAACAAAACTTCACTTTTTTGTGATTGATGAACATTATGGAACAAGAAACATTTTCTCACAGAAACAATTTATAAATTCAGCTAAGAGTCTTAATTTCGTCAGAAAAATCTATATAGCTCATAAGACAGCTAAAAAGAGCCCTTCAAATTTCAGTAAAAAAGTAGTGGAAAACAGTTCTATTCTAAAAATAGAATAAAATTGAATAAAAATGAGCTTGTTTTTCTTGAATCTGGGTGAGCATTCAATACATTAAATTTACTTTTGACCACCACAGAAAAGTATTCATCTACAACATGCCTGAGTAGGCTGTTTATAACCCGCTACAGAGAAAGGACAAAACAAAACAAAAAACTCTCAGTTTAGTGTGAAACACAGGTGCATAAACAATCAATCACAGTAAACATAATTGTGAAGTGTACAGTAAAGGTGTGTTCCAAGCTCACAAGGGGTGATGGTGCTTGCCTGGAGATATCAGTGAGGGATCTGTTGGAAGTGACGTCTGATTTGAATTTTGTCAGAGAATAAAGTTTTCAAGGTGGGTTTATAAAAAACAAATGATAATGAAGGAAGCATTTGAAGTCTTGTGATGATTCTGGACCTAGAGATACTTTTAAAAATGCAGTCACTTGGTATTAAATATTTATCTGTCTTAATTTCTCTTTAGAAGTAATAGTTTCAACTTAAAAAAAAAATCAATTAACTAGCCTGATCTTTTTCAACCATGTTTTGGTTGTATTATGCTCACAGAAAGATTAAAGAGAGGGAAAATGAAGAATGCAAGAGAGAAGAAAGAAGACAGAGGAAGACTTGCAAAGAACCTCTCCTGGAGGACTGGCACAGAGCTTGGTGTGAGAAAAAAAAGATTAAAAAGCTAAAGAATGGAGACGCCGAATCACCCTGCTGCAGACAGACAGGTCTGCCCACACCCTACCGAGGTCCCCAGTCGCGCAGAACACATGCCGAATCAGCCCAGTGTAGACAGGCAGGTCTGTGCATGCCCTACCGAGGTCCTGAGTCATGTGGAAGACACCAAATCACCCCGCTGCAGACAGGCAGCCACCTGATTCCACACTACAAAGATGCAGAGGACATCAGACCACCAGACCAAGGTACTGAGTCCCACTGTTGCTGGCCCAGAGGTAGGGGCTTCTGAGCCATTGTTCCACTGCTCCTGGTCCAGAAGAAGGGGTTTCCCAGCCACTATCCCTCCGGCTGCTCCCAGCCCACAGGAAAGGGCTTTTGGGTCACCATCCCTACCGCTGCTCCCAGCCCCTGTCCCACCTCACCCAGCTCAGAGGAGGTAAT
>NW_004624732.1:5615883-5626446 GCF_000247695.1 Heterocephalus glaber | reverse complement strand
ACCAAGATGCATTATATAAAGGTACAATTCCCAATGAGAAATGTAATTTTGTTGTATACCTACAATGTACCAATAAAAGAATTTAATTCAAAAAAAAAAAAGCTAAAGAATGGGTGCTTATGACTTCAGTAATCCTGGATATGCTGCAAGTGTTAGTGACTGGACATCATGGTAACAAGATAGTCGCTATTCACAGGAAGTTACAGTCCTGTGTTCACATGTGTTGAGGTATCAAAGTGACATATGGAGGTGAAAATGGACAGTTGTAAAAGAGGAGGCACACTAAACATGGTTCATATAGAGCAAAGAGAAGTTGAGAGAGATGGAGTTGGCGTATACAGGACTATCAGATATCTCCACTGGCCGGGAATAGCTAATTAGTACTAAAGATGGAGGGTTCATGGGGGAAGCAAGGTAGAGAGATTATAGGGTGCAGCCGCCTCTGCCATGACCAAAGCTTTGCAAGCTTGTTGAATGTAATTTTGGAATGCAGCTCACAATCTACACGGCTCATGAGCAATAGAGGAGATGCTGCATGCTCAGTGCAATGAAATTGAACTATGGCGAGCTACATGGAATCCTCAGATGTAATATTCTTGTGGAACTATTCTAGTTAAAAGAGGAAGGAAAATGTGCACCCCTGCTTGATTCCTTTGTTTTTCCTATGAGACATTTATGGCACAGTTTAGGCAGGAAATCTTCTAGAAAGAAAGAATGTAAGCTCCAAATTAAGTCCCAGCACAAATACTTTGTAACTTGAAACTGGAACTGGTTAATTACTCACAATAAGGGTTATTTATAATATATGGACAATAATTTTCTTGTCATGAGTTTTTATGAAAATCAAATGAAACAATGTATTCAAAAGCACTCCATAAGATAGGAAGAGCTAAAATCACCCTAAGATTTTGCTGCTCATCTTATGGCTTTTTTCATTACAAAAACTGGGATTTTGTGCCATGAGTTCTGCCTGTGTGTTGAAAGAATGTTTTAAAAAGTTTGAATCAGCAAGTTTAAAATGTAATATACTTTTTTGTTGGTCTTGCATTTTGTCTTACTTCCCCATATCAGACAATGATTAAATAGCTTTGGTTTTAGTTTCTCTAAATATGCAACTCATCTTCATTAGTGAAGAAGGAGATGTTTGTGAACCACCAGAAGATGAAAAGTGCTGCAAGAGTGTTATTGGTATTCTAAAATGGTTAACTTAATGGAACATTTGACCCAAATTTTAGAGTCTCAGCCCCAAAGAAGCAGTAAAGTGGTGTAATAAAGAAGGCAGGGCTAAGGGAGATATAAACCAAATTTATAAGCCAATTCATGGGGATGCTTGCAAAGCCAAATATAAGGAAAGGGGTGTGGGAAAAAGCAGAGGCAGCTTTTCTCCCAGAAAATGTATTCTTACATTTGGCGACTCACTGTCTACCGAGGAAGAATGACTATCATCCTTTTTCTCAATGGTGAGTCTCACATTTCAATCAAGTCTCCTTAACTGCCTTCCCACCTATTCTCTTTTATTCTCCCTCAAACATGAATGAGAAAACTTAATGAAATTAAGAAATTCTAATTCAGTCTTCTAGTCTCTTCCATTTGACGAAATTATTTAATTGTAGAAAATGAACTGAGCTGGGAAAGCACCTACTGAGTCAAACATCTAGATATAAACCAACCAAAACTGATTTGTGGCCTCAGGGAAGGAGGGAACTATGCTGGGCTGCAGTGCCTTTAGACCAGTGATGATGAATCTTTTAGAGCTTTCAATGATAACAAATAGCCCACTGTGGCATGCACGCCATAGGTTTGCCACCACTGGCTCTAGACAATTAATTTGCTTGAATCTCTTCAGTTATTTTCCCATTACCTTCAAGAGCCCTCTCATTCTCACCTCTCAAGTCCTCTACACTCCCCACCTTCCTCTCCTTCAGAGAGAAGTGAGGCTCTTTGGGCAGGGAGCTTTCATAGCATACTGCATATATACAGGTACCTTACCAGGCATTTTATACAGCCTTTCTCCTATCTAACTTCAAAGGCTTCTTGAGACAAGGTGTGAATACTTGCATTTTGAAGATAGAAAAATGGAAGCATGGAGGTTTAGTAACTTGCCATTCACCTACTTTGTGAAGGTTTGATCCAAGATTTTAAAACAGATTTTTTCTTTTTAGTTTATTGTGAGACAGTATCAAGGTACAGAGTGTGTGGACATTTAATAAAGGGCAGTTGAATGAATGAATGAATTCTTCTTAAATTATGTCTCTCTTTCTCCATGGAGTACTCTCTCATTCTCCTGATAGAATTTCTTTTCTTTGTGTGGTCCCAGGATTTCCTTGGAGATCTCCTAGCCTTTTTTAAACTTCGTATATTGATTGCTTATATGATTATAAAAAGATATGAAAATGTTCAAAAAATGCTTAGAAACACTGCTGAGTTTGTCCTCATTATATGGTGGTTCCTTTCAGAACTCTGATAAGCCTTAAGAGCAATTGTTCTGTCTAGTCATGCGCTGGCGTTTTAGTCTTCACTGTGTGTAGGGTACTTTCAAGAAAACAAGCCTGACTTGCTCCACTGGGATCCAGTTTTCCTTGTCCTTGGATGATTTCCATTGATTTGGAGCAACAGGAGAAACCGTGTCCTTGAGATGACCTATGAGTGAAACATGCCTCTAAATTCAGCCTCTAGACCTAGGAACAGACCTTTGCCTCAGAGCCTATGGTGGCTGTAAAATAGTGATCTCAAGTGATTTCTTTTTCTCTATTCAGACTTGTATGAAGCTCTCACACAACTCAGAAAAGCTTTTGTAATGTCTTAACAAGTACAAACACACCTATTTTCTTTCCCATAGATCAGCCTCCACTTACATTGAGTCTTTTAATCTAAGAACAAATTTTCTACATACAGATATTAGCTTCTCTTTGGATGAGAAAGCAACTTATCATCTTTCCCTTTAATCAGTGGCATTGGTTATTTTGTATCAAAATCATTTTTCCTGTTTCACCTGAATGTTTTACTTCTCTCAAAATACCAAAGACCACAGAGTCCCTTTGTTGTTGTTGTTGTTGCGTGTGTGTGTTTTAAATAAAAGTAAAATTTCTTGGTATCTTGAGAACAGAGAATTTTGGTCGGAAAGAAAGGAAGTACAGATAAAATACAAAGTAAAAACTTTGGTCCTGAATTTGAATTGAAAGTATCAGTTTGAACTTTAAAAGTGTTTCATCACACACACACACACACACACACACACACACACACACACTTTCTAGGTCTGTCCACTAAAATGGCCAAGAAATAGGAACCCACAATGAGCACCCATATCCAGAATGTGTATAGAAATAATACCATTTCCCCTCAATACCATTGTTCCTCGATGAAATAGATGACTCAAGGTCTAGAGCAGAAATTTATATCTTGTCGTACCAGATAGCAAGAATTCTATCAAAGGCTACTGGTGTTACATCACAAAGACTTAGGAGATAGTCCTTAAGGAGAGTCCTTTCAGGATGACAGGGCAATTTGAGCAATGAAAAGGATAATTACTTAAATTAAAATACATCAAATGTTTAAAATGCTTACCTCATAGTAATGCTAAAAAAATTCTAACCCTCTAATTGATCACTGTTGGAGCATGCTAACAAAGACACAATCATTTTCAAAACTAGCAAAGAGAAAGTACTAAATATGTATACTGACTATTCATGAAAAATCATATGCAAAGTAACCGAGATATTGATCAGAGGCAATTACTTCTTTATAGAAATATTCCAGCTGTAAATTTAGAAACTCTTCCTAGTGAGGGTTCAGATATAGCTCACTGGAAGAGCACTTACTTAGCATGTGCAGGGCCTTGAGTTCAACCCCCAGCACTATCAAAAACCAAACAAAAACAAAACAAAACAAAACTGTTTGATCTATGCATTTGTCTTCAAGAACTGTTAATAACACAAAAAGAAAATTAAACATTATATGCTTCCAGACAGAACATTAAAACTAAGAAATGGTCTGTCTGGGCCAGGGATTTAGCTCAGTGGTGTTGCGCCTGCCTTGCAGGTGCAAGGTCCTGAGTTCAATCCCTGGTACAGCAAAAAAAAAAAAAAAAAAAAATCTGTCTAAAAAGATAAATAAATGATCTGACAAATAAAACTCGATTTTGATCAGGTTTCTGATTCTAACTTTTTAAGAGTAAAAGTGTTGATTTTATGGAAAATAAAAATAGAGCAATACATTTAACAGTATCATGAGGGATACAATCGACAAGCATAAAATTTAGGAAAATTTGTAAGACAAACAATCCATTTGCACCAAAAAATACATTTTAAGAAAAAGAAAAGATGAGGGTTAGGAAACCTAGATATTAAATAGACTTTAGGAAACCTATTAATCAATTGCAATGAGTGAAGTTTATTTAGATCTTGAGTCAAACAAACTGTGAAATACACATACAACATTTAAAGTATGTAAAGGTCACTAGGAAATTTGAGCATTAATGGAAGATTTACAATGTTATAGATTTATAGTTAATTACTCTCAGGTGTGTTAATTGTAGTCTCATGTTTTTAAAAAAGAAGTCTTTTTGGAAATAATACTGAAATATTTGTGGATGAAACAGATAACTGGATTTGCTATAGAAAATACGGGGAGTGGAGGGGTAACAGATGAAACAAGACTGAATGTGAATTGATCATTGCTGAGGTGTGGTGATGGATACATGGTGGCTTATTATACTCTTTGATAAGCATAATACAAAGTTGAAAAAGATGGGAGATCTACGGTTCCCCCACAGATTGCATAGTTCACTGGTATGACTCAAGGGTAGAGTCTTGGCCAAGTTTATAAAAAGCTGCAGGCTTCCTGTTCAGTGGTCAATTCATAAGGTTAGTTTGTGCTGGATTAAGATTCTGACATGGGGCACAAGCTAATGGATTCTTTTGTGACAGGCAGGTAAGAAAATGTGATTTAGGGTGGTGTTTCTACAAGCTGCAATTTAAAAGAAAAAGGGAAACACAGGGGCTTTTATATTGCTATTTTCTTCAAAAAAGATTTACATTTTCATCTTATTCAGAGACAATTTACTCAGTGTCAATCAGCATGAGCAGCCAAACTGAGCATCATGGTATTATTTTTGCTTCAGGGAAAAGAGAAAAATAGTAGTGCCACTCAAATAAATTACAGTAGAAACTTATGAATGACAAGGAGCTCTGCTTCAATTCCAGATTTTAGACATCTAAATATGCCCTAAGGAAGTTAAGATTGGAAACGCAAAATTTTTTCTACTCAAAATGTATTAATTTATTTTGACAAGTATAGACATTCCTAACAAAATTCCAAAGTATATAGAAACAGTACCTGAGCTTTTATTTATTTATAGTTTTTGCAGTATAGAACTTTATGGTTCTCTTCAATTTAATAATATTCATAGATTTGTAGAACAAGAAGATTGTTCTATTAAGTGAACTGTGATACATCTCATTTAGAGCTGTGGGAAGTCACCAATTCTAAGCAAACTTTTTAACGTATGTTTTGTGCACACAAAAGTATCTAATTGGTCTTAACCCCATTTTGCATGAATCTACATTTTTATTGAAAAACTAAAATCCTTACTGCAAATTTAAAATATGTAAAATTAAGTGGAAAGTAGAAAGTTATCATATTGTCACTTTTTGACCTTGTATGTGACCTCCTTTGCCTTAGATGGCATATACTGCGAGGGTACATTTGTTACAGTTGATAAACTCCTAAACTGACACATCACAACCATCTAAAGTCCCTCTTATCTCTATCATTCATTTCATTATACAGAAGCTAATATATAAATAATATTATTAAAATATTCATATATTATCATTATTCATAAATTACCTTTATATTTAATATATAAAATATATTTGAGTACATTATTGCTGTTATTTTGAACATCTTGTTATCTGTTGAATGAAATAAGAATAAGAAAAATACAAGCTGGGGGCTGGGGATTTAGCTCAGTGGTTCTGGTGCCTGGCTTGCAAGCGCAAGGTCCTGAGTTCAATCCCTGGTACCAAAAAAAAATACAAGCTTTTATTTTACCTTTACTTATTCTTTAATGCTCTTCCTTTATGTACATCTGTGTTTCTTTATTACTTTCCTTCTCTCTGAAGAACTTCATTTAATATGTCTTGCAAGGCACATCTACTGGCAACAAATTCCCTCAATTTTTGTTTGTGTGATAAAATCTTTATTTCTCCTTCACTTTTAAAGGATAATTTAATGATGTTTGAATTCTAGGTTGGTGTTTTTTTTCTTTTAACACTTTAAGTATTTCACATTATTCTCTTCTTGCTTACCTAGGTGTTCTCTCCCTCTCTCTCTCTCTCTCTCTCTCTCTCTCCCTCTCTGAATGGAACTAAGGGTTTTGCACTGAGCTCATTGCCAGCCCTTTTTATTTTTGTTTTTATTTTTATTTTGAGACAGGATCTTGCTAAGTTTCCCAGGACTCAAACTTATAATCCTTCTGCCTCAGCCTCGGGGAGGCTGATTACAGGTGGGATTACAGGTGTGTACCACCATACATGGCATTGTTTGTATAGTTTCTGAGGAGAATTAATATGTGATTCTTATCTTTGCTCTTCTATAGGCAAGGTGTTTTTCCTTCAAGATATTTTCATCTTCACCTTTTATTTTCTGAAATTTGAATATGACATGCCTAGGTGTAGTTTTGGGAGGCATTTATTCTGTTTGGTATACTTGGGGCTTTCTGGATTGGCAGTTTCGGATTTAACATTGATTTAATTCTTAGTTATTGCTTCAAGTAGTGTTTGGGTTTCTCCTTTCTCGCTTGTACTGATATTCCCATCACAAGTATTTATATGTTCTACCACAGTCCTTGGATATTCTTGCTCTTTCAGTCCTTTTTTTCTCTTTGCTTTTCATTTTAAAAGTTTTTAATTGTCATATCCTCAAACACAGAGATTCTTTCTCTAGCCATGTCTAGGCTACTAATAAGCCCATGGCAGCCTTGTCTGTTCTGTTATAGTGTTTTTTAATCTCTAACATTTCTTTTTTTTCTCTAGCATTTCTTTTCTGCTTACATTACCCATCTGTTCTTACATGTTATCTACTTTTTTCCGTTAAAGTCGTTAGCATATCAATCATAATTTTTAAAAATTGCTTATCTGATAATTCCAACATTCTGGCTATCTGATTGGATCCAATGCTTGTCTGTCTCTTCAAACCTTGTTTTTTTGCCTTTTCGTAAGCTTTGTAGTATTTTTTGTTGAAAGGATGTGATGTACTTGGAGTAAGGAACTGAAGGAACTAAGCATCTCATAATATGGTGGGAAGAGGTAGGAAGGAGGAGGTTTCTAACTATGATCAGGTCTCAGTCTTGTAATGAGCCTGTGCCTCTGGGCAGCGGCCTTCACTAGCAAGTGCTTCTCAGTTGTATTTCCTCTCTTCATTAGGATAGAGTGGCTGGAGAAGGCTGGAGCTGGTTATTTCCCTTCCCTCAAATAGGTTAGGCTTTGAATAAACTCCAACAGGTCAGGCTGTAGTGAAACAGTTTCTCCTGAAGTGAACCTTTGTTAGGAGAAGAATGCTAGCCAGATGTGGTGGTATGCACCTGTAATCCTAGCCCTCTGGAGGTCGAGGCAGGATTGCAAGTTCAAGCCCACCGTGGACAACTTAGACCCTGTCTCAAAATAAAAAAAGGGTTGGGGGTGTAGCTCAATGTGAAGGCCCTGGGTTTGATCCCCAGTAACAAACAAACTGGTGAATTCCGAAAGGGTTTCTTTTTTGCTCCCTCTGCTGGAAGCATGAAGAACTTTTTCTGATACTGTGATCACCTGGTAGAGCCCCTGAAGATAGAATTCACAAAAGTATGCTGCTCATAACCAGGTCCTCCTAGAGTTTTAACTTTCAGAGTTGTCCAGCAGTTCTGTCAATTACAGTTCAAGTTTTCCCATCCTAGCCCTGGATCCTGTGGGGTTTTTGCTTGTGATTTGCTGCTCCAAAAACTTGTGATTCTTTGTATCCTTCAGGCTGTCTCTCCAATTTTGGGGGCAATAATTTTCTCTGTGACTTCATTTCTCTGATGGACCTAAGAAGAGTCGTTGATTTTTCAGTTTGTTCAGCTTCTTAATTGTTAGAATGATGCTGGAACTTCTAAGCTTCTTACATGCCAGACCCAGAATTGGAAGTCTTCAAAAAGTACAAGTATTTAAATCACACATTAAACAGAGAGAATGTAAATGCCCCCCTGCCTCTTTCTTTTAACTCCAGAAGGTCTAAGGAATCTCTGTAACTCTGGCTCATAAATGTTGAGGACATCTAAGGGTATAGAAACATTCCAACCCTCTTTTAGGCCTGTGACTTTTCAGATTGCTAACATTGGTGGTACAGAGTAGGTCCCATACCTAAGAATGTATGAGTGAGGAATCCTAGTAGGCTGAACATGATAGCATGGTTTATAAAATACAGTGGATGCTACTGCCATGTACCAGTGGAAAGGCAGAGATCTTCAATACAAGAAGCAAAACATCACCCTTAGAAACACAAATTTCAACTTGCTCAGTGCAGTCAGTTGTGAGCTACAGTTGAGGGAAGGTGTGTTTTAAAATGTGCCATAAATCATGGATTATGAACAACACATTAACATGAAATTTTGTTTCAAACTGCAAAAATGTGCTAACTGAAACTTAGGTTTGTGGTTGGGATTCTGAGACCAAGGTTCAGATTTCTCAGTGGAAAACCCCTAGTTCTTGTTTTAAAAAAGCATGTCAATCAAGATTCAGCATCAGGCTCCACCATGCCCATCTCAGAGGAAGGGGCTTACGGGCCACCATTTCACCGCTCCCAGCCCAGAGGTAGGAGCTTCTGGGTACTGGTTCCACCATGCCCAGCCCAGAGGAAGGGGCTTCCAGGCCACTGTTCCACTGCTCCCAGTGCAGAGGAGGTGATTCACCCCCCACGTCGAAATGAGAAGACACGTAAACAGGTCTCAACCAGACTTCCAGATCACCTACAGCAACCCCCAAAGGGAAATAACATAGAACAGTCTGATACTCAACAACCTGGACTCCCTGAACTGGCAACAAAAGAGGATCCAAAAAATGAAATCAGAAATAATTTCTCAGATAACAGCAGAGATTGTGTGATAGTGCAAGACATGATTAATAAATCTAGACAGGACCCAGATAAAAAAATAGAGAAGCTGAGGAACATGATGGAATCCCAACATAGAAAACAAATGGAATCCATAAAACAGATACAAACAGATTTCCAGGAGATTAAAAACTCTATTGAAAGTCTACACAGCAGAATGAGCCAATGTGAGGACAGAATTTCAGATATAGAAGATAAGATTGCAATTAGTGACCAGGAAAAGAAAAATTGTTTCAAAATTATAATGGACCACAAGAAATCAATCCAGCAGCTGCTAGACGATGCAAAGAAGAATTACAAGACTGATTGGAGTCAATGAAGAAACAGGAGAGAGATGACATAAAAAAGCTGTTCACAGAAGTGATGGCAGAAAACTTCCTAATCAGGGGAAAAGAACTTGACATACAGATAAGTGAGGCATACAAGTCTCCAACTAGCCTTGATCAAAAAACATCTACACATAGGCATATAATAGTTAGGATTCCAGAAACCCAACAGAAGAACAAAATTCTACAAGCAGTGAAAGAAACAAATCACATACAAAGGAAAGCCCATCAAAATCACAGCAGACTTCTCAACACAAACGCTCAAGGCAAGAAGAGCTTGGAGTGACATATTCCAAGCCCTAAAGGAAAACAGCCTCCAACCCAGATTGATGTACCCTGCAACATTGTCTTTCAAAATGGAAGGATAAATAAGCTACTTTCATGACAAAGAGCTCCTTAGGAACTTCATGAATACCAAAACATCACTCCAAAAAATTTCAGACAATATCCTAGGAACAGACAATGAGGATCACAACCCCAGAAAGCACAGTAGAATGAATCCATAGGGCACGACAAGAAGTTAAATGTAAAGGAGGAGAATTCAACAAAAAGAAAGTCATAACAAGGATAAGTCAATATATATCAGTTATAACCATCAACGTTAATGGTCTCAATTCACCAATCAAAAGAAATAGATTGGCAGAATGGGTCAAGAAGCAACATCCAACAATATGCTGCATACAAGAGACACACTTAATAAAAAAAGAAGCTCATAGATTGAAAATGAAAGGGTGGAAAACAATACTCCATGTGACAGGAACACACACAAAAAAGCAGGAGTAGCTATCCTCTTTTCAGATCAAGTGGATTTCAAACCAACATGGATTAAGAGAGACAAAGAAAGACACTACATCCTTGTAAAGGGAATAATCCAACAGGAAGAGATGACAATCATAAATATATATGCACCAAACACTAGTGCTCCCAACTATATAAAATGAATACTAACAGAAATTAAAAATTATATATGCACTAATACAATAGTAATAGGGGACCTCACTGCCACATATAGATAGATCAACTAGACAAAAAAAAAGAAGCAATGAAATACTAGAACTCAATCAAACTCTGGAACAAATGAACTTAACAGATGTGTACAGAGTGTTCCACC
>NW_004624732.1:5590356-5610707 GCF_000247695.1 Heterocephalus glaber | reverse complement strand
TTTGTAATAGCTAAAACTTGGAATCCCCCCAAATGCCCATCAACTGGAGACTGGATAAAGAATATGTGGTTTTTTAATAAAATGGAGTACTACTTAGCCATAAAAAATGAGAAACTAGAGACATTTATCGCTAAATGGATACACATTGAGGTGATGCTCTTAAGTGAAATAAACAGGACACACACGTGTAAATACTGAATAGTTTCTCTAGTATGAGAAAGTATATTTACACTGAAAGTGTAAGTAAGGACTAAAAGGTATAATAGATAATGTGAAATAGGAAGAAAAGGGGCAAAGAAGAAGGGGAAGTGGGAGGAGTAGGTGAAAGGAAAGAAGGGAATGGAATTAATATGAGAAAAGGAGAAAATGAAAAATGGAAACAAAGTCTTTGTAAATAGGGAGGGATGGAGGGGTTGAAGGGAGGGCAAGGGAAGAGGGAAAATAAGAACCAAGAGAGATTATATAAAGGCACGTATCTCCAATGATGAATGTCATTATATTGTATACCTAAAGTGTTCCAATAAAATAATATTAAAAAACGATTTAGCTTCAAGGTGATGTCGATCATGTTTCTGACTTTGATGCAAATATGTGAGCTGAGTTTGTACCTGGGAACACTATGGTGAACTCTGAATATTATAAAGGCTTATTAAAATGTGTAAAAAATGATGTATGTAGAAAACAGCCTGAGAAATAGGTAAAATGTTTCATCCTCCATCATAACAATGTTCTGTGTTACATATTTTTTCTGACATGACAATTTCTGTCCAATAAAAACATTATAGTGATCCTCATTCCCCTTATTCACTGGATCTGGCATCGTGCCACATCTAGCTCTTTCCTAAAGTTGAAGTGATTATGAAAGATAAACTTTATGAATCTATTCAGGACATTGAGGCAGCCTCAACAGTACAACCAAAGACACTCATGAAAGACTTTTAGAACTACTTCAGAAAGTAACAAAAACAAAGGGACAAGTGTGCTCAAAGCAATGGAGAGCATTTTGAGAGGATTAATAGCAATGTGTCTTGCTGTAATAATTTTTTTAAAAAATGAAACATCACTGTATTTTTTGGATCACATTTCATATTTTATCTAGCTTTAGGCAAAATCCTACAAATTACTTCTCTGCAACAAGAAAGACTAATATTTATTATTTATAAGGCAGAAGTAACCTTATAGTATTTCATTTAATTTTCATAATAATTCTGTGAGGTAGATACTGTTAATCTTATCTTATGATAAGAAAACAGATATGGAGAGATTAAGTGACTTCTCTAAAATCATACAGTTGGGATTTGAACTTGAGTCTGACTAAGTGTAGGTACCCTTCACATGTATACTACCCTGCAGTGCAGTCCCTTATGTCTATTAGTATTATCCTATTTAACACTCTAAATGAAAAATAGTTTGATCCTAACACTTCCCTGACCCCCAAACTTCAATGGCTTCCTGTACCTAGAGAATAAATGAAAATTCTTTAGTTTATAAACTTGAAGAATGGTTTCGTATGCTTCTCTGGTCTTAACTTTTACAGGTCCTTTTCATATGTCTTACCATACAGTTATGTGAAACTACCAAAGTCTCTCAAAAATACTCAATGTTTCCTTGGCTCCATATGTGTATTCATGCTTTGAAAACTCTTCCTACTGGTATAGCCACCAAATCCGACCATATTTTAAGTACTAGGTGAAATGTCACTTCCTCCTCAAACTTTTGTAACTCCAAGGCGAATTGATCCTCCCTCTTAATTCATAGAGTGCTTTATTTGTCCTCCTTCTTCCTCTTCTTCTCATCTTCCTTCTTTTTTTTTGCGGTATTAGAGATTGAAGTCTGCCAGGGCCACTGCAGTTACCTACATCCCCAGTCCTTTTTTGTTTTTTTATTTTAAGACAGGCTCTCACTATATCCCTAAATTTCCCAGGCTGGATTAGAACTTGTAATCCT
The DNA here is from genome assembly GCF_000247695.1 of Heterocephalus glaber. Next base: position 5,608,760 of record NW_004624732.1, on the reverse strand, counting down.
CTTGCCTCAGCCTCCCAGAATGTTGGGATTACAGGTGTGTGCCAACATGCCCAGCTGTATTTGTACTTCTTATAACATGTATCACATGCTTTGTTGTTAGGATTTGAATTATGCATCTCTCCAAAATTCATACATTGAAACCTACCACCCAATATAATACTTAAAGTATTGAATAATAAATATCAGTGTGAAAGTTCTCCAAGACAGATTGTTAATTTAAAATAGCACATAACAAGAATATACAATCCTATTTCCATTTAAAAATAACATATGCATGCATGCATGGATACACATGTACAAAAACCAGAAGAATCACACCAAATGTTAATAGTGGTTATTTGTAAGAAGGGAAGTGTGTTCATGTTGTGAAGGTGAAGAAAAGGATGCAATACAGGACTTCTACAATTGTGTAATTTCCTATGTTTAGAGCATCTATATAATTTACATAGATTTACTTTCATCAGAAAAACATATAGGACAAAGGGCCTTAGAGCTTAGGTTCTTCTGAGAGGGATGCTCCAGACAGAGGCATCTATCTCATTTCCTCCAGATACCAAGTTAGAGGTAATCTATTGCCTGTTGTCTATTGGTGTAGCCCTGATGAAGTTCCATAGCCAAGAAAGATTAAGCCATCCAAGCAGGAACTCACCCTGAAGTAAATAAAGATGCATGCTCAGTCTCGATAGTCAACCTAAGATTAACACATCTAAAGCTTGTTCCATGGAGACTGATTCCAGTGCAGGTTGTGGTGGAAGCCATTAGCTTCTCTGGAACTGGGCAACCTGGCACAGTTTCATGCTTTGGGACCCAAAGCTGAGCACATGAAGATGAAGTAATATTGCTGCAGAGTTTGGAATCCTGGCTAAGGAACTACAGGAGTCCACATAAGAGAAAGACCAGCAAGATGCTATCTCAGTGATGGGCCAACATTCTGCAGTGAAGCCATGTGGCAGCAATTGTGAACTTGCCAGAGGTGCCCTTTGGTAGTGCACTTGAGCAATTCTACACTGAATAAGCACCTGGGATTCTTGGACAAGGAAGGGGATCAGATTGGGGGTGGGGGTGGCTTGAGGAGAGAAAAACTGGAGCTCCTGGTAATAAAAGCAAGCGTAGGCTCCAGCAACGAATGTGTACCTTGACTCTGTCAAATGATGCATGTGAACTGTACTTTAAAAAGTGGCCATCTATATGCTACGCCCTGAAAACCTATTGTGATCATTTTAGCTGATGTAGGCATTAAGAAAATATTAAGGAAAAACCAAAGGAGGTGACTAAGAGGTGGAAGGAATTTGGGGTCAAGGAAACACAACTACAAAGTGAGAGTTGGTGTTATTGTCGCCTCTACTCACGGGGCTGATATGCGTTCCAATGTGTGTACTGCACCAGCTCAGACTCCTGCCCCGCAGCCTTCCAAGTGTATTCTCCTGTATCATTCTGGTCTTGAAGAGCTATCCAAAAATAACTGTCCTTCATTTTCACCACACTGCTGATCAAATTGGTAATAAATGCCTGTTCAAACCTTGAAAAGAGAAAAAGGAAAGGGTTATGTTATATTTCAGGGCAATAAAACATATCATTAAAACACAATGAAGTACACAGAATGGCACCCGAGTATGCATTGCTTGTTAATTCTTTAGAACATGGAACAGAAAAATACACAAACAGCCTGAACATCATTAATACATACCAAGTGTCAGCACATTCCCAGAAATGCATGAGTGAAGAGAATTATACACTTCATTCTTGAAAAATGTGTCAAGGAACAGAGTCCAGCTCTGGTTTCAGAGTGTAGGTGGTAATGTTCACACAGCCAACAATACATTTCTTTTAGTATGATGTGGCTTGTTTTATAATTAGGCCACATACCACACACCAAGCCATAATGTGCATGGGTGGGAGTTGGCAGGAAGAAGGAGGAAGAATATTATGCTTTTCTGAATGAATATTTACCACTATGGAGTTCACATGCACCCTCTTATCACACTTACTTGGTAAGAAAGGAATTGGAGTAGGAATTTTATGTCTCCCAAAACTGTTCACAGGCACATGGAGTCCTTGGCGTACTCAAATGTGTTCAAATATGCATTTTCACTGAAGATAAATTTAAGTCCTAGGATCTAATCCAAGTCATACACCCACTAGCATTTCCCCCAAACGGCTTAATGAATCAGCATTCAATGACTGGTGGCAATGCTCCCTTTCTAACATGAATGCATCAAAAGTGGAATCTAGGAAACTTGTATTTATGCTCCCACATGCACACCTAATGAGAAAAGGGTGAGTATTAAAAACTTAACTAAAGTTGGACTTAAAGATAAGTTTGAAACTATTAGGATAAACCTATTTTCAAGACCTGTACAGTTAGAAGTAATTTTAGTGGTGATTTCTGGCCAGATATACTGAGTCAACAGGAAAAGTAAAGCTTGATGAAATTATCCAAAACACCATTTAGGCTTTTAAATTGCAATTTTGGATTTTAAAAAATTACTATGCATTTTTAACTTGCTAAGGGTACCAAAGACAATGGGATCATTTAAAAAATAGAAGAGTCTCAAAGGAAATACAGAGGCTAAAATAAAGAACAAAAAGTAAAATTTTAAGTGTCCTGAGACATCAATAGAACAGTTAATGATCGTAGGCATCCATGGCACTCATCTCTGCAGAATATGTGTATTTTACTGTGCTTTCATATTTTCAGCATATTCTCTTTTAACAATCTGAATAGCACACATTTGAAATGAGAAAAGTTTGTTTTTAAGCACATGGTAGGAACAGAACTTTATATAAATGTGCTTTGGGAGAAAGGTACATAATGTTAAATGCTGCCTAGATGCTGTTATAATTTCCCTTATATTTCATTAGTTCATGATTTCATAATATATCACCTGCTTTTCTGATCCCTGTTGAGGCAGAGTAGCATAATTATTGTTCCCACCTGGTGCCTAAAAAATTCCTGTTAGAAGCCAGCAAGGCATTGCCCCATGGGTGCTGTGGCCAGGACTTCTACTCACTATGGTGGTGTTGAGCACAGGGAAGGTTACTGGTTCTTTCATTACCTTTTACTATGAAATCTGTCAGATAATGCTAAAAAATGACCTTGCCTATGAACATGGCCTTGAATACTATTTTTCATGACAACGTGTGGCTTTTGTCCCTTATTGGTTATAGATTTATTTAGTCCATTTTGGTTTGCTATTCTATCTCTATCACTGTTTGAAATAACAGAAAACTGCTTTTTTGAATTGGCAAGCATATATATGTGTATATATACACGTATATATACACATATATATATGTGTATATATATGTATATATATATTCATTAAGTTTATTGGGACATTTTATGTATGCATTATGATGACATTCATCATTGGGAATTTGTACCTGTACATGACGTATCTTGGTTCTTATTTTTTCTCATTCCCCTTCCCTCCCTTCAACCTCTCCACCCCTCCCTATTTACAAAACTTTTGTTTCCAATTTTTCCTTCTTTTTTCATTTTTTTCTTTCCCTTCTTTCCTTTCCCCCATACCCCTACCTAGTTCCTCTTCCTTTTTGAACATTTTCTTTCTATTTCACAATATCTATTGTACATTTTGGTCCTCATTTACACTTTCAGTTTTTCACATCAGAGAAATAATTTTGTATTCACATGTATGTGTCTTATTTATTTCATTTAAGAGTATGGCCTCAAGGTGCATCCATTTAGCTATAAATGTCTCTAGCTTATGTTTCTTTATGGCTGAGTAGTATTCCATTTTATTTTTTAAAAATACACATCTTCTTTATCCAATCACCAGTTGATGGGCTTTTGCACTATTTCCAAGATTTACCTATTACAAACTATGCTGTTATAAACATGGGTGCACATATATCGCTGTGGTATGATGCTTTTAATTCTTTCAGGAAAACATCCAGAACGGGAATACCTCAGTCAAATGGGACATCTAATCCTAGATTTTGAGGAATCTTCACACTGATTTCCACAGTAGTTGCACCAGTCTACACTCCCACCAGCAGTGGAGCAGGGTTCCTTTTTCCCCACATCACCACCAACACTCGTCATTGGTTGATTTCTTGATAACAGCCACTCTTTCTGGAGTGAGGTGGAATCTCAGTGTTGTTTTCATTTGCACCTTTTGAATGACCAGTGATATTGAACATTTCTTCATATGTTTATTTGCTGTTTCTATTTCTTTGTCTGAGAAATGTCTGTTCATTTCAGATGCTCATTTTTTGGATTGGGTCTTTAAATTTGGGGTCTGATTCTTTAAAGTTTTTTATATATTCTAGATAGTAGTCCTTTGAGGTACAGCTGGTAAAAATTTTTCCCACATTGTGGGTTGTCTCTTCACTCTGTTGGTGGTTTTTCTTGTTGTGTAAGAGCTTTTTAATAAGATGATATCCCAGTTGTTGATTCTTTGTGCTAGTTTACATGTGACTGAGGTTTTGTTCATAAAGTCTTTTCCTATGCCAATGTCTTCAAGAGTTCTGCTTAACTTATCTTCTAGCAGGTTTAGTGTTTCTGTTTTAATATTTAGATCTTTGATCCATTTTGATTTTAGTTTAGTGTATGGGGAGAAATATGAGTCTTTTTAATCTTTGGCAAGTTGAAACCCAGTTTTTCTAACACCATTTATTAAAGAGGCTATCTTTCTTCCAGTGAGGGTGTTTGGCTCCTTTGTCAAAGATAAGGTGGTTGAGTGTGCCTGGAGTTGTTCCTGCATCTTCTAATCTGTTCCACTGATCCTCGGGTCTGTTTCTTTGCCAGTACCATGCTCTTTTACACTTGATCTTAGCCAAAAGGCTGAGAAGCGATAGTACCATGCTGGGTTTTTTAAAATTCTTAAATATGGTTTAATACTCTTCTCCATTGCTGTACATCACAACACCAAGATTTGGCTGCTTAGGATCTCTCTGCAGAGGCTATAGAGAATGCAAAGGCTATGGTTTTCACTCCCTCTTATTTATGTATTTGTATGTGTAAGTGTGGTACATATCAGTATATATTGATACACACATCAATATATAATGCAATATATATCACCGAAGAGAACACATTGATTAAAGAAATACAAAAATTTGACATCATTTCCAAACTTAAACAGTAAAAATAAAAACTACAAAAAGAGCTGCATACCCTAAATGTATCATGTGTAACAATGAGCATATTCAAAAATGCAAATTTACATCTAATTTCTCTGGTCTTGTCATATCACATTAGACCCATTTATAATGGCAAAACCCTAAGGTACTGCTGTGAAGAGAGCATGTTTGCTTGCTTGTGGGTGTTCTGCAAACAAATAGCAGAGCCCAAAGCAAAAGCCTGTTCCGGTGAAACCTCTCACGTCGGTGAACACCAAAGAATCAACTCTTCTCACTGGGATTGAGACATCAGGTTACATATTGACAGACAGTAATTTGGACCTCAGAGTACAGTGCAAGAACCAGAAGCTTTACATTTAAGAAATATTCCCTTCATTCAAGTGAAACAGGATTAATGGAACTATAGGCAGGTCTGTAACATGGGAACAAGGAGCTGGTTCAGACCAGTAAAACTATGAGTGACTGAGTCAAGTCAGTGAAGAAGAGCAGTCAGGCACTAAAGTGTTAAAAGTATCCAGTTTGAAAACCAAATGCACCTCACTACCCTGTCAGCGTGGGGGTGATACCAACTGACTTTAAAAACCTTTGGTCCTTCAAAGTCCATTTGGTATATACCTTTTCCCATTGATACCACTGGGCACATCCCACACGCTTTGTTTACTGTCACCGCCTTGAGGACACCTTGATTTTGCACGTCAGCAAGCCCGAATTATGGCCCAGCTGCAAAGCATAAACTTCAGGTTTTCAGGTCAACTTTTGATCCAAGATGGTTTTAGTCCATGGTGCCAGAAGCTGTGTCCCATCCCTTCCCGCCCCTGTCCTTCCCACCCTCCTCCAATCATTTCTCACATGAGAGGTGCTTGTTAAGTCCCACATTTGAAACAGATGCCCCAACCCCACCAAGGGTTCATAATTACATGCACAGTCATACATGTCTGTTGTTCTTATGAAAATCTTGTAGTTCATTTAAAAAAATCAAAACATCCACATAATCTCATGCCACCCAACACCCTAGGGAAACATGACCACCTCCCTTTTATCAAAGATACACCCAAGCAAAATAAAACAATCTTTAAATTTTTTTGCTTCCACTTAAATTGCATGTTTTATTTCTCCCAATCTCAGCAATAGCACAGAAGCCCCACCATATCCATCCCAAACCAGTTTTTAGAAGGCTGAGATTATCAGGACCCTTGTCAAAGCAAGTGAGTGATACAAAGGCTCCCAAAGGCTGGGCACAAATGTTTCTGCCAAACAGATAGAAGTAAACAGTGCACTGGCCCAATGCTTCATGAGTCAGCTTGATGCAATCTGCATCCTTGAAACTGACAGTCTGGGGAGGAGTGTGAGGGAGTGCAGTTGAGATTGCTTCCTATTAGCTCACCCTTTCAACATTAAACAGAGGCCAGGAGAGAAATGGTTCTGACGTCTCACCACATATATTTCTTCTTATCCAGTCTAAGCTGAGAATGCCATGTAAATGGGTCACTGAGAAATTAAGCAATTTAATTTTTCTCCAATAAAAATCAGAAACAAACCAGTATGATCTCACTTCTATTAACTTTTGAAGGTTTAGAGCAGTTAAAGTATTTTTGCTTCTATATATGAAGGTTAAAAAATCATTTTTTTCATAAAATACAAGAGCAACCAATTTCAGTAAAAACTGGGATTCTTTTTTAAATTAGTCCAAAGTGACTTTTAGGAACTTAGTTGTAGGCTGCTGTGCTGACACCATGACAAACCAAAGTATAGGGCTGGGTCTGGTTTTGTTTCGGTTTTCTTTTCAGTATCCAATGCTCACAGATTAAGTTCTGGAAATGTTCCAATTGTAAGGAAGGGATCTGTTTGGATTCCACCACGGGTGTGTTCCTTGGGTTGGATGCTAGAGGGTGAGGTACGTTTTTCAGGACCCATGTTGACTACCTTGTAGTCATCAAGGTCAAAAAATTCATCATCTCCTCCTTGGTATCCCATTCCCTGGAAATCTACTTGGTACCACAAGATACCTCCAATTCCACCAAATCCTTTCACAAATTGGTATCCTTCTTGTGACTTATCTGTGACAATTTCAAATGTAGCTCCAAATTTTTATAGTTGTTTGCAAACCATTCTAAAGGGGCATGCTTTCAATCAGCTCATGTTCCTGTCCTGTCTCTTTGTCTGTGAAATGAGATTTATCCTTCTCTTGTTCTGGAGTTAGAGAATTTTCTCCTCCTCTGTGCCTTGGCAATGAAGAACATATTTCATTATATCCAGATTTTCATAGACTGTTAGAATCTCTACAGCTCCCATTTCCAAAGCTTTTAGTGTATCTTCAACTCCAAAACAGTACTTGCCCATGTCCTGGGTAATTTCATCAAAGTATTGTACTATTAATTTCTTCTCTTGAATGAATTTCACATTGGAGAGGACCTCAGTAGATAACTCAATAGCTTGATTGAATCCATTTTCACCACCATAGGATATATCAACTAACTTTAAAACTTTCGATTGCAACCTCTGATAAAACATATCAGATTGACTTAGTTCAGTTTTAAAGTCTGCTGATCCAGCTGAAACAAGACCAGCCACATTCACTTTGTCCCCAGAAATAAACAGATGTACAGCAGTTTCTGCTACTTTCCGAACATAGTTATGTCACTTTTCCATTCTTAAACTGGCAAAATGTAAGGCTGACTGACCTCCTCTACCATGTTTCTTTGGAAGATCCACAGTGAATTTGTGCAGGACTTCTCTTGTATTTCCTTGAAGTGTGCCAAAAAGTGCACCACTACCATCTATTACAATGAAGCCAAACTTGCTGTCATCTGAAAGTAGTTCTGTAAGAGCCCACGGGCTGCCTCCAAACTCTCAATGAGCTTCTTGATCTTCGAGATCTCCACAGTCCTGTCAGCAGCACTGGGCTCATCTGCCATCTTCCTGGGGGGGAGCGGCTGCTCCTCCCTGGTGGCAGCTCTGAGGTGGTAGCTGCTCTGACTTAGGACACCGTCTCCCTCTCTCCAGGCAGCTGCATGTGTTGCCCCCATGCTGTTTTTATCATAGTAGCTTTGTAGTATAGTTTCAAGTTGGGAATTGTGATACCCCCTACCTTGTCTTTGTTGCCTAGAATTGCTTTTGCTATTCTAGATCTTTTCTTGTTCCAAAATAATTTTTGGATTGTTTTCTTTAGTTCTATGAAATATGCTGTTGGAATTTCAATTGGGATTGCAATGAATCTATATAGTAGTTTTGTAAGTATGGCCATTTTCACTATATTGGTTCTTCCTACCCAGGAACAAGGGATCTTTCCATTTTCTGATATCCTCTTTGATTTCTTTTTTCAGAATGCTGTAGTTTTCAAAGTAGAGGTCTTTGACTTCCTTCATTAGATTGATTCTTAGGTATTTCTTTTTTTTTTTTGGATGCTATTGTGAAAAGTGTTGTTTCCTTAATTCCTCTCTCAGTGAGTCTGTTATTCATGTACAGGAAGGCTACTGATTTTTGAGTACTGACCTTGTATTCAGCTACTCTATTGAATTTGGTTATTAAGTCTAGAAGTCTTGGTGGAGTTTTTGGGTCTTCTATATAGAGTATCATGTCATCCACAAATAATGACAATTTAACTTCTTCATTTCCTATCTTTATTCCTTTTATTTCTTTCTCTTGTGTAATTGCTGTTGCTATATTTTCCAGAACTATATTGAACAGGAGTGGTGATAGAATGGCAAGTATATTTTTATGTAGCACATATAATATTCATACATTAAATCCTAAAACTTTTAAATAAAAATAATTCTCTAGTTTCCAGTTCTAGTTTAGAAGATGGTGCTGTTTGTAAGGAAAATCAACAAAAGTCGCTTTCTACTAAACCACACAATCTAAAATAATTAAGTTAGAATAAAGTGTACAATCTTCTGAGTATCTATTCCTAGCTGGTAAAGAAACAAATAAATATCTTATATTCTTTACCACTCACTTCTGGTTTCAAAGACTGAAATAGTTATGAAAATGCTGGCTTAGAGTAATAGAGAAGATGACCTTTCAAATGTGTTTCTGGCCGTGTATTTTAGAATTATTCCTAGGAGAACATTCCAGAATTTTATATTATCTTGTCTTTTGTCTGATTTTACAGGGGTTGTTTAATTCAAATGTTGTTATGACTCAAGAACCAAAAATAACCACATGTACATGTTTTGCATTATTCTAAGTATTAGGATAGTATTTATCTTTAAGGAATTCAGTGTAGCAGGTGTTTCTATTTGTTATTTTAAAAAACAGACAAATGATGTAATATTTTGCATATATGTACCTACTTACAAAGTCAAACTCCATAGGAGAATAATTCTTGGGATCAGAAAAAAATTAACTTTTCCAATTAACTCCTTAAAAAAGTTTAAAATTCAAGATTGTATTTTCAGTGTGACTATGAAAAATATATCTTGAACTTTCATCAGTTTGCAAAAAATTTGTTCATGACAGTAAACATTAAATTTTAATGTAAAAAATACTATTTTAAGATAGTAACATATTTTTGGTATGTGTTGCTTTTTTTTCATTTCTGAGTAAACGCTTTGTATTTCAAAAAGTACTTTAGAAGGAGGGATTTTGAACTTGATCTTTAAGTGAACATTTTATTTCTTTGTCAGTTTAACCAGTGACATATATAGCTGAAAAAAAGATGTTTCTTGTGTATAACCAGCACAGCAGTTAGCAGATAACAGTACTGTGATTATTGTGTTTGTATTATCTAAAATAATTTAAAAAGTAATGGACTGGAACTAGCTTCACTAGCTAGCTAGTTCAACTAAAGACACAAATAAATGGAAAGAGATCCCATATTCATGCCTTGGAGGGCTTAATATTGCTAAGATGTCCAAACTACCTAAAGTGATCCATGTATTCTGTTCAATCCTTACCAAAATAATAATGATTTTTTTGTAGAAATATAAAAATTAATCCTAAAATTCAAGGGACTCAGAATAGCCAAAACAACTGTGAAAAAGAACAAAGTTTGCACCTCATATTTCTTTCTTTCTTTTTTTTTTTGAGACAGGGTCTCGCTGTGGAGTTCAGGCTAGCCTTGAATTCACTAAGTAGCCCAGGCTTGGCCTCAAACTCAAGGTGATCCTCCTGCCTCAGCCTCTCGAGTGATGGGATTATAGGCATAAGTCACAACACCCAGCTTCACATTTCTTGATTTCACAACTTACTACACTCTACAGTAATAAAAAATTATGTGGTACTGGTATAAAGACCAACATATAGATCTACGAAATAAAATAGAAATAAACTCTTGTGTATCAAATTATTCCCAACAAGGGTGCCAAATCATTCAGTGAGGGAAGGCCAGTCTTTTCAACAAATAATATTGGGAAAATGATATCAACTTGCAAAAGAATGGACTCTTACCTTGTTCTGTGTAAAAAAAATAAACTCAAAGTAGACCAAAGACATAAATATGAAGACTAAAACTGTTAAACTCTAAGAAGAAAACACAGAAAAAGCTTCATGTTATTAGATTTGGCAACAATATCTTGGATATGACATCAAAAGCACAGGCAGTGACATAAATGGATAAATTGGACATCATCAAAATCAAAAGTTTTGTCTATCAAAGGACACTACCAACAGTATAAAAATTAACCCATAAAATGGGAGAAATATTTGAAAATCATGTATTTCATAGACATCAAAATATAGAATATATAAAGAACTCCTATATTTCAATAACAGAAACATGAACACTCCAATTAAAACATGGGCAAAAGACTTGAATGAGCATTTCTCTGAAATGATATAAAGAAGATATAAAGAAGCATGTGCAAATATTTCAACATTGTCAATCATCAAGGGAAATGCAAATCAAAGCCACAATGAGATGCCATGTCACTGTGTTACGGTTTGGATATGTAGTGCTCCCCAGAGACTCATGCATTGGAGGTCTGGCTCTCAATGCAGCAATGCTCAGAAGTGGAGCTTTAGGGAAGTGATTGGATCATGAGGACTCTGACATTATCAATGGATTAATCCTTTGATGGATTAATAATTTAATTATTGGGAGGTGGCGAAACTGTATGAGATGGAGCCCATTTGGAAGAAGTGGATCCTTTGGGGTATACCCGGGAAACTTTATCTTGTCCCTAGCCCTTTCTTCTTTCTGCTTTTCTTTCTGTTTCCTGGTTGCCATGAGGTGAGCCCTTCCCTCCTCCATGTTTTATGACACCACAGGCCTAAACCACCACCTGGACATAGACTAAAGCCTTTGAAACAATGAGCCAAAGTAAACTTTTCCTATTTTAAGTTGTTTTTCTGATTTTTATTTTTCACAGCGATGGAAAGCTCTCTAACACACAAACCTTGTAGGATGGCTATTATAAAAACAAAATAAACCGGAAAATAATGAATCTCTATATTCTGACCAATATAGAGATGTTGGAACTCTTATATATTACTAGTGAGAATTCAGAATGGTGCAGCCGAATGGAAAAGAGTGTGCTAGTTCCTCAAAAAGTTAAAAAATGGAATTATCAATATGATCCAGCAATTTCACTTCTGAGTAATGCTCAAAAAACTAAAATCAGGGACTTGAATTTGTACATTATTCATAGTTGAAGTGGCATTATTCACAATAGTCAAAAGTTGTAAGCAAATCAAATGCCTATTGTTAGATAAATGGATAAGCAAAATCTGTGAATGCATGCAATAGGATCTTAATCAGCCTTCAAAGGAAAGAAATTCTGACAGGTTGCAACATGGATAACCCATGAGACATTATGCTAAGTGAAATAACCCAGACACAAAAAGACAAATATTGTATGATTTCACTTATAGGAGGAGGTCCCTAGAGTACTTAAACTCATAGACAGAAAATAGAATGTGGTCATCAGGGGCTGAGGAGAGGGGGGAATTGGGAGTTTTATTTAATGAGTGCAGGGTTCCAGTTTGGGAAGATGAAAAAATTCTGGAAATGGATAATAGTGAGTGCACAGCAGTGTGGATGCAGGTAAAGCCATTGAACTGTATACTTAAAAATGGTTTAAATGGTAAACTTTATTTTATGTATATTTTACCACAGTTTTTAAAAGTTAAGTGCAAAAGTATTTGGGGGATTATGAAAGTTGTAAGAAATTGGCAGAGCTATAAAAATATTTGAAAACAACACATTTAAACCTACAAAAAGTGAAATATTGCAGAATTTCTCTTCTTGAGCAAAAAGTCACAAAATCAAATAACACTTTAATTATTTTGTACCAAACATTCTATGGCTTATTGATTCAAGATTTAGATATACGTGCATTTAGACAATTATCCATGCTAATTTTGAAACTCAAGATTTGCATTCCTACTTTGTCTGAAAGCAAAGTGTCAGGCTATTAAAAAGTTTTGTAACAACAGACTAGCAAATAAAAATCTGTTATTCAGCAGGGAGTGCCCGTTTTTCTTCCCCTCTCTATCTCACAAAGTGTTAAAAGTCCTAGACCAGGAGTGGTTGCCCAAAAACAAAAGAAAGAAGTAATTTGTAGCAGGTGGTTCTAATTGTGCCCATCAAATCTGTCACTCGATTGTGCAGAAGAGTGGAAAATCAATTAGCAACTACAAGCCTGGGTGCTGAAGAGTGACAGGAGTGTCTTAGCTTAAACAGGAAATCAGAAATGGAAGAAAATGATTCCTGAGGCTGCTAGGGGATGCTCCTGAGTCTGAAGAGATGTTCCATCCACTGCCCAGCATTCTCAGACAAAAGATGTGGCAGGAAAACATGAGAAGATGTTTTGTTATTCAAAAAGCAGTTTCTTCCTGACGGGGTCTGAATGAATGAAAATCAAGAGCATGGGATACTTGCTTTCCTTGATTTCAGAGGCTGGTGGAGTCATGGCTCTAGAGGAAATCATGTTTCTGGGACATTGTAGCTGATGCTAACTGACTTGGAGAGATGCCACCTTGCTGCTCCTGTGTAGTCAAGCCAGCTTGGTTAGTGACTGGGTAGATGCCAGCATAAGCCAAGCTAGACAGGCCTAAGTGGTTGAAATTGAGATAAAAAGTAAATTTCCCTATGCCACTGTGTTGCTTCAGAGCTGGAACACACATTGTGTGTTGGCTACTGAATGTAGTTAAAGAAAAAATGTAGTATTCTCAGCATACTCTTTTTCCCAATTTTGGGGAAATGAAACATTCCCCCCGCCCCCAGATGCTTTCTATCATTTGTATGAGGTCCCAAGGCCCTGGTAGAATATGAAGCATTTGAACTCTAACAGATTTCTACCTTGCCTTAGGTCACTTTGGCACTATGCAAATCTATAATGTTACTTTGAGTTTATCTCTTTTTTGTGTGTTACGCTACCTTCTTCACTTGTTTTATATGTTTATGTGCTATTTCTTTAGCTTCTGGGCTGAAAGAAGCACTGGATAACTACACCATGTCTTTTATTTCTTTTGGACATATAAGACATGAGAGTGTTTAGTCTGGTGCCACTCACAAACCAGATATTCAATATACAATTTTCTAAAAAATTCTTGATTATTAAATTTTTGCATGGTCAGACAATGTATGAGAAGTAATTAACACTATGTCAGGTATGAGGCAGGCATTCAATGAATACCTAAAAAAAGAATGAGACAAGAAATAGATGAAACAATTAGACTTATTTTCTTCCATGTAAAATATAATTAAATTATAATTAACAAAGGGGCCTCGTTTCATTGGTTAGACTCCTGCAATGTCTAATGTTGATTCACTGACTGGGGGTGTTTAATCCAAGGTACTTGTGGGAACTTTAAAGTGGCCTCATAAGTTGAGGGCATTTAGGCTTCCTTCTGCCTAGTAGCCATACCTGGGAGGTAGAAAGGCAGAACTGAAAGCAATGTTGAGACACTTTGATGTTACACCCTAATGGACACCATTTAGTCTGCCAAAAACTGCCTCCCCATTCCTCTGTGGGTGGATGCATCCCTCCCTGTGTCCATATAAGCACACACATTCCTGTGCATTATTTGGAGGAATGAATGGGAAAGGAGGCAGGAAAGTAAGAGGACGAGAGAGGAGAAAGGAAATACTGATGACTTTGAATGTTGACTTCCACGTGGGAAAAGCATAGAGAGCATGCAGGAATCCTTCTACAAATCAGATGTACACGTGCACGGTCTCTAGTTAAAACCATAGCACCAGTTGTCCCATTTTCTGGGATTCAGGCTGGTCTTGAACTCATGCTCATGCAATTCTCCTGCCTCATTCTCCCAAGTAGCTGGGGCTGAAGAGGTAGGTCACCACACCTGAATGTTCAGTGGATATTTTTAAAGGCGATGACCTACACACAAAAGCTGCAGGTGTAGTTGCCCTACTGAAGGATTCTAACCTGCTTCTGTCTTAGGGATGGAAGAATCTCTCCCCTACCATCACTGTCCTTAGCACTGATAGTGACATGAGGTCATCTTTGTTGTGCCTATATCTTCTATGACACATCTGTAGCACAAAATTGTATGGAGTGTAAAAATGGGCACAGTCTGTCTCAATCTAAATTTAAACCAAAGAGAACTAAGAAGCAATGGTGAGACATTTGAATATGTTCCACATTTTAGTTATACTTCCTTTTCTGGTGCAAAGAGTCCCTCATACAACTCATATGCATTACATTTTAAAAAACGCTTGTTAAATAACGTATTTCTTTTTCATTACCAGTAGTTAGAACATAAAACCTAAATATAATGGAATATATTAGCAAAGCTAGATAATTGATAAATTTTTAAGGAAAGTAAAAATCACCAGAAATTTTACTATTTGCCATTCAAAAATTAGTTTAGGAATAACATCAGAAGATTGAAATTCATCTCAATACTTCAAAGAATTCATTAGTCTATAATATAACACATTCCAGATTTTGATAAAGTTCTTATTATTGCTAGATTTTATCACTCCAAAAGCTCCCATGACAAAGCACAGTCAGGTTTCTCTTAGGAAATTTTTGTTTACCTGTTTGTGATGGTGATAAGTGCAGGGGGACAGTAATAACCACTGGAAGCATGGTCAAAGCTTCGAAGGACTGGGTCAATTTTGTAACAGAATTCACTATGTCTCTCCCATCCCTTAAAAAAGAAAAAGGGAAATTAAGGACATAATCTTATTCAGTTAAATACCAAGAAATCTTTTCTGCACATTCTCATTTACCACTTATATAACTTTCTTCTCTCATTCACTCAAAACTCCTTGTGTTTTAGTTTTAGTGTCTTTATATTTATTCTATCTGGGGATGCCATTCTAACTGGCTGTGGCCACATCTGCATTCATTCAATTAATTACATTAAAATCCTAAAATTTTTAATTTACTTTGAAATGTAAAAAAAAAAAAAAATAGGGCGCAGTGGCACTGTGCCTGCCTGGCAAGCACAAGGTCATGATTTCGATCCCAGCTACCAGAAAAAAAAAAGTAAAATATTAAACAAAAGTGAAGATGAAAGGGGAAAATACCACAAACAAAACAAAAACCCAAACGAAACAAAAACCAAAAATAAATAAAAGGGGACTCAGTCAGGAGACCTCTCCCTCTGTTTCTCTGTCTCTATCTGTCTCTTTCTCCCCCCCCTTATAGAATTTCATAAAAATGATTCCTATATTAGGGTAGAAATTAAGAGTATTGGCTATAGATTCAGAATGCATGAGTTTGAGTCTAGGCTCTACCATTGTGTGAGTTTATTCATATTGAATGTATTTAAGAAATTTATTTAATGTCTCCCTGTCTAGTTTTCTCATCTGTAAAAGGAGATAACAGCAATATTTTGAGGCTATTGTGAGAGTCAAAAGGAGACAATACAGGCAGAAATCTTAGAGTCTGGCCAGGGAATTGGTATAAACAAAGAAGATAAATGGATCTAGATATTATTATAGATTTTTTCAACTTTATTTCATATTGATTATTTTATGTTACTTCACTGAGATTCATTGAGATTAGGGACTTAAATAGAGTTACCAACCACTTGATTAGGTGGGCCTGGAACCCAATTCTGATGCAATTCAGGATAGCTTTGGTTGGATCGTAATCCGAACATGGCCAAAAACCCATTCACACATATATATATATTTATTTATTTTTATTTTTTTGGTACCAGGGATCGAACTCGGGACCTTCCACTTGCAAGGCAAGCAGCGGAACCATTGAGCTAAATCCTTGGCCCTCACACATATATAGTAATTATCCCTAAATTAACTGGCTGGCCTTTTAGGGAGGAAGAAAGCAAGTTTTAGCACTAAGACAAAAATGAAAAATGTGTAGCTCTGAGGCTTACCCCTGAGAACAAGGTGGGAGTTGCTGTATTCTTTAAAATTGTACAGTGCAGGAGACATGCTTTCACTATATTTCAGCTGAGTGATTTTAGTTATTTGCTCATCCACTATATTAAGTCTTATTATGTATATCTATTATTACCTATTAACCAGTTTTTATATACTCTACATTTTGTGCCAACCCAATAATTGCCAGCTTGTGATCAGGCACAAAATGCATTCTAGAATATTTCTTGAAAAAGACCTTAATCCTGTGAAAAAAGACCATGTACCAATACACACAAGAAATGTAAACATTATGTACTGCAAATATGTATGTAGATAAAAAAAGGAAGAAGATCAAAAGATGACTAAAGGGGTGGGAGTTAAAGGAAAGGGATAAAAAATGAATTAAGATGTGTTATGTACATGTATCAACTCCCACAAAGAATGTAAATATTATGCACTGCAAACATGAACTAATAGAAAAAGACCTTAACCTAGAAATGGGCGATTTCAGTTCAAAATAGCTCATGAAATAAGGTGTGGCTTACAAAGCTCCTTCAGCCAGCCATTCAACCTATGCTAAGAACTAACTCCTCTTCATTTCTACTCCTGAGCCTATCTGTATAACTCACATTGCCAGACAGACTCCCACAAGCATCACTCTGGATGGCAGCAGGTAGTTAGACTGCTTTTGTGTTTAGAAGGACAAGTGACACTCTGACCTTTCTGACAAAATATTTCTTATTCACTAGTAATTTTTGTGTTGTGAGTTGTTTACCAAAAGAAGACAAAATAAAACAAAACCCGAGATCTGAACAGCCTTAAGAAAAGGGAGGGCAAGAAATATGTGGCATAGTAGTAACTGGAAAAACAAAGACTGCACTGCAAAGACCTTTTCCACATAATGAAAGGGTGGGGTAAGAACTGATTGTATTTGTTAATGCATTGCATGATAGGTGTTACTTCATTTTCAGGTGAAAGGATAACAACAATAATATTGAAGTAATGGCTCATATTGTGCAATTGCCCCAAAATGACTTTTATGACTTTGAAATAATCAAGACTGATTTTATAATTTTGTAAGGAGAGACTGTTTGGAGAGCTGCATTTAAAAAATGGCTCAAAATAAAGGAAACTTTGCAATATCAGAAGATAAAGCAAATAAAATTAATGGAAAAATGTTCAATAAAACCAGAGAACTGGTTCTGAACTCAGAATCTTTAAATATTGGTAATGCTGGCCAGAAAAGGGAAGCAGTGAACAAAAGTTCAAGGACAGCATCAGTTCTCTTTCTGCTATGTAAGAAGTTAATTGCTCTTTCAACAAAAATAAAACATGTAGAGTTGCCTTGAAGCCACAGTAAGGTAGAGAGGGGGTCAATGATCAATTGTAATTCAGGAATTGTAATTCTTAGAATGCTTGGTGACATGTCAGCTATGGCACATGTATAGTCCAGCTGAAATACGAAGGGCAGCTCATACATTTCCACACTGATTAATGAATGAAACATAGTTTCTGCAGCAATGGATCATTGTTTAGTTGGAACATAAATAGTTGGATTACAAGAGATAGTAATTAAAGAAGAGTTGCTTAAAATTGTGTCTAGGATATTTTTGAGAATAATACAGTATAAAAATTGAGAGAGTGGTGCCATACCGCTGCCCCAAGTGCCAAGGAGCACAGCTGTGCCCAGAGCCAAGGAGGTGAGCCATGCGGGTGCCAGCAGCACACCCCACCCTGTCAAAATGAGAAGACATGTAAACAAGTCTCAAAACCAGACTTCCAGATCACCTACAGCAACCCCAAAGGGAAATGAGATGGAACACTCTCATACTCAACCACCTGGACTCCCTGAACTGGCAACAAAAGAGAATCCAAAAAAATGAAATCAGAAATAATTTATCAGATAACAACAGAGATTGTGTCCACAGTGCAAGACATGATTAATAAATCTAGAAAGGACACAGATTAAAAAAATAGGGGAGCTGAGGAACATGATGGAATCCCAACATAGGAAACAAATGGAATCCATAAAACAGATGCAGACAGATTTCCAGGAGAT
>NW_004624732.1:5576500-5587621 GCF_000247695.1 Heterocephalus glaber | reverse complement strand
TCAAATTGCCATTATTTGCAGATGACATGATACTCTATATAGAAGACCCCAAGAACTCCACCAAAAGTCTTCTGGACTTAATAACCCAATTCAGTAATGTCGCTGGATACAAGGTCAACACACAAAAATCAATAGCTTTCCTCTATATGAAAAACAGACTCACTGAGGGATAAATAGGGGAAATAATTCCTTTTACAATAGCATCCAAAACACTGAAATACCTAGGAATCAACCTAATGAAAGAAATCAAAGACTTCTTCTCTGAAAACTATAGCACTCTGAAAAGAGAGCACTCTGAAAAGAGAGATTGAAGATGATATCAGAAAGTGGAAAGACATCCTCTGCTCTTGGGTAGGAAGAACCAACATAGTAAAAATGGCCATACTTCCAAATCTGCTATATAGATTCAATGTAATCCCACTTGAAATCCCAGCAGCATACTTCATGGACCTTGAGAAAACAATCCAAAAAGTCATTTGGAACAAGAAGAGACCTAGAATAGCAAAAGCAATTCTAGGCAAAAGAGACGTGGCAGGGGGTATCACCACCCCCAATTTGAAACTATACTGCAAAGAACTGTCATTAAAAACAGCATGGTACTGGCAAAGAAACAGATCTGAGGACCAGAGGAACAGATTAGAAGATATAGAAACAACTCCAGACACACTCAGCGACCTCGTCTTTGACAATGAGCCAAACACCCTCACTGCAGGAAAGATAGCCTCTTCAATAAATGATGTTGGAAAAAGTGGGTTTCAACTTGCCAAAGATTAAAACTAGACCTGTATCTCTCACCATGCACTAAACTAAAATCGAAATGCATCAAATATCTAAATATTAAAACAGAAACGCTGAACCGGCTGGAACAGAGGGTAGGTAGAACTCTTGAAGACATTGGTGTAGGAAAGATTTTATGAACAAAACCCCAGTTGGCTGTGAACTAGCACAGACAATCATAAGTGTGATCTCTTCTTACTAAAAAGCTTCTGCACAGCAAGAGAAACCACCAACAGTGTGAAGAGACAACTCACAATCTGGGAACAAGATTTCATCTGCTGTTCCTCAGACAAAGGTCTACCATCTAGAATCTATAAAGAACTTTAAAAAATCAGACCTCCCAAATTTAAAAACCCAATCTGAAAATGGGCATCTGAAATGAACAGGCATTTCTCAGACAAAGAAGTAGAAATAGCAAATAAACATATGAAAAAATGTTCAACATCACTGGTCATTCAAGAGATGAAAATGAAAACAATGCTGAGACTACACCTCACCCCAGAAAGCATGGCTGCTATCATGAAATCAACCAATAACAAATGCTTGCGGGGCTGTGTGAAAGAGGAACCCTTCTCCACTGCTGGTGGGAGTGTAGACTGGTGCAAGCACTGTGGAAATCAGTATGGAGATACCTCAAAGAACTAGGACTAGAAGTCCCATTTTACCCAGCTATTCCTCTGCTGGATATCTTCCCCAAAGAATTAAAAGAATCATACCACAGTGATATATGTGCCCACATGTTCATAGCAGCCCAATTTGAAATAGCTAAAACTTGGAAGCAGCCCAAATGCCCGTCAACCAGAGACTGGATAAAGAAAATGCGTTTTTAAAAAAAATAAAATGGAGTACTACTTAGCCATAAAAAATGAGAATTTAGAGACATTTATAGCTAAATGGATGCACATTGAGGCGATACTCTTAAGTGAAATAAATAGGGCAGACATGTGTAAATACCAAATAGTTTCTGTGGTGTGTGAAACTGAAAGTGTAAATAAGGACTAAAGGGTATAATAGATAATGTCAAATAGGAAGAAAAGGGGCAAAGGGGAAGGGGAAGTAGGAGGGGTAGGGGAAAGGAAAGAAGGGAATGGAATTAATATGAAAAAATGAAAAAATGGAAATAAAGTCTTTATAAATAGGGAGGGATGGAGGGGTTGAGGGTGGGCAGGGGAATGGGGAAAAAATAAGAATCAAGAGAGTTTATGTAAAGGTGGAAATTTCCAGTGATTAATATCATTATATTGTATACCTACTATGTACCAATAAAATTTATTTTTTAAAAAATTGAGAGGGGCAGAAAAGTGAGCATATGTGCTGAAAATGCAGACAGGTAGATTTTATACAACTTTATGACAGCATATTAAATGTATTCAAAAAATTTTAAAACAATAATTTCTACCTTTTGGATTTTGATCTAAGTATTTTAGTACATCTAAAATGCTTTGTTATTTATACTAAATGTAAAATATTTCTGTTGTGGCAAAGAGGAACAGCTCAGCGCTATTGTCAAGTGTCACAGGTCTGAGGCACAGCCAAGTGCTATAATAGCTCAGTGTCACTGCTACTGCAATTTGGAGAATCAAAAATCCAAAGGTCACTTGAAGAGGTGGAGAAAACCTTTTATTACACGAGCTCAGAGGAGTTCCTACTCCAAAGCCTGAGTACTTCACCAAAAATGGGAGCCTCCTTATACAGGGATCTACAGGGTAGACCAGCAGGCTCAAAGAAACAGAGGGGTGGAGTTAACAAAACATTACTGAAGGGGGCGGAGCTAACAGAACACTCCTGAGAGGTCACTAGTTTAGAGAGTTACAAAACATTTTGGTATATTGGGCAGGGGCCCTGCCCAGGAGCACAAACTGTTACATTGGTGGAACAAAACATTTTGTGGAAAAAACATGGAGGCAAGGCAAGGGCCTGTCTTATTGTATAGTATTGCTCTATCATTTCTACTATTTCTTTTCTAAATAATAAACATACTGCAAATATGCAATTTTGTCCAGTATTATTTGTAAGTCTAAGCAGGGTGAAGAGGAAGGCAAGATGCTTGAGGCAGAAGTTCACTCTCTGACTCCAAGGAATATGGTCACTTTCTCTTTGACATTCCTCTTGAGAACTAAGAAAATCTCATGTGAACAGGGACATCATGGGACAGTCGCTGTTTATACGGATGGATAACTGGATTGTTTACATTTTTTAATAAAAAAAAGTGGCCTTGGCTCACAGCCCAGCAAGACAATGATCCTTGTCTGGGCTGTGAATCCTTCAGGTGCCTCTAGATGATAATTATTTGGTTTCTAAAATGCAGCTCACTCTCAGAAAGCAAAAAGAAGGAGGGAAGAGAGCAAAGACTCAGGAGGGAAATTTGCTATCCACTGAGGCTGGGTATATTATTCTAGTTCAGTACTCTCTGTACCTAAATTGCAGTGTTACAACACTTACCTCTTGACATCCTGATTCTGTGTCAGAAGGGATGTGGCCTGCTTTTTTACATGTGTAAAAAAGTGTTTCTTCACAATTTTTAACTTTCCAGTGTCCCTCCTAAGGGGAAAAGTGTTACAAGATGAGTTAATATGTTTCATGCTCATGTTGATGGGCAATACCAATAATTATGAGTCAAAATGTGATGAATAGCAAGTGTTTCCAGTGGGATAATGTTTCAGGATCTTGCCTGGTGTGGAAAGGGCTAGCACTCTTTCCACAGATGAGGTTAAGGATGGGCTGCTGGCTCTGCAGCACATGACAACTCCAGTATCTGCAGTCCTGAACTGAGTGGACAAGATGGAGGAAAGAAACCCTTACTTCTTGTTTGATGCTATATTCTAGGCCTACTGTTGGGTGATTTTCAAACAATCTCAGAGTTTCCATGAGAAAGCAATTGTTATTCTAATTTTAAAGATTAAGTTTAATACTCTGTTCCCTATAGTCAATAAAAAAATTGGAGCTAGGATTGATAACATGGTCAGCCTGGCTTTGCAGTAAATTGTTCTCAATTTTTCCTTTAAAAAGATAGATGAGAGCAATGATCCTCAGTTGTTAGAGTGTATCAGAATCATGGGGAGGAATTCCTAAACACCAGTGACCGGGCTCATGATCAAAATGTTTCACTCAATGGCTTTGGAGGGACCTAAAAATTTGCATTTGTAACAAGGCTTCAGAGAACTTTAGTGCTGCAGATCTGGAGCCACATTTTGAGAACCACTTGAATGATGTTGTCCCTCTGAGTGAGAACGCTACTTTCTCCAGCTGTAAGTACTAAATCAAAGGCTTTGCTGCTTTCACGCATAGATCTCAGGCTGGAGAAATACCTGGATGATATCTGGCTGAGATTCATGTTCAAACCCCAATGTCCTTCTTCATCACTAAGTTTTCAGAGCACCACTCACCTTCTCTTTATATCACAGTCAGATATCTTCATGTCTTCTCCTAGGTCTAGAGAAGGCTACATTCAGATTCTACACTAATAATGATGCAATGATTGCTAACAGATTAAAATTTTATTTTCCCAAACACTTTTTAAAATTTTAACACAAATCAGAACCTTGGACTAACACCACACAATTCAAGTTTCAGGTGGTATTTCAGGTATCCAGGATTTTATGGGAATTGGAGCCCATCCATGACCTTCAGAAACACATGTCAGGGGCCAATACTTTCACCTGTAAGAACAGCGCTATGTCTTTCCTCCACGGAGTCACCCAGCAAACCATCTAGTTATGGGATAGGGTCAAGCATACCATAGTTGCTTAATAGCTGTTGGATGCATGGATGAATGAAATTTCCTAGGGTTCCCCATTCAAAATTAGGTGTTAACCATGTTATGTAACTTGTTAATTATAATAATAATATTTATATTGAGTTGATGGAAACTTGATGGAAGTAAATGTTAACTTTTATACATCTGCTATTTAAGGAGCTACTAAGCTGCCAAAAGGAGGCTGCAAAATATCATACTTAGGGCAGCATTGTTCTGACTCACACAATAATGTTAATATCTATCTTCATTCTCTTAAAACTAATCCCCATCCAAATGTTGGCTTCTTTTCAGTAAGTACAGTAAGTGAAACATGTCATTCAATAGGAGATGAAGATCATTTTAACTTACATCAAAATCAATCAATCAATAAAACCTAAGGTAGAGTAGAATAAAGTGTGTTGGATTTCAGAAGCACTGGACCCATGATAAATGTTTAGAGAGGTCATTTTCCTTCCTCAAATGTAACTCAGAGACACTGTGCAGGCATGTGTAATTGGCACTGCACATGTCCACGCAAACTTTAAAAGATACAACAATGAAATGTGTCACAAAAAAGCAAGTGCCTTGATGTTTTCCATGTTTGATTGGTTGCCAAACTACTTATGTAGAATTTAATGAGCTGCTTCTTGGGGAAACTAAATATGATATCCAATGGTTAGAAACAACCCCAATAACTTCCTAACACTCAGCAGTGCTTTCAGTAGTTAAAGAGAATAAGTCCATTTTAAACACATACTAAACCATCAAGTGGCTTGGTATTGAACTAATTCTGTATCATCAGATGTTTTAGGTGAATGAGAGATGAAAATGTTGGGCAAGTGGGAAGTTAATACCAGTAGGCTCATTCCATTCATGTGAGAAAAAAATGTGAGGTTTACCATTGGTTTATACTTTTCAAAAAGGTTACATATGTTGTTTGAAACTGTTTATGTTAATAAAATAATGGACCTTTAAAACCATCACTCTCCAGAGTAATCTTCTCATCCTGTTTTTCCTGTCATTTTCAACATGTTGGTCACCAGCACCACCATCTATCAAAATGGTGGTTGCTCAACCTCTAGATCCATCTCTCTCTTATCCCTTCTTCTAACTTAGCAGTAAGTCCTGCCACCCAAAGCATCTATTCACTTCTCTTTATAGTTACTACTCTAAGTAGCCTCCAAAATAATTTTTCTGCTTCTATTTTACCCCTCTCCAAACAACTCTTTATGTAGCAACCACAACTTCTTTTTAAAATGTAAATCAGATTATGCTCCAGTGTCCTTGAAACACCTGAAGGGTTCCTGTACCATGGCCTATAAGCCTGGCATTTTTGCATTCTTCTTGTCCTATCTCCTGCCACTTCCTCACTACTAGTCACTCTTTGGTCATGAAAGATGGCAAGCCTTTGCACTAGCTGTCCTCTTCCTGGAATGTTCTTCCTGCTGTTCTGCAAGTGGTTTGTTTGTTTTAAATCCTAGCTTAAATGTCACTTTCTTTGACTGTCCTGTCTAAAGGAGCTGCCTCAACCCAAGCTCCCACTATCATGTCACCTATAACCTCAGAGCAATCACCACAACTACAATTTCCATGAGTTTTCTGTGTCTACTTGTTTACTACCTAGCCTGGAAGTCCCATGAGGAACTTCT
This sequence comes from Heterocephalus glaber, assembly GCF_000247695.1. The sequence continues at coordinate 5,581,459 of NW_004624732.1, read as the reverse complement.
ATTGTTTATGTGTTGGTCTCTGCCATGGCCCATGTCTCCAGCACAAGTGGCCCTCAATACAAGTTCAACAAAATGAGCACTGAATGAATGAGTCAACTTACAGGGTGCTCTGCTGAGACACATAGCTGGCTTCTACTTGGAAAAATTTGGGGCTCATGTATGTCCCAATTAGTAAATATTATTGAAGAGCCATTAGACCACTCAAAGGAAACTGGAATTGTATTGCTGCTCAAACCAATCCACGTTTCTGATGCATTTTCTGTAAGAGATAAATATAATTTACTCACAAGATCTTACTATTTGAAAAAGTGATAATGCACTGAGGTTACCACCAAAATATACCATTTTTCATGTGATTTCTTTATTTCTTAATGTGATAAAAGCTGTTTAAGTCTATAAAGTATCAGTTGAAACCTTTTCCCTCTTATATCCAGATCTGCTTGCTTAAGCAGAGTGTGATCTAAAGCCAACACAAGGACAAAGCTGAAGCAAGTCAGATTCCTCGCACTCTGGCTCTAACTACAGTTTGTGAAGTAGACCTCAAAAGTCTGGTTTTGCTTCTGTCTAGAGAAAGGAAAAGTGAGAAGATCTGCTGGACTATAAAAGAAGCATCTTTTTTTTTTTATAGCTAATGATAATATAGCTTTAAGATTTTTTTCTGCCAAGGAAAAAGAAACTGAAGCTCTTAAAAGCATTGCAATGGGAGTAAAGGGTTGATAGAACATAACTAAAACTTAGTAGCCTGGGTAGGGTGAGAAGACCCTTAGTGACTGAGAGAGAGATGTTCAAGTGTCCTCGCTGATACAGAGGTAGGTGGAGGATTCTTTTAATCCTAAATGCAGAGGATTAGAGAAAAATGACAGAAAAAGATTTTTTGTTTTCACTCCAAACTAAAGCTTAACATTGAAAAGTCATCAAAGTAGGGTCAGGATCCTTTTTCTTTTTCTTTTTTTCTTGGTTTTGTTTTCGTTTTTAGACACTGAAAAGTAAAGTAAAAAAGTTCATTTTTTTCTTTTAGGAAGATTCTGTGTCAAACGTGGGACACAGGAAGGAGCAGACTTGCTCTGATGAACTGAAGGTGTTGGGGGCCCAGGAGCCCAGAGTTCAGCATGACACATAACCTGAGAACCACCGCACTGGATAAATTATCCTTTGCTACTGGCTAAAGTGATTTAAATCTCATTATGTGCCTAGAAAATTGAGCACAGTACAATACTGCTATCTAAAGGCCATAAAGGTAAATTTTAGGTTTAGGTTTTTTATTAGAAACTTCAGTAAATAACTTCTATCCCTAAAAAAAAAAAAGCCAGGTAATATATCTGGCATCTGTAAAGATGTTATAAAGTTTCTGAACAAGTATTGTATAAAAATCCAATGACTACATTCCTGCATACTACTTAGGAAAAATCACTAATCAAAGAGTTATGCCATGATATTTCATACCTCTTAAATCAAAGGCAGTTAGTACTCACCAGCTCCAAGGAAGTTTACAAGAAACTCCACCTCTGCTAATGAAGCAATGTCTATCAGTGTACTGTTACCAGACTGGCAAGAATGTAAAGCCTCATTCCAGGTCTTTTCTTCTTTCTGAAGTTTGTAGCAATTATGATTGTAGGGATTCCAGCCAGGGTCACAGTGGGTAGCATGATATTTCCAAGCATTTTTTTCTTTTTAAATCAATAAAAATTTAATTTCCATAAGCATTTAAGCATTACTTATTACCCTGTATATAAATTGCTATCAATATAATTACTTTTAAATGTGAGAAACAAGAACATATGAAGTGACATATAATTCATAGAATTTGAGATCTTTCAAATTTAAAAGGGTCAGATCTCTGATCTAGATCTAGATATAAGGTCTAATAAATCTTAGTGCTTCATTTTCCAGATGAGAAATCTAAGGCACAAAGCAGTAAAGAACAATACAAAGGTTATACTGCACAACTGAAGCAGGAAATCAGGGCTAAATGTAAAATTTAATAGAATTAGTCATTTTAAAAAATCTTTTTACATTGCAAGAGCATAATTATGGAACACAATTTAAATTCCAAGGATGTTATATACTGTATGTATAAATTTTCTTATACATATTTTCCTCAGCACAAAATAGCTTAATACTTTGACCACTTTCTCTAGAGCAGGAATCACAAGGAAGTTTGGCCTTGAGAGTCAGTCAGGTTCCTGTAGTGTTGAACTGGGTCGATACAGACTCTAGGTTGGACTTCCAGGGGCAAAATGCCATGATGCTTGGGATTTTGAAGGGGAAGATGGTAGTGTGCATGCCAGGTTTTAGCTCTCCTTTTTCAGGATCTTATTTTATTAACCTCTCTAGGTACTTCCCTTCAGAACTAATTTACTTAGCTGCAATTTCATTGCTACTCAGGAAACAATTATTTTAAAGTTGCTTCTAAGACTCTGACAGCAATTAGAATCAAAGTCAGAGAGTGCTAGAATATTTAGATACTATCTACCCTAATAGTTTGCAACCAAAAAAAGAGTCATGCGGCCCATTTTAAACATGGAAGTTTCAGCCTCGCTCTAAAGGCAAGATAAAAAGATTAAAGAGGAAGTTCTTTGATGGAAGCAAGGACAGAGCCAAGCAAGAATCCTGGCGAGGCAGAGTAAAATGATGGTTGAGGACTCAAGATGCCACTCAGTGGAAAAGTGCTTACCAGCCACATGCCAAGTCTGATTCCCCAGGTCTCCCTCCCCCTGCCAAAAAAAAAAAGATGGTGGTTGATTAAGCTCTTCCAGTGATGGGCTCCCCACAAATGTACCTAGTACAGCAGCTGTTCACACACAAACTACTTGTGTAAGAGCTAAGGAAATTAGGTGAGAAAGTATCATCTCTACTTGCAGTGTAACAAACTGAAGATATACTGAAAAAAGCAGGAAGGAAAGAGTTGTCTGATTCCCCTCCTTCACTTCCAAGCAGCTTAACAGAGAAACCTTCCACTTGGGGAGGAAGAGGGAATTAAGTCCAAGACCTAGACTTGAAAACCACTAGCAGGCCTGCCATGGTGAAACTGAGTGCTCTGCAAAGCCTCTGCTCCTGTCAGGCCAATATCCATGAACCCTAATATCAATAACCCCAGGAACTGCATTAAGCTGGATGACTAACAATCTTGAGCACCCCTCCTCCAACACTGGGTGGCAGAGTGGGGAGCAGTACTCTAGTCCATAGCTAGCAGGGCACATAAACTAGTTTACAGCTTTGTTCACCATGGTGAGACTCTGTATCCATTAGAAACTGAAGTCCTCATACACAGGCCAAGAAGTCACAGACAGAACCTGTAGGTCAACCATGGAATCAGGCAGAGCCCTATGTACTGTAGAACCTAGTTTTAGGCTGTATCATTTCCAGCCTTGCAGTGGGCCCAGAGCATACCTGTCCTTCTCCAAAACTGTGGAGTCCCCTGTGGCCAAGACTAGGGATGTGACCCAGCTGAGGGCCAGCTGTAGTGGCCTCCACCACCCCCCTCCCTCAGGCTCACTTATTATCAAACCTATGCTCACAAATGGGGCTTTAGAACTTCTCCGGCACCAGACAGAGACCTGTGCCCAGTGGAACAGTTATTTTGTTCCATATCACTCCCAGCTACAGGACTTGGTCTCCCATCCCATCCCCGACACTATGCAGGTCCTTGTAACTGTGAGACTCAGGCGTGACCTAACTTAGCCATGTCATTGCCTCCACCAGCACTATCCTTACCTTGGGCAGCACAGAGTAGTGCAAGACCCCATTTGTGCTGGGAATAGGATGGCATAGTAAGCACAAGACTTTGCCCTGGAACTTAGTGCGGAGATGGTTAACCCTAACATGGGGAAGATCCTGATGGCCCCTTTCCCAGGTTGGTCTGTAGATGGGACATCGGAAGGAGCTCCAGTAGCAGGGGAAGACACAGGGCTCTAGTCTACTACTCAAAATATGGTGCCAGAAACGGACCAGGCAGTAAATTGTATGGGAGAAATTGCAAGTAATTTAAAGGAAATTCAAAGAACTTGAAGAAAATACAGAGAAATACTTCAGTGCTCTTAACAGAGAAACTTAATGAAGAGATGGAAGCAATTTTTAAAAATCAAACAGAAATTCTTGAACTAAAAAATGCACTCAGTGAAACTTAAAACATGATACAAGAATCAAATTCAACAGAAAAATTAATGAGCTTGAAGATAGACTGTTAGAAAATATTCATCTGGAAGAGAAAAAAGAAAAAATAAAGAAAGTTCACAGGAATTTTGGAACAGTACTAAAACAGCAAATACTTTTGTTACTAAGGATTCAAGAATGACTTGCAAATGCTAAAGAGGTAGAAAAATTAATTTAACTCAACCAAGGCTAACCCAAGATATCTTATAATCAAGCTCTAGAAAGTGAAATATGAGGAGATTCTCAAGGCTGGAGGAGAAAATAAACACCCCTATGTGTCTGAATTCATCTGACAGTGAATTTCTTAACAGAAACCTTAAAGGACAGGAGAGAGTTGCATAAGGGTTTCACAGGACTAACTGGAGGAAAAAACTGTCAGTTAAGAACACAGTATTGAAACCAGCAAAACTATCCTTGAGAAATGAAGGAGAGATAAAGATATTCCCAAACAAAAGTGAGAAACTATGTCTCCATTAGACCTATTCCTAAGAAATGCTAAAGGAAGCTTTTCACATTGAAAAACATGATAGTGAGTAAGAAGAAAACATGGGAAGGTGTAAAACTCACTAGCAATAGTATAAAAGTTCAGAATGCTCTAATATTGTAAGTATGATATGTTAACCATTCACACCTTTAACATGATGACTAAAACTGAAACAATGAAAATAACTACATTAATATATTAAAAGACAAGCAATATAGAAAGATGTAAATTGGGCTATCAAGAATTTTAAAAGTGGGGAGCAATGGACTGCAAGTGTATGGAATTCTTATTAGTATAATTTTTCTTGTTCTTTTTTGTTTTTT
>NW_004624732.1:5561632-5574380 GCF_000247695.1 Heterocephalus glaber | reverse complement strand
TTTTTTTATAAACATCATAGTAGCCACAAAACAATAATCTATGACAGATAAACCAAAAACAAAATAGCAAGAATCAAAACGTGAGAATAAATCACTTAATCACAAAAGAAGGCTGGAAGAGAGGGAGAAAGAAAAGAACTACAACAAAATTAGAAAACATTACAAAATGGCTTTAGTAAGGCCTTACCTATCAATAATTACCTTGAATGTACATGATTAAATTAGCCAATTAAAAGATATAGAGTGCTGTGTCTTTCACCTGTAAATTGGGTACCCTCCTACCAACCCCTATCCTCAGAAAGCACACTATTAAGAGGACAGCATATCTCAGCTTCAGATACTCATAAATAGTTTTCATTTTAACACAGTCCACCAAATAGACGAAAGAGAGACACTAGAGCCTATCTGAGATAACTCATCTTAGAGACACCCTTAAATCCCTGGACCATCATCCCTTTGCTCTTATCACCTGGGGCAGCTATTACCTACAAATAGGCCATTACCCTTGTTATGGTTTCTATCTAGATGGCCCTAAAAGCCTTATGTGTTCATAAGCAGGGTTTTTACAAGGTGATTGAATCATGGGGTCTCAAGAGCAAAATGTGATGTTAGAAGGTGGGGTTTGGTGGGAAGATGCAGGTCACTGGGAACACAACCTGGAAGGGTGTATTTCTCTCGCTGGTTCCTGTCCTCTCTCCCTGTTTTCTGGCTGCCATGATGTGAGCAGCTTTCCTCTGTCCAGGCCCTTGTACATGTCATTTTGAGTGTTAAGCCTGTTGAACACGGACTGAAACTTCTAAAATTTGACGCAAATAAACTTCTTCAAGTTGTGAGTTTTGCATATTTTGTCCCAGAGATGCAGAAAGCTACTAAGATAACCCCTCTCCTAGGAAGAGTCATCACATTTCATCTGTAAATTAAATCTCCTCTTTCTGTAAAGTTACAACTTCCAGATCCCCCTCCCCAAATATTCGTAAAGTATACCCAGCTTGAAGCTAAAATGGGAGTCTGTCTGTCTCTCTCCCTCTCACTTGCACTCTACTTCTTTGAGTATGTACTTTTAAATTCTTTCAATTAATCCCTTTATACCTCTTTTAAAAATGGATGAAACAAGACCCAAATCTGTGCTGCTTAAAAGAAACTCATTTCACCTCTAAGGAAACGAATAGACTGAAAATAAAGACATGAAATAAAATAAAATAGCCCATAAACAGAGACCAAAAGAAAGCAGGAGTAGCTATGCTTATATCAGACAAAATAGACTTGACATAAAAAGCAGGGAAAATAGACAAGGAAGGTCATTATTGCTAATTCAGCAAGAGGAAATAATTCTTACACTCAATATCAGAACACCTAAATATATAATGCAAATATTAATAAACTTAAAGGGAGATATAGAATCCAGTAGTAGTTGGGGACTTTAGCACCCTATTTTTTAAAATGGATGTATTTTCCAGACAGTAAATCAACAAAGAAAGGTTAGAGTTAAATTGCACCTTAGACCAAGTGAACCTAAGAGACATCTACAAATGACATTCAACTGCTAAATACACATTTTTTTCTCATTAGCACAAAACATTCTCAAGGCAAGATCATATGCCATAAAACAAGTCTCAAAAATAAAAGCAAAAAACCCCACCACCAACAAAAATGAAACCATATCAACTATCTTTTCTGACCACAAAGCAATAAAATTAAAAATCAATCCACAAAAACTTTGGAAACTATACACAAGGAAATTAAACAACTTACTTTTGAACAACTAATGGAAGAGATCAAGAAGGAAATTAAACAATTTCTTCAAACAAATGAAAATGGAGACACAATATGCTGAAACCTATGGGATACAACAAAAGCAGTGCTAAGAAAGAAGTTTATAACAATTACCACTTACATCAAAAAATTACAAAAATCTCAAGTAAACAACTTATCACTACATCTCAAGGAAATAGAAAAATGGGAAGAAACCAAACTCCAAAGTAGTAGAAGGAAAGAAGTAATAAAGATGAGAGCAGAAATAAATGAAATGGGGATTACAATATAAAAAAGCTTAAAAAGAGTTCGTTTTTGAAAATAGAAACAAGATAAACCCTAAGCTAGACTAAGAAATCTCTAATAAATAAAAGCAAAAATTAAAAAGAAATATCATAGAAATAAAAGATTATTACAGATTATTATGAACAATTCTATACCAACAAATTTTACAAACTAGAAGAAATATACCAATTCATATATACTTTACCAAGGATGAATAATGAAGAAATAGAAAACCTGAACAGAAAAAAAAGAAAACCTAAATAGGCCAATAATAAATAATGAGAAGATAGAATCCAGTAATAAAAGTCTACCATCAGTGAAAAGCCCACTGCTGAATTATATCAAACATTTAAAGAAGAACTAATAAGAATTCTCCTTAAGTTATTCCAAAGAAATAGAAGACACATACATGGATACTTCCAAATATATTCTACCATGCCAGAATTATCTGGATGGAAAAGCCAGATAAGGACACAATACTCCCCCCCCAACACACACGCTCACACATTCATTCTGCAGGACAACATCCTTGATGAACACAGCTAGAAAGATCCACCCAAAATATTAGCAAACTGAATCCAATATCACCTTTAGAAAATTATTCCTCATGAAGTGAAATTCATCCCAGGGATGCAAAAATGGTCCAGTATACACAAATCAATAAATGTAACACTCCACGTCAACAGAACGAAGGACAAAAACTATGTGGTCATCTCAATAGATGCAAGGAAAGCATTTGATAAAATTCAACCTCCCTTTATGATAAATGCCCTGAATAAAATAGTATAGAAGAAATGTATAGAAGAAATGTATCAGGGCCAGGGATTTAGCTCAGTGGTTCCAGCGCCTACCTCACAAGTGCAAGGTCCTAGTACCAAAAAAAAAAAAAAAAGTATCTCAACATAAGAAAAACTATAACAAGTTAACAGCTAACATTATTGTGAATGGGCAAAACCTGAAATATTCTGAGTTCCTTAACAAGACAAGGATGCCTACCTTCACCACTTTAATCCTACATAGTGTTGTAAGTCCTAGCCAGACCAGTCAGGCAAAAGAAGGAAATAAAGAGCATCTAAATCAGAAAAGAAGAAGCCAGACTGTCATTGTTCTCAGATGACATCTTATATATAGAAAACCCTAAAAATTCCACCAAAAATCTATTAGAACTAATAAATTCAACAAAGTTGCAGGATACAAAATCAACATATAAAAATCAATGGCATTCCTATATGCCAATAGTGAATTGTCTAAAGTAGAAATCAAGAAAGTAAGCCCAGTTACAATAGTTAAAAAAATATGTAGGAATAAATTTAACTAATGAAGTTAATGACCTATACAATGAAAATTATAAAATAATGGTGAAAGAAATTAAAGAGGACACAAGAAAGTGGTAAGGCATCCTGGATTGGACAAATAATATTGTTAAAATGTCCATATACCCAAAGTAATTTACAGATTCAATGCAATGGCTATCAAAATATCAATGACATTCTTCATAGAACTACATAAAACAATGCTCAAATTTGTATGGAACCACAGAATACCCTTTTTACCACAAAAGTCCTTTTTAAGCAAAAATAATAAAGCAGGAGGCATTACACTATCTGACTTCAAAACATAATACAAAGCTGTAATACAAAGCATAATACAAAGCATAGTAGAGGCATAAAAGCAGACAGATAGACTAATAGAACAGAAGAGGGGCCCTAGAAGTGAATCCATGTGCTCATAGCCCACTGATTTTTGACAAAGGTGCTGAAAGCATGCATTGGAGAAAAGACAGTCTTTTCAATAAATGGTGCTGGAAAATCGAATATATACATGCAGAAGAATAAAACTAGACATTTATCTGTCACCAGTTATAAACAATTCAAAATAGATCAAAGATTTAATGTAGGACTGAAACTATGAAAGTACTTAAAGAAAACAGGGAAAATTCTTCAGGACATTGGAATGGGCAAGGATCTTTTGGATAATATCTTTCAAATCCCAGGAAACAAAAGTAAAAATAGACAAATGTTATGACATTTAACTAAAACCTTCTGCACAGCAAAGGAAACTATCAACAGAATGCAGAGACAGCCTACAAAATTGGAGATATTTGTAAATTACCCATGTGACTTGGGTGATATCCAGACTACACAAGAATTCCTAAAATTCAATTGCAAAAACCAAAACAAAACAAAGTAAAAAACAAAAACATTAAAAATTGGTCAATAGCTCTAAATAGACATTTACCAAAAGAAGACATACTTGTACAATTGGCCAACAAGCATGAAAAAGTGAATATCACTAATTATCAGCAGTGAGTTATCACCTCACCCTAACAAGAATGGCTATTAGCAAAAGGACTAAAAAATACAAGTCCTGGTGAGGGGACAGAGTAAAATGAACTCTCACTCACTATTGATGGGACTATAAATTAGTATAACTATAATGAAAAACAGTAGGGGGTTCCTCAAAAAATTAAAGCTAGAGCTACCTTATCATCCAGCATCCCAATACTGAGATATAGCCAAAGGAAGTGAAAACAATATGTCAGAATATTTGCACTCCAATGTTCAGTGTAGTACTATTCACAGTATTCAAGAAACAGAAAAAACCTAAGTGCCTATCTACTGTTGAATGGATAAACTATCCATAGTAGATACCATTTTCCTACAAAAAAAGGATGAAACCCTGTCATTTGTAACAACATAGATGTAACTGGAGATAATAACAGAAAAAAGAAAGGTGGCAGGAGGGAGTGTTGGAAGACTTAAGAAAGAAATTGAGAAAGGTGAAAGAAGGAAGAAAGAAAGGGGGAAAAGCAACAGCCAGTAGTAAACGTTTCAAATAATGGAAAAATCTCTACACAAAAAAAAGAGATGGATGGAGGGAGGAAGGAGGAAAAGGAAAGGAGAAAAAAAAATGAATCAAAGAATGGAAAGGAATAAATACGAGAAAAGGAAAAAAAATGAATCAAGATGTATGATGTATTCCAATATTTACTGCCAGAAAAAGATTCTACATGTTCTCACCACAAAGAAATGATAAATGTTTGAAGTAATGGATAAGCTAATTACCCTGATTTGATCATTATACAATGTATATATGTAACATAAACATTATGTACTATAAACATGTAATAATAAGAAAAATGACAGGATGTTTCTCTTCCCTCCCTTCCCTCTACACTACATTCCTCCCAGGGTTAGGAATTTAAAAAATGACAGTTAAACTTAATTGTGAGGGGCAATATTTAAAAAATGATAACTCAGTTTATTTTAAATCTAGAGTTACTCTTGTAATGATTCTTTAAAAGATGGTTGTTTTTATCTCCACTTTTGAGTTAAGACATTAATTCCTACATAAGCTAAAAAGAAGTAATAGAGCTTAAAAACAGAAATAATCCTACTACAAGTATTAGATTATAATTAGATATTATTTGTCTCAATTACCCCCCACCCCAATTTTGTTTGCTGTCTCAGGGAGAGGGTGGGTTTCTAAAAAGAGATATGGAATGTGGCAGAAAATCAATAAATGAGGGTGCAAAGTGACAATTAGGACGAATAGGTTCGGTTCCATTGCACAGTAGGGTGACTCTAATTAAAAATAATGCATGGACTATTTCAAAGCAGCCAGAAAAGGAGTTTACATGATCTTACCACAAAGAAATGATAAATGTTTGAAGTAATGGATAAGCTAATTACCCTGATTTGATCATTATACGTGTATACATGTAACAAAATATCACATTGTACCCCATAAATTATGTGTCAATTTTAAAAGTTAACAACAACAAAAGAGAAAATCAATTAGGTAAAGCCTTTTGTAAAATTATTTTCTTTTATATATAATTTCCAGAGGAACTACAAACAAAACTCAAAACTAAGATAGAAAAGATAGCATATCTTGTTTTTCTAATGCAAATTTTAAAAAATAAGGGAAAAAATGTTTACTCTGCTGAGGTTATATTGCTTTAGCTTTTAGTAAAAATCAAATGCATTTGTTAGATTCATAGTATTTTTGGAATACAGATATAATCTAGGTATACATTTTTATTCATATAAACTAGTTTTAGACAAGTTTAAATTATGAAGTATTAACAAAAAAGAGGAATTTGAATTATATTGAGAGGACAAGAAAATAACATGTAAAACCAAATTAAAATGAAAACTTACCAACTGTTTCGTGATCGGTGTGATTTAGATATTTTTTACATACATAAGGAAAGGTGGACTCACAATCCCTACTCCTCCAGGCAGTTGGCATAAATGAATGAAATGTTCCACAGTGATATTCAACAAATGGATCAAAATGGATTTCTGAAAATACAATGTGTGTGTTTAATGTAAGTTCAATACACACTAAAATGAAGTTTTAGTATCAGGGAATACTTAGCTTTGGCACAGTTAGTGAATCCTATAAGACATTGTTATACCTATGATTTTGCAGTTAAAATCCAGGCATATGAGTTAAATGATTTTCCAAAGTTGCAAAGCACTATTTTATTGTTTTAAAGATGAGGATTATTTACCAATCTGTTGTTATTTTTAAAACAGCAGACCAAACTTTGGGTGTGACCCAAATTTCACAACTTTGGCTGAATAGCTTACTTTCCTGGCCTCTCCCTTCTTGTTGGGATGAATTTCCCTTAAAGTAATTCAGAACAACATGCCTAATATCTATGTGAGAAATGCTGCTGTTTATGGCTGCAGGATGACGTCACCTGCCAAAGGTAAGTAAAGCACTGCCGATGGGGTACCTGGATACAAATTCAGATAGCTCAGCGGTGCTCCATCGGACCACTGCCAGCCAGCATGTGGATCCAGCTGGTTCAAACCTATCCACACTTCCACTGCTTCATGGCTCATGTGCTCTGAAAGGAAAATTATGGAGCTTCAAAAATAATTCAATGTTACATTTTTCATTTTACCCTATTCTTGGATCATGGAATCATCAATTAATCCCAGTCAGTGAAAGAAAGGGTTTTGGGTACTACAGAGAATCCGACAGTCTCCCAAAGCTTCACTGACAGCATTTCTTAGCTTGAAGGGCTTCATGTGAGTGTCCAGAAATATTGCCTTTCAGTAGTTCTCAATCTCTTCCAGGGTGTGTGGATAAAATTTTGAATCCATTTTATTTTCATGAACTCATGAACTTAAAGAGTGTTAGAAGGAGGAGGAAGTTTCGGGGGTTACTCCCCAAAACTGAGAAGAGACAAGTCTTTAAATTTAAGAAGGTGTGTAGGGACAGGGAGGGCCACTGGGGAACTATCTGGCCAAGAGAAGCAATGTGGTCCAGTATCAAGAGTGGTCTCCAGCAAGTGGGGACCACAGCCATACACTGTACAAACTTGAGGCAGCTTCTACTACTGCACTTTTGGTGGGAGAAAGTTACATGGCTCTGTGGCCCGTGTTCCTAACCACTGCACCACAGCGATTTCCAGCTTGATTCAGCTCCATTGTTGTTACAGACGCTATAGACATGCAGGGACATATTTGTGCAGAAAAATGTGGTCATCAAAATTGTAGAATTATGGGAAGTTTTCCTTTGATTTTTCTGTGTCCCTGAATTTAAATATTTTTTCTAAATATGTACTAGTAGTGTAATAAAATTTGACAAAGAGCCAGTGTCTAAATTTTAATGAGAATGGGCAATTTTGTGATACTCTCAAAGGTTGCCATTTCATTATTTATTCCATAGAGGACAGCATTGTTTTTTTATAGTTCATCTGTTTCAGAACTCACTTTATTTTGAGCCAGACACAGAAACCCATCCTGAGACTGAGATCCCTGTAGGGATTATAAATAGGTTGTCTCTATGTCCCAGCTTCCCTAGGAAGCTCATGGTTTATGCTGATAGTCTGAGAATAATAATTAATCACAGCTCCTTTCACTCTCAAGAGTCTTAGTTTGCATGATAGACCATGAGTACCAGGACATGAGGTCAGTGTATTCACATAAGAAGGCTGCAGCATCCTCAGCAGACAGTTCAATACAATAGTGGAAAACTGGAGGAACCAAAAGAGAAGAGACCCCAGAAATCACTAAACAGAAACAACATTTCATGTATAGGCCCCATTTCCAAGTTCCTGTGGTATTAACATGAAATCTCGTCCTAATATAGATTCAATTACTGCTTTCAATACCAAGTGTTTGATTAAATCACTTAACAGGTCTTGTAATGACAAGGGTGGATTGGAAGATGCAGTAACAAAATTTCCAGGGCAAATTTTCCACATTTCATAACCAGGTTAGCATCAGATGATATTTTAAAATAATCTTATTAAAATGTTAATTAGATTCTGGAGTTATTTTGAACACTGGTTGTACAATTGTTTTATTAATTCACATATAATCACTCTGTAATTTATAGTCTGCATTTAAAGGTATAGAAATAGTTAATTTACCTTTATAACTAAATTGGCCTATAATACTTTAATAACAAATTCACACACAAATGCCTACAAATGTTTCTTGGCATTCACGACGCTTATATAATTTCTTATACCATATTTAATGTTCACCAGTGATTAGCAGGAAACATTATAATGCTATTCTCATCATTAAAAATACTTTGGTAGCTGGGCATGGTGTCACATGCTTGTAACCCCAGCACTCTAGATGGCTAGGGGAGGAGGACTGCAAGTTTAAACACAGCCTGGGCAACCTAGTAACTTAGCAAGAGCTTGTCTCAAAGTAAAAAATTAAAATAAAAGGCCTGGGGACAAAGTTCAGTGTGAAGGCTCTGTACTCAATCCTCTATACTGCAAAAAGCAAACAAACACCTCCAAAACTTTGATCAGGTATCTATTTTCCCAAACGATCCCCAAAGTCTAATGATAGAATTGGAGTATTTAAATCAAAGGCTCTGATACATCGTACTTTAAAAAATTGTTACTCAAGTTTAATGACTAGGTCAAATCCCCTTATAAGAGATCCTGGCAGTTAAGATAGGTAGCAATTGAAATTTATAAATGATGTGCAAACTTTTACAAACAAACCATTTGATATTAGTAATGATTTTGGAAACTTACGTGTTCCTCCAATAGCACTCACTCAAATCAATTTCAATAATAATTCTCTGCTTTTGCACAGCTGTGGGGGGAGAGCAAATGTCCCCTGTTCATGCATTTGTTACAAAGTGTTCCTGACTTTCAAAAGCTTTAAAGTAAGTCTCCTTTTCTATCTAGTGAATCTATTTCTAGAGACTTACAGAAAACTGATTTGGGAACAATGTACACATGTATGTAGAAGGATGGTTTGTAATAACAACAAACATATAAATAAAATACAAAATTATATAAAACTGTATTTAGACATGGACAGATTTTCACTATGTGCAGATAAATTAAATAAACAGCTCACCAAACCAGGGGCAAGGTGGTCATCAAATGGTTTACACATCCTAAGTATTTTATTATGTGTCTTTTACTTTTCTAGGATTTCACCTGCATTGTAAGATGTAACACACACGAAGAAGTACATACTATTATTATTTCCACTGAATAGATTAGGAAAATTCAGGCACAGAGTGGTTAAGAATCTTGAGGAGCTACTAATCAGTGATAGAGGCAAGATTCAAATGCAGGCAGGGAGCCGAGTGGTCCCTAAACACCTAAACACTGAGTAACCACCTCATGTTTTTATACACTGCTATTTTTTATAGATACTATATTTGCACACATGGATATATATGTTTTTGCAGAAAAATATGGCTAACTAGGTTGTAGAACTGTGGGAGATTTTTCATTTGCTTTTCTTCCTGTATAGCTGAATTAAAAATTATTCCAAAATAAGCATGTATTACATCTCCAATAAAATATGAGAAAAAAATAGGGTCAGAAATATTTAATGAAAGTGACTAATTTTGTGACTTTTTTAACCCTTTAAAAAATTTTTAAAGAGGGGAACAAATACATTTAATCTGTAAAGGAAAGGGAAGGGAAGGGTTTTGATGATGAGTGAAACAGTTCTCAGCTCATTAGCACAATTCCTTTGACATTTTATGTTACTGTCTTATACTGTTAGTTAACATATCTGTACTTTTGCTTTTTCCACTAAATTTTAAGTTCTTTGGCATTCACTAAAAGGCCTAAAACACACTTGCACATGATGGGTAATAGATATGCTCTTAATTAATAGGTTCCTTAATTATTTATAAATGGGAATTGAATGGCTGACATCTCCAGAAGTCCAAGAATTGGTGCTTAAATTTAGAAGTCTCTGATCCACTTGCTAGAGCTGCAGGTCTCCTGGATCCCTTGGTGTGGCCTTGAAGACATGACATTGTCAGAAGAAAAGGCCCCGAGACTCATGTAGAAATTTTGGGTGAGAGTTTGGACCATAATAAGGGAAGAAAAGGTATTTTTAGGTAAAATTTTCTGAATGTAGCATGAACATAACTGTTAGCAGATGTTTTGTTGTGTAAATATCAATGTGCACCATCCACCTACTTACTCTTTATGAAATTTTCTTCATTTTCATCCTCAATACTTAATAAATCACCTCCTTGCATCTGGCATGAAGAATGTGCCTCATTCCAAGAGAGAAATGAAAGCAAGTTGAATTGGTAGCAAATGTGTGAATTGAGGTCCTTCTTCCAGACAGTGTCACAAGCTACCTTTGTAGAGGCTGGGAAGAAAGTCCATTAAAAATTTATTACCATCTTATTTTATTTATACAGCAATATATTTCTAAGATGTATTTGAATGGAATGACTCTAACTTTCTACCTCTAAAACTTCACTGCCTTATATATTCTTGATTAGATCTTTATGATGAAATCTGCATTGCTATTCCACTGACATTTTACAGATAAACTCTTTCAAGATGTATCTACGGAAACTCAAGAAATTATCAATAAAAAAGATCTGACACATTCAGGGAAATAATAGATATTAATTTAAGAGAAGTAAGTAGAAATGAAGTATTGGTGAAAATAACATTTTAGTTTAATAATAAGCATTCATTTAGAACTTTACATTGAACACTCAATTTAAATATTTATTTGAGATAGACACTAATGTTTCAAAAGACTTTTCTCTCCAAATACCAAACTGCTAAATGCAATAAAAGGATACATTAGATATATGATATGTGATCATAATATATGGCAAACGTTTAAACTTTAAAAAACTTATTACAGTAAAATACACATTGCCATCAACCCCCCTCAAAATATTTCCTCCCCCACTCCCAACACACTTATACCATCATTTTTACTACTTTTTTTTGAGGCAGGGTCTCATTTTATAGTGCAAGTTGGCCTTGACCTCACTGTGTACCCCAGGATGGCCTGGAACTCACAATAATCCTCCAGCCTCAGCCTCCTGAGTGGGATTAAAGGCCTGCACCATGATTCCTGGATCTTACCACTTTCTGATGCAGTTCTGGAAGTCCTCTTTTGTGAATGTCTTTACAAAATATGATAAAAATGGGGTGAATTCTGCTGCCAAGTTCTATCAAGTTGAAAGGCAGGCTTGGAAAAACTTTAGTGTCTTCTCAGTCAGTTTATTTACTGGATATGGTAACAAGTGACTTCTGAGTTTTCCTCAAAGTCAAAATGACCATGAAAGGTAAATGTCTGAAGTGATTGAGAACATCAAGGCATCTACAACAGCACAACTAAAGACACTGATAAAAAAGGAATTCAAGAATTGCTTCAGAAAGTGGCAAGAAGGATGGGGCAAGTATTTTTGAAGTGAGGGGGAATATTTTTTAGAGGGATTAAAAGCAATAAATTTAAACATTTAACATATTTTTCAATCACACCTCATCTAAGTCCATGTTCCATTGAACAGAAATAATTACTTAAAACAGGTCTTTTAGGTCACCATACCACCACTCCCAGCACAGAGGAGGAGGCTTCTGGGTCACCATAGCACTCCTCCTAGTGCAGAGGTGGTGAGCTGTGTTGGTGCCAGCAGCACACACCCAACCCCCCGTCAAAATGAGAACACAGGTAAACAATCCTCAAAACCAGTCTTCCAGATCACATAAACCAACCCAAAAGGCAAATGAGATGGAACACTCTGATACTCAAAAACCTGGACTCCCTGAATTGGCAACAAGAGGAACTCAAAAAATGAAATCATAAATCATTTCTCAGATAACAGCAGAGATTGTGTCCATAGTGCAAGATAAGATTAATAAGTCTAGAGAGGAAACAGATAAAAAATAGAGGAGCTGAGGAACATGATGGAATCCCAACATAGGAAACAAATAAAATCCATAAAACAGATGCAGACAGATTTCCAGGAGATTAAAAATTCCATTGAAAGTCTATGCAGCAGAATGAGCCAATGTGAGAATAGAGTTTCAGGTATAGAAGATAAGATTGCAAACAGTGACAAAGAAAAGAAAAATTTCCTTAAAATAGTAAAGGATCACAAGAAATCAATCCAGCAGCTTCTAGACGATGCAAAGAAGAATAATATAAGACTGACCAGAGTCAATGAAGAAACAGGAGAGAGTCCAGATGACATAAAAAAATTGTTCACAGAACTGATGGCAGAAATCTTCCCAAGCAGGGAATAAGAACTTGACGTACAGATAAGTGAGGCAGATAGGACTCCAACTAGCCATGATAAAAAAAATCTACACATAGGCATATAATTGTTAAGATTTGAGAAACCCAACAGAAGAACAAAATTCTACAAGCAGTGAGAGAAAAGAACCAAATCACATACAAAGGAAAGCCCATCAGAATCACAGCAGACTTCTCAA
>NW_004624732.1:5522181-5554125 GCF_000247695.1 Heterocephalus glaber | reverse complement strand
AACTCATCTCCTGTGTGCTGGGAGCTGTGCTATGGCAACCCAGGAACTTCCTCCTTGGGTGCTGGGAATGGCTCACCTTCTCTGTGCTGAGAGCAATGCTATGGTGGCTGGTGAGCCTTTTCCTGGGCACTGGGCGAAAATGTGTTTTTTTAATAAAATGGAGTACTACTCAGCCATAAAAAATGAGAAATTAGAGATATTTATATGTAAATGGATGCACACTGAGGCGATACTCTTAAGTGAGATAAATAGGACACACATGTGTAAATACCAAATAGTTTCTCTAGTGTGAGAAACTGAAGTGTAAATAAGGACTATAATAGATAATGTGAAATAGGAAGAAAAGGGGCAAAGGGGAAGGGGAACTGAGAGGAGTAGGGGAAAGGAAAGAAAGGAATGGAATTAATATGAGAAAATGAAAAAATGGAAACCAAGTCTTTGTAAATAGGGAGGGATGGAGGGGTTGAAGGGAGGGGAGGTTAAGGGGGAAAAATAAGAACCAAGAGAGATTATGTAAAGGTGCAATTTTGCAATGATGAATGTCATTATATTGTATACTTAAAATGTACCAATAAAATAAAATTTAAAAAATAAAATAGGTCTTTTAGCCAACTTGCGCAGAAGTAAAAACTACTTACAAGACAATGGACAAAGATTTCATAATAAATTTGAAAGTAAACTTAAGAAAGTATGAAAAAGTGGGTCTGCAATATGAAATTTACAAAAATGACCTAGTTTGGATATGTTGCTCAAATTTTAAATTTGAACCCCAGGGTGAACTTGGGCCACAATTTGAAGCCCTTTCCTAAGCAAGTCTTAGATACTAGAAGGGAGTAGGATATCAAAAGGGGAGGTATGAGGAGAGAGGTGTCAATCCTAAATGCCCAAAATAATTACTAGGAGTCATATTCAGCCAAAGAATTTCAAAATGCAGAAAGGACTACAGCATGAATGTAACTGATGGACAGGCAACCTGCTACAATCTAGAACATTCTTTCCCAAAGTGTGGTCCTCAGAGTAAGAGGACTTAAAGAAACTGTTCAAGAAAAACTAGAGCATAATGCATAGATTATATTTCCTGGGAAATACACAATGTATGTTAGCATATTAAATACTCTGAGAATTTCTGCAGTTAAGAAAAATGCTTAATTTTAATTCAGTATACTTCAAACTAATTTGACAATCAAGTCTTTTCCATTTGTTTCCTTTTCCCTATAATACTTTGGTTCCCCTGAGAAGTGTGGTAAGTTTGTTTTCATGTCTAGTTATAATACTTATTCCCTAGAATTGAGCTAATCAGAAGTTATTAAATTACATAAATCTAAGATTGCTTATTCTGTAGTATTTTCCTGCCGGATACCTATATTTAATGGAAGGATCCAAGATTGAAGAGGGCAGAAGGGAGAGGTCAGAAGAGACAAGACTATTGTCAAAGAACACTGAAGGAAAGGTCAAGAAAGAAAACAGAAAGAAGGAAATTTTCAGTAACCATATTGTCCTGGTGGCTAAAATTGCCCCATTGAGATGAAATTCTTAGAGACTGTCTTCATTCAAAATGCTCAGCCTTCCCTGAGACGAATGCACTTAGTTCAGTCAAACTCATGCAGTGTGGCAGCTGAGAACATCAAGGAGAGCAGGGAAGTGTTTACAATTCCAGTGTGCAGAATAATGTAGCCAGATTTTTAAAAGGGGGATGGAGGGCAGGAGGGGATGGAGTGTGGGCAGAAGGGGGAAAGAGAGAGAAAGAAAGGGAGGGAGGGGAGAGAGAGAGAGAGAGAGAATGAATATGCATCTTCCTTGTTTTCAATCTCAAGAGATTCTGAGTCAGTTGGTCTGGGGTGGGATTCAGGAACAAGCATTGAGAACATATACCCAGTTCCCAGCGAAGATATTCCATGAAGTAAACACTAGGAAACACCACCTTAAAGCAAAAAAATGTGAAGCCCTTTCCTAAGCAGGCCTTAGATACTAGAAAACTGTAGGATATCAGAAGGGGAGGTATGAGGAGAGAGGTGTCAATCCTAAGAGAGGCACACAATGCCTGCCTCTGACATGGGCAAAGACTTGACAATAAATCCTAACCATACATTTCTAGGCCATGGCCATATACATGACAAGAAAAGTTCTGGAGGGTACTTCTATTGATCTCATTCCCATTTTTGCCAAGAATTGGTGTTGTTTTTCCAACACAGCCTTTTGTAGTAACTTGTCTGAACTCTGTGTATTAAGCAGTTATAGCGAGAGGCTTGCAGGTGATCATGTCTGTGCTACACATTACCCAGGCCCATTTATGGAGAGAAGGAGAGAGGGGATTTTCTTTGGTTTTGGATTATCTGTGCCAATTTTTAAGGTTAGTTGATAGAGAAACTTTAGCCAAATATTTGGAGCAGACATATTCTCCTAGAAAGTGAGTTCACTTGTCATTGAAATTTGGTTTAACTAAAATGTAAGAATTTGCACTTCTGTGCAGGCAGACACAAATGCTCTCTCTCTGCTTCTCTAGGTGGGCTGTGCACCACTCCACAAATCTCATTAGAATGCTCCTCAGTAACAAGTGAGATAAAAAAAGTCACTGTGGAGCAGGCACAATAATGAGCACCGTGATGCACTGCTTGATCCCCATTCAGGATTGAAGCACTTATTTCTCTAGTTTCCAACACACACTCTCCATTTTAAGCCTTCTTTAAGGGTTGCCTTGGCTGAAGAGTCTCTTTGCCCAATGCTATTCTCCTTTCCCAAGGGCTATTGGCTCACCCTGCCTGATTGGTGTAGGGATAAGCTCCCCTCGCCCCAATCAGGGACAACTTGTAAGGGCCACCCAACTTGAGACTATCTCACAGGGTGGGCATCATCAGGTCTGCATCCACCCACCTCTGTGCAGTCCTGCACTCTCTCCTTCCTTTCCAGATGAACATCCTGAGAGGACCCCCAGGAAAGCCTTGAATGCTAATCTCTGCCTTAGAGACAGCTTTCTAAGACTACACCTGTCTCGGGCCCCTATCTTGGCCTGAGACATTTGGACTTATATTTAATCCCTTCCCAAACCACTGAAAATGCAAAACTGAAAGTTTATGTCGTAGGTATAATTACTCTGGAAAAATTCTAATTTAAATGGTAAAAGCAGCTTATCATATTTCTTTGTATATATGACTGTTGTTATATTATTTTTTTCTATCTCTAAATTTTGATCTCCTTAAGAGCTATTATTTGATAAGAGATTAAAATCTTTTACGTGATATTATAAGTAGGAGATCTTTCTCTTCCCAAACTGAGGTATAGATCAGCCCCGATTTCACTATGAATTATGACTGAGATTCAGCCTTTCCTCCTTTTGTGTAAATGTGGTTTGTTCCAGCTTTGCTGTAATTCCAAGTGTACTGTTTCTTGTCATTATAAACTTTTTTGAATTAGTTTTTTTCTAGATGAAGACATGCTTTCAGAGCAGCTATTGAACTCAAAGCTGCAAAGTTACTATTTTTTTTCTTTCTCTTTGGTTTTTTACAGACTCAGCAAATAGTTGTTGAACGTCTGCTCCCTAAAAAGTGCTATGTTGGTAAATCTCCTATAAGAGGGGCACAAGGCCAAGACAGGGCTTCTTGCAACGTACTTTTTCAATGCTTTAAAAGCTCCTTGGTAGGCATCCCTGATCAAAACTGAAATTAAATGCTGTATTATGTGATTGCTTGTTGATTCTCTGTTTCTCCTGGTAAAATAAAAGTACAGGAAAAGCAGGGGATGTGCTCCATCTTGTTCATGTTATCCTCTAAGCTCTCCCATCAGCATCTAAACATTGTTGGGTAGAAGAGGTAATGGTATCAAAGGAAGCTGGGAAGTGGTGGGCATGAAGGAAAGGGGAAAACTAGTAAGTGTGGTCTATGGAAGCCCAAGGGATAAAATGGTGTCTGTTTTGTTATATTTTGGCTAATCTTTGAATACAATGAAGATTGAATCCACTAATGACTTTACGGAGCCAGTTTCAGTGCAGGAATACAATTATCTGCATTTCTCTGCCTACACCTAAAAGATGAGCATTGCCAAGAAATGACATATCAGCCATCTCATTATCCCCCCATTCTTCCTGGAAACACTACAGTTTTCTGCAGTGTTTTATTCTCCAAGTAGCCACAGTATCATTTCATGCCTTCCCTACTGTCCAAACTGATTATTCTTTCATCTCCCTCTTCAGAGAAGTAGTCACAGCCACTGGGCCAGTTTCTCCTCACTTTCTCACATCACCTAGTCCAGAAATGTTCTAAAAGTTCATCCCTCCTATGAATAAATTGTCATTACCTCTAAAGAACTGATTAAAAGTGGGCATCTAGGGCCAGGGATTTAGCTCAGTGGTTCCACTGCCTGCCTTGCAAGCACAAGGACCTGAGTTCGATCCCCGGTACCAAAAAAAAAAAAAAAAAAAGTGGGCATCTGAAATGAATAGACACTTCTCAGATGAAGAAGTACAAATGGTCAATAAATACATGGGAAAAATGCTCAACATCATTGGCCATTTAAGAAATACAAATTAAAATGACACTGAGATTCTATCTAACTCAAGAAAGAATGGTTACCATCGAGAAATCAACCAATAACAAATGCTGGTGAGGCTGTGGCAAGAAAGGAACCCTTTCACATTGTTGGTGGGAGTGTAAACTATATAACCACTATGGAAATCAGTATGGAGACTCCTAAAAAAAACTAAGAGTAGAAATTCCACTTGACCCAGCTAGTCCCCTTCTAGGTATCTTCCCCAAAGAGTTAAATACATCACACCACACTGATGTATGCACACTCATGTTTATAGTAGCACAATTCATAATAGGTAAATCTTGGAAACAGCCTATATGTCCATCAATAGAGGAATGCATTAAAAAATGTGGTACTTATGTATAATGGAGTACTATTCTGCCATACAGAAGGAAAAACTTGAGTCATTTGTAGAAAATGGATGTACCTTGAGACCACAAGTGAAGTAATTCAGCCACAAGCTTAAATATCACATGGTTTCTATTATATGAAAAAAAAATATATGAATGATAAAATATAGGACAGGTAATAGCGGAAAAAAAGGATTGTAATGTAGGGCGGACAAAGGGAACCTTGACTTAATACAATTGTCTTTCATATTTTATACATTCTTTGTCTTATTAGTCTGGTTTTCAATCTGAATATATGATCATTAACTTTATAAGGTCTTATAAGATAAATAAATGAATCCAATGCTGGAAAAGTAAAAGGAGGATGGAGGAAGGGGGTGAAAAGGAAACTGAAATGTATACCTATCCCTTACAGTGAATGTAAACATTATGTACTGTAAACATGTACTAATAAAAGTGGGAAAAAAAGGCCAGCCTGAACAGCTATGATCTAGACCCTCCAAACCTCTGTCTTCTGCAAGACCACAGAGACTCCGCTAGTTGCTTTCACTTTCCTATACCTCCAACCTTCTGTTAGATCCTTTCTAGATGTATTAAAAATGGTCCTGCACCTTTCATCCTCAAAAAGTAAGAAGCAAGAGGCCCCACCTTAGTCACCTTGTCCCAGTTATTACCTTTTCTCTATCATTCCTAAGCACGTAATTTTATACAATACTCTCTACCTCATTAAAAAAGACATTTTATTGAAATATAATTTATACACCATATAATTCACCCACTCAAGTTACATAATTCAATGTTTTTGGGTATATTCAAAGTATTGTGCAACCATTACAATAATAAATTTAAAACATTTCATCATACTAAAAGGAAACCCAGTACACAACAGCAGTTTCCATTGCCCCTTTAATCCACCCCCCCAGCCCACAACAAGAATTACCCTACAGAATTAATCTGTCTTTACAGATTTGCCTATTCTGACACTTCATATAAATGGAATTATACAACATGTGGTCTTTTGTGATTGGCTTTATTCACTTAGTAGTAGTATCTACCAATACTTCATTTCTTTTACTGCCCCATAATATTCCATTGTATGACTATACTTCCCTATATTTATCAGTTGGCAGACACTTGCATTATTTCTACTCTTTGGCTATTATGAATAATACTACTATGAACATCTGTGTACAAGCGTTTGTATGGGCATGTATTTTAATTTTTGCTAACTATATACCTAGTAGTGGAATTGCAGGGTCATATGGTAGTTCTATATTTAATCTTCTGAGGAAGTGACAAACTATTTTCTACTTTACAATCCTACCAGTAGTGAATGAAGTTCCAATTTCTCCATACCATCCCCAGAACTTCTTATTATCTGTCTTTTTAATTCCAGCCACCCTAATAGGTGTGAAATAGTATCTCACTGTGGTTTTTTATTTCACTCTGATGGCTAATGATGTTGAGCATCTTTTCATGTTTATTGACTATTTGTAAATCTTCCCAGAAGTGTCTATGCAGATACTTTGTTTTTAAATGGAATTATTTGTTTTTTGTCATTGACTTAGAATTTTATATTCTAGATATAAATTCTTTGTAAGGTGTATGACTTGCAAATATTTTCTCCCATTTTGTGTGTTGTCTTTTAACTTTCCTTGTTTTTTCTTTTTTGCAATGCTGAGAGGATAAAACCGAAGGCCTTCAGCATACTACACAAGTCCTCTAACACTGAACCACATTTCCAGTCCTTCAAGGTGCAAGTTTTCCCTTTTGATGAAGACAGATATAACAGCTTTGCTGATCCATTCTGAGGGCTCAAGTGACCATTATATATTTTAAATTGATATCAATTTTATCTGTTGCATCATTCAGGTAACTGACTGAAATTCTATCCATTGAATAAGGTTCAAGGGCAATCAGATCATTCTAGAGGTTGGTGTTTTAAAAATGTCTAACTATGGCTGTCTATCTGTGTAAGGCACACAGCTCAGAGAGATCTTGCATAGCCTAGAATTGTCTCTAAATAATCCTGGCTAGATATCTACATAGCATGCTTATTCCTGAAGATGTTTATCACATCCTTCATTGTTAGTGTGTTCATGTATATCAGTATTAAATTTAAGTTTTATTCCCTTGAAATAAATTTTTTAAAGGCAGCATCATTTGATGTTGAGATTTTTAAAAATTCCTTATGATGAGGCAGGGAATTTAGCTCAGTGGATCCGCCGCCTGCCTCGAAAGTGCAAGGTCCTGAGTTCAATCCCCCGTACCAAGAAAAAAAAATTCCTTATGAGAATGATGAGATACAGAAATATGATTCTTTGTTCCATTCCTCTGTCCTATCCACTTGTGGATCTCAAGGAAAGATCTATCAGCTTTCCCAATTTCAATTTTGAATTGTGTTGGCCACCAGGAACCAAAAGTAACAAGAAAGGAAGAAAACAAGAACTGTAATTTAGCATTGTGCAAATAAACATGCTCTCAGCCAGTTGTGGTAAAGGCCGGGAGAGCTGGAATCTGGCAGGTTGTCAAGCAGAGGAGGCTTCTGAGCCATAGGAAGCTGAGCAAATAGTCTAGGAGGTGAAAAGCTCTGAGACCCATGAAACTCAAGTTTTCACTGGGAAAACTGTAATTGGCTATATGTGACAGGATCGTGATGGGGCTATTTTCAAAACCTTAAAGAGAATACCTTTAAGGAAAGTACCTAGTATAAGAACCGTGTGAAATATGTGTTAATTTTACCAGTATCATTTCATTTATTGGGTTTTAATTATGACATCTATTGGGGATAGAAATGAAAAGAGAAGATGATCCAAATATTATGATATCTAGTTCTGGAATTCAAGGAGTACAGGGATTACATGCATGTGCACCACCTACAAATATATATTCAGATTCAGATAAAGAAAGCTAAATCTGACAGCTTTAAACAATGAAATGCCTTCATGCTAGTTGGTGAATAGGTGCTGTCCAGCCTTCTCTTCACCCCCTCACATTCTAGCTACTAAGGAGTTAACAACACCAGCACTGGGCCTCTGGAATTTCTAACTCCCACAATAAGATCTCTGCTCGAATTGGCTAACAGCCCATATCATATTGGTTGTTAAATGTCTTAATGTCATCCCTTTATGTAGAAATATTTTGCATGGAATTACCCACTTACTATGAATCATTTGATGAAGAATTGCCTGCATTAGGGTAATCTCAGGCATTTATCAAAAATGCAGATGCTTGGGCCCCACATCCTGGAACCATTGCATCTCTGGAGGAAGGGCGAGCATCTGTAGCTATTTTCCAGGTATTCTAGAGCACCCTATCAAATATATTTTGCATTTTCTGTCACACAGTAGGTCTGTCTATCCTATCTTTCATCTAGATACCAAGTTCTTTGAAAGGAGGGATCAAAGTTCTAAAACTCCTGGTATTTAGCACTATGCCCAGCCTGGTTCTTGTTGACCAGCAATAAAGAGAAGGGATCATTGATTCAGAAGTGTATGCTAAGAAGATAAGTTAGGTTTGATGGTGATGGTGGTGGTGGTGGCCAATCCTTATGAATGCTTACTGTGTACCAAGTACTTTGATAAATGCCTTGGAGGCATCCAACTGAATCCACACAATAACCTTAGTAAGTGATATTATTATCTCCATTGTAAGACCAAGAAAGCAGAGACTCAGAGACTCAGAGGGAGAATCCCCCAAATCTCATTACCTCCAGTCTTGGTTTTCAGATTTCAAAGCCTGTATTCTTTCTTATTTACTAAGCCATACTGCCTCTTAGTTTAGGAAACAATTCTATAGATAATTTATAAACCAGACTCTTTGGGGTTATTCTCTTCAATTTGGTTTTATTTTAAATTCATTTTTTGTATTTTATACATGGAAGGAAGGCATGGAATTTGAAGATATTATAAACTTATACTATGACATGCAGAAAACAAGGTGAAGGAAATGGAATATAGAAAGTATAAGTATTCTCCAATAGTTAGAGACAATTGGAAACCTTTTAGTTGAGTATGAATAAGATAAAATAAAAATAACAAAGCACTTTCACGGAAAGAAAAGTTAAAACATTGCATCTGTCAAAGGACCTTGAAAATCAAGTTAAGAAGAGGAAAAGATTTTGAGGTTATAGGTAAACAGTAAGTAGTAAGAAAATCAACTCAAGATGAAAATCCATTGTAGAGAAATAATGAGGGAAACTGTGATTTTATGCACAGATTATCAAGGGGCCAGCTGATGCCTGGACTTGACAATGGGCAGAACAAGCAGTCCTGATGTAGAGAAATTAGAGCAACTCATAAGAGGTAGTGGATTGAAAGGATAACTGGGTTTTATATGCATTGAAGTTTGTTTTGAAGCATCCCGCTGGGAAGCTGAGATTAAGGAGAACAGAGTATTATAAAGTGATTCCAGTTAAAGCATCCTTATGCACTAAGCTTAATAAGGAATGACTAATTAACATCTTTTGAAGGTAAAGAAAATAAAAATGTACATCAGAATTGTCCTTTCAAGGCAAAAATAAACCCCAAATCAAGTCTGGATTAATGGAATCAGAGTGCTTATTCAGACTTCAATACATTAATCCTGGTGCTTTTTTTTTTTAACTTTCTAATCATTCTTGATTCGTTTATGACACATAGAGAAAACTAGATTCATTCTTACTGGGATCTGGGCACAATCCCCACTTCTCATCTCTTTCATATCGGCTTGTAGTTGCACACCACAGCAAATTATCTCCCCGACCTTCCCGGATACATTCGTGATGCCACTGATGCTTGTACTGGAAGGGAAACACACATGGTGTCCCATGGTCATTCCCCTTGATTGTATACACATCTAGGAGAAAAATATTTACAAAGTCAAATTTACAATGTCAGCTTCAGCTTGGAAATTGTAGTCTGATTAATGCATCTTTGGGGGGGAGGCAAAACCCATAGGGACAGGCATTTGCTAAACCTCTTGAGCCTTCAGGTCCACATCATCTAGTGTCTGTAGGACTAGGCCAAGTTCTGGGCTCAGAAATACTGGTAAATGGTTTGCTTATGTATTTATCTACCTTCTTATTTAATGTGATGTGCTGCCACAGTAGCATCATATTTGTGAATGGATGATAAGGAAAATTTAATGGAGATTTTTTTCTGTAAAATAGCTTCTAGTCCCCAAAGACATCAACCATCAACATCTAAAGCCTAATGGTTTCATTGGCACTTATTAATTTATTCATTCAATAAGTATTAATTGAGTATTTAATATACTCTACACTGGGAAGATAGCAGTGAACAAACTAGCAAAGATTCTTTTATCGTGGTTTAGTGAGGAGAGACAAAGATAAAGCAAATATGCAAGTAATTGTATAATTTAAGGAAGTAATAAGTGCCATGAAAAAAATAAAGTAGGACAAGAAGAACAGTGTGTGTATGTGTGTGTGTGTGTGTGTGTGTGTGTGTGTGTGTGTGTGAAGGGGTAGAAGGGCACCACTTGAGGTGAGGTGGTCAGTGGAAGGCCTCTCTGAATAAGAACCAGGTGAAGCAAGGTATTTAGGAAAGGGGTTGTTCCAGCAGAAGAAACAGCAAGTATAAAAGACTGGAGAAAAGAATGTGTAGGGGGTGAATTAGGAAGAGCAAGGAAGCTCTAGGGCAGTGGTGGCAAATCTATAGCACATGTGCGGCAATAGGCAGCAATTGTGTCATTGAAAGCTTTAAAAGGTTCACCATCCCTACTCTAGGGGAAGGGGAAAGGAGGAAATACTGCAGCATCTGTTCACACAGGACTGTCTCTGCCATGTTGTTATAGCCTTTGGCTTTTACTCTGAAGGTGGTGGGTAGCCAATGCCAGGATTTGAATGGGAAAGCGATAAGATCAGATTTCCATTGTTAACAAATCAATCAAGTGCAATATAGCAAACAGCCCAAATGATGAGAGGCTTCCACAGTGCCCTAGAGAGAGGTGACCACACAGAAGTGGCCTGCTGGCTGCTTTCTCAGAATGTTGTTATAATCTATCAGCTTTGACCTTAAGCAAGAACCAAAACCTTTTTCATGACTTAATTAGGGCTTTCTATGGTGAGAGGAATCAAGGCTACCCTCAATTAAGTCAATAGCTCCTGAACAAAAGGGTCAGCCAGTGGAGATTTCCCTACTTTTCTATAGTTGGCAAGGGCTAGATTGAGCTGACAACATATGCCAGACAGTTAGGCCTGCTTAGGAACTAGAGGTCATTCAGGACAGGATATGTTCTTTTGTTTCTATCCATTGCCTTCTACCAGAAGCAAACATGTTTTCCCCTGTGTGCATTGTTAGTGTGTGTATATGGCTAAAATGTTAACATGAAGCAAAGGATCAAATTCTTTCTTAGAACTGTAGGATTTTCAGAGTGCTGCTTTACAGCACTGGATTTATTATAGTGAATCTTAAAAGCATCTTGCTCTTCATTGATTCCTTGTAGCTACAGAAAAGGTCCAGTCTTGGGCCTTAGGAGTTCCTTGCTTTTCCTCTGAGGACTAGTGTAGAGCTTTTAGGAGGATATGTTTACATTAAAGCATAATTCTACAGAGCACCATGAGGGGCACAACATCTATCTTGTTGGCCTTTGTAAACCAGGTGCCTAGCACTGTGCCTGACAAAGAGTCAGTGCTGAATAAATGTGTGTCCAGATGATGAATGGATGAGCTACAAAACAAACTCTGAGAGACATGGTTGGGGTGTCAGAATTTAACCATGTGACTTTCATTTCTTTTTTTTCAGTTTAAAAATGCCAAAGATAATAATGTAATTATGGAAAAGAAAAGTTCCCCTTATAAATCACCCTTCCCACAAACCATGGTTGGCATACACCAAATAAACCTTGACAGTAGTGTGCCATTTATCTTCCAGTGCCTTGCAGTATGACCATCATGTGGATGCCAGCTAGAAGTGAGGAGTCCTCCCCACTTCCACACAGATGGTTGAGTTGCTACAATAAGAGGAATGGTGGCAAGGACATTATTATATATTTTATGACAAAATCCTTCACTTCAAATATTTCCCTTTTCCCTCTCCTGCTTATTTTTTCTTCTTTCCACTGATTTCCTAAGTTAGGTTTTTCTTTCAATACCTTCAAATTCTGACAAGTTCTGCCTCTGTAGCAGAATTTAGCATGTCTATTGTAAGACATCAGTAATTCTTTTATTATAAGCAAGAAAGCCATTAAAATGTATTTACCCTAAGTCTCTTGGCATTGCAGGCTCTGTGGACTTCTTCTACATAATGCTTTACAAATCATGGAATATTTTCTAAATACTGAATACCATTCCACAAATGCTTTGATGTAAATTACTTTTACCTTTGTGAAGGTGTTCACAAATGTCTCCACCACCTGATGTATAGGAAACCCACTTGTGAAGATGTTTCCATGAGGCCATCACTGTGTTATCATGCTCCACCTGGACCATGTACTGGAGTGGGCCCACGATCATCTTCCTGTTACAATGCCATCTCAATGAAACATCGGTGGAATCACATTCATATATGCCTAATGGCTGCTCTGTATTAGATAAATTCAGACCCAGGCAACCATTAGCTCCCAGGTTAAAAAGATGGCGATATGAAACCCATTTCCATAGCATGTTCTTGTTTGGCTGTTTGCAGTTCTCCAGGGTCAGTACAGATTTACCCACTTGAATGCATTTCTCAAGGCTCTCACTTTGGATAATGAATATTCCTTTATCTGTAACAGAAAAATAAAAAATGTGATATGCAATTTTCATATATAATTAGGTAGTACCATGAGGATCCCAGGGTGCATATCTAAGAGCTATTGCTGATAGATAGTGTTCACCTGAAGGGCTTTCTTTACATAAAACAGAAATTTCTTGGAAGGCATAAAAGAATGTACTGGAGCTAATGGGAGACCTCTAATCTAAGACCCCCTTGGCCATGTAGGGACAGGGCTACTTGTCAGTTACTCAATGGCACTATTGAAAGAAAGCGCTCAGCACAACTGGATAGAGAGCACTAATACTCAGGGGAAGAGGGGAGGGGTGTTGGGGGTCAGGGGATTGTGATGGTACTTTAGTTTTCTTCAGAAAAATCCCTGCATGTTAGGAATATGGTAGCAGAATCAAAAGCCACTGACATAAAAATCTCTACCATCAAGTTCCTGTGGAAAACCAAGAGGTTATAAGAGAAGTGCTGCTTTGTGTCCTACTTATGAGGTTCAGTGCTGGTGAGAAGATAATGCTTCTCCACAGTTGCTTTCTGTGCTAAATACATTAAGGGTAGAAAGGTAGCAACATTTTGCTTTGGAATAAACTTTTTCAGGAGTAGCCTTGTTGGGTGGATCAGGCAGGAGCAGGTAGATGTTCTGGACACTTGCTAACACCACACCTAGATATGAGAGGCACTGGAGCTCCTGGACAGCAGTAGAAACCAGAGATTACATGGGCATGCGAAGAAAGGAGGTTTTTGTGATATACCCCTGCGATCTCTTTCTAGAGCTGGAAGAAAGGATTTGGGTGAGTTTCCTATAGAAATGCTGGTGAGACCCAGCCAGGGAATACATGATAGCTGCCTGCCTGCTAACAGGCTTTATCGTGAACAGCTGGGCTGAAAGTCACCCATAATTATTGAGTAATAATTATGAACTTATTTTCTCACAGGCTTTTTGAAGATGGAAATCATATCTTGATTCTTTGACCTAAGCACCAAGTATATCGAACACACCACTAAAGTTCAGTAAGTACTAGCTACTGATGGAACGTGCCAGCTGCTGCTGCTTAGCTCTAGGATTGCTGAGCTTACCTGAGCTCAGAGTGTCTGGTCAGGCTCAGGAGCATGTTTGTTCTCCCTTTGGCTAGCCTCCATGTTAAACTTTGCTTCCTATTTATTCTTCAAAACTCTGAAGGGACATTACCAGATTCCCCTAAAATGACTGGGGTTTGGAGCAGGTCATGTCATATGTGTGGTTTTTTGGTACCAGGGATTGAACTCAGGACCTTGAACTTGCGAGGCAAGCGCCGGAACCACTGAGCTAAATCCCCGGCCCAAGAGCAGGTCATGACATATGGAAAAGGCAGAGCAGGGACAAGGCAGTGCCAAGAGATTTGGGACAATGCAGAGTGAGCCTCTTCGTGTCTGGGTTTGAGGAACAATGATTCACTTTGGCAAAGCTCTTGCGGTTTCTCCAAAATTAATCGGGACCAGAAGAGCTGATTTACACTAACCAAAATCATTTAAGACACAGTTTGAAAAGTTGTTGTTATGCCAATGTAAACCATACCTCATTTAATAATTGATAACCTTTTGTCTAGCCATGTGTTTGAGGAGTTAAATTAGTTGTCAGAAAATTGCTTTGATCACCATACATCAGAGCAAAAGAGAAGGGTGTGGCAGTGGGGGAGACAGAGAATGAATAGTTTCAGAGAGATTTCATTTAGATCAGGAAATTTGTTTTCCTAATGAAGGCCATGTTTCTGTGGTTATTAGTAATAGTCACTCAAAATCAAATTCACCTCTTACCAATGAGATATGGACTCTGATAATTAACCTTCTCTCCAGTCCTCCTTTCTACCTTTCCATGCCTGGGTAGAATGTTGCCTTTAATTTCTGTTGTAATCTACTAACCACTTCCAGCTAGCCCTGAGTTCCATTAATTTTTCGTTAAAGGATAATTAATTTACTATAATAGTTCTGTAGCTAAGCTTCTACATAGTATATACATGCAAATAAATTCAAATCTGCAACCTATGAATAGCCCTTGGTTTATATACCCAAGATGGATAGGCAGACTAACTGGCCAGTGGTAAAGAGCACTGACTTCAGCAAACCCACCACAGACCAGCTATGTAACTGGGAAGATACGTGATCTCTGAAAGCCTCATTTTTCTTCTTTGAATGAGGAATATTTATAACACTGACCTCATAGAGAGGGATGTTAAGGGTATTTCTTTAAATAGCCCATGTAAAGCTCCCCACACAGTACAACGGGAAGTAACAAGATGTCACTAAACATGAGTTAGTATTATTATTGTTGTTATCCCTTGGACTTCTTGATTTTTAGTCTATAGATTCAGTCGTGGATCTAATTGAAGACTATAAAGTCCTAATCTAAGCATCCTCCGAAGACCCTTCTAACCTTAGCAGAAAAGCTTATTTTTAATTTCTGTAGTACATAGTGGGTAAAGACTTTTTGGTTTTAAACAATCCTGGGACTTCCTGCTATCATCTGGGGGAAAAATACTCTCCAAGCAACAAAGATAACAAAGTCTTTCTCTCACTTGTTCAAGTGCACATCCAATTGTGTATTAAGAGTCTTCATCTGTTGTTCTTCACATTTCTGACCTATGAAGTCTCTGCTGCAGCTTTTTTATAGGAAGGAGAAAAATATATGATGTGGACAAGAAGTGAGTGAGTTAAAGGGATGGGTGGAATGACCAAGTGGATGTGGAAAGTACACATCACTAAGATTTGGGCTAAAAAGTTATGTTTTAAATTTCCCAATTATTACATGTTAAGAGAAAAAGAGTGGCAAAATAAGAACTTCTGTAGTCACACTAGTGATCATAAAAATACCTTTCCAAAGTGGAAAATATGAGACAAGCCTAGTCCATGCCGTTCAACTTTGGGATGCCATTGTATTTCCATGCCAGTTGCCTTTAGGCAGCTCTGGAAGTGTTCCTCAGAATGTATCATAAACAAATAGATGTGGCTTACCTGTAAACATAAACAAGCTACTTCCAAATATATTAAGCTAATAGATTACCTAATCCCATTTTTCCATTAAGTAATAATAATGTCTGATCCTAGCACGATTAATCTCATAAATTCGCTAGAATGAAAGTAATTGTTTTCAAATAGATTACGACCAGGCTCACTATAGAAATCAACATTCTGATTGTGATATTAACATATAAGTTACCTCTAATAAAACTATAATGTGAAAATAGGCCACTAATTCTTAGTATGTATAGTTGTTGGATTTCAAAAAGGGTACAAATCAAATGTGGGAGGAATCAAGATGGATTATATGTGTCAAGGACATCAGTGCTGCTTGAACCCTGATTAAGTGATTAGTGAAGTACTGCCAGAATTACTAAATCTCTTTACAGGGAAGTGTTGTTATACTTCCCTTCATAATTATAAATGTAGAAGAAGAAGAGGAAAGATTAATTTACTAGAGGTAATTTATAAGGAAATTTTCATCATTTAGAAAAAATCCATGAAAGACAGTTCTGCTACTCTCTATTCCTCTTCTGGAGGAGATCACATCAGATCTGTTCTTTGGCCCATAAGAGAAGATGTACCCTTCTAAGGAGTGGGACAAGAATGTTTCTCTCATCAGCTGTTGAACTTACAGTTTAGGGTATTTCTTTTATGACTTCATATGGGACATTCACTCATTCATTCAGCATTCATTCAGTGCCAGCTACATGGGAGGCACTGTGCGCAGTGCTACAGTTAGAGACGGGACTTATTAGCCTAAATATCTGACTTTGAAACTGTATCTATTCATTCTGGAATCATGAGAACTTGTCTACCTAATAAAAAAGAAGGAAGTTTCATCAGTTCTAAAGAAAACATTGTAATTGTGCTCACAATGAACTTTTACCAAAAAAAAGTGATGAAAGTAACAAGAAAAAGGTGGACCAAAGATGGGACACATGACTGGGTCTTCAGCTGATAGAACGTAGGACGTGGCTAGGACTCCTTTCCAAGTGAAGATTGTATGAACATACAGGGAGGACAAAGCAGAACAGTGCTGGGAGAAAAATGGATGTGGTAAGAAAGACTAACTTTATTCATAAATCCAGAACCCTGAACTTCAAAGCTGTGAAGATTAATTTAGCCATTCTTTTATTTTCTTTCTCTTAAAAATCCAATTTGTCTTAGTATACAAGTTTAAAACTTGTATCCTAAGAACTATAAGCAGTCTAGGTGTAGCTTAATTTTATCAACCACTTATAACCTAGAAAAAATAAAATAATCTGCTCTAGATTGTTGCAAAACATTTTGAAGTAGGAGACTTGAAATTTCAAACAGCAAATGTATTGGATGCCTAGTACACAGTGGACTAGGAACCACGGATACGTGTGTGTGTGTGGGTGTGTGTGTGTGTGTGTCTGTCTGTCTGTGCAGTGTTTGCGTGGAGGGCACTCATGTCTTCCCTGAAATATACAGAAGTAAGTATAGCTTAATGCCAAAATATATTTTTGACATAGAGGTATAACAGGGTGGCTGTCAGGGGTAAAGTGTATCAGTTTCGCTTAGAAGATCAAAGAATCAACAACATTCCTCACATGTTCTTCCAACGAACGCTGATTAGGGGCCTAATATTACTAACAGTGGGAGTACACTGGTGAACAAAACAGGCATAGATGACTGTTCTTGTCACAGAGTATTAAACAGATGAGGGAGATCATGCAGAGGGGACGTTCTGGATGAAGAGAATATTGTCAAAGTTCAGAGAGGATGAGCATTATCTGCTCTAGGGGAAGATGGACTCACTATGTAAAAGATTTTGATTACAGTAGAACATGAAGTTGGAAAGAAGTGATTTGGGGTCATTTTATGAAGAACTTGAGTTTTATGAAAAATCTGTATATTATTATTCGAATGAAATGGAGGTAAAGACATAAAACAAAATATGACTGAGACTGTGGTGTAGAAGAATGAGAATGGTGAATCATTCAACAAAAACATTTATGGAATGCTTAATGGTGTCCAGCAAGGCATTATGTACCAAGACAACTGCAGACAAATAGCCAAGCTTCTGTCCAACACAAGTCTTCATTTAGGTGGGATGAGAAGGTACATGCATGTATTTGAGAGACTATTGCTGTGGTCCAGCAGGAGAGTCTGAGGTATTAGAGTAGTTAAATTCACACCAACAGGGAGATTTTTCAAAGAAATGACAAGATTAGGTGAGCAGTGGAATGTGAGGTGCTATTGTTCAGCTGTGCTGTTCCTGTGTGTGTGTGTCCACAATGGGCTCATGTACTGAAAGGTTGGTCCTCACCGGCACAATATGAGAGGTGGCTGGACCTTTAAAAAGTGGGGCTGAGTAGAAAGTATTAGGTCAGAGAGGGTGCTGATGCAGTTCTCATGGAACTCTGCCTGGTTCTTAGGAGAAGATTATTATGAAAAAAGCAAAACTGCCCCCTCCCTTCTCTCTGTCTTGCCACAGATCATGCAAATCTGCCATTGTGATGTTATGCTCCTGTAAGATCCTCACCAGAGCTAAGCCAATACTGGCAGCATGCCCTTGAACTTCCAAAACTGTGAGCTCAATATATCTATTTTCTTTATAAAGTATTCAGCCTTGTTTATTTCATTATAGTAACAGAAAGCTAATCTATGAAAATTCTGGAAAGGTAGCTGCAATGACTCATTGTTTTTTTTTTTTTTTTGTACCAGGGATTGAACTTGGGACCTTGTGCTTTCGAGGTGGGTGGCAGAACCACTGAGCTAAATCCCCGGCCCTGCAATGACTCATTTTTTTGGCTTCAGGGACTCAAAGAGCTTTCAAACATCTGCCAATCACTATGATGCCATGAGATCCTGAAGCCTAAACTATGGGACCAAAAGTACAGTATGATCTGTACAGTGCCTCCAGCACCTCTTCCTGTGACATCTTGAGTGATTCCAACATCTTTTGGTGTCTTCTGCTGCTATAGACAGCTCTTAAAACCAGCTTAATGACAGTTTGAAATGTTAAACGACTAAAATCAGGTTTAAACTGTTAAGCTTTAAAGTGTTGGCACTTTTAACAAAAAATATGAAACAAACAATAAAACAAAATTCCTAAAGAAATAGTTTATGATGGCATTTTAGGCAAGAAAGGGCTTTCTGGTAGTCAGTAAATATACCATGCAGAGTTCACAATATCCAGCCATACATACACAGCTGGCCTCTCTGCTGCTCTGTTAAGGGATTTGGAAGGAAAAGTTCAAGTGCATGGTTCACATTAAGTACAATGTTGAATGCAAGCTATTAGGAATCCATGGCTTGCAAACAGCAATCCAATTTCAATCTTCTACCTCACTATCTTGAGTTTGAAATTTCTTCTACTCCAACCACCCATATAGCTCTTTTGGGGCTCACACACTTCCTCCCTGTAGCCTCTCCTGAGTTGGTCTACTTCCTTGCTGTCTGGCGGTATTTCTGTTTCACACAGTACCAGTGTGAAGGTGGGCAACTTTTCTTTGGAGATGTGTCGACTTTTTCCAGCTTCACAAATTTGGGGTTGTCTATATCCCCCATTAGTGATCACTGAATTCAGATCTTATTGCATTCCTAAGATGACTATGTAGCAGAAAAGGGATCTTGTAAGCTGCTGAATCAAGTCCTATTTTTGGTTGAGTGATACAGGAAGTCTGAGTTCTTCAAATGAGTTTTCAAATTAACAAATGAGCACTTTTCCATGCTTGCATCAAGTGCACATGCATGGTTCTTGAAAGAACAGATCCACGGGACAAGAGAAAAGTGTGTCAGCAGCCATCACCGCCCCTCTGCAGGAAAAGGTGAATTTTGTCCCAAATCATCCGAGTTTTAGGTATATCTTTTAACAATCTGATGGCTTTGTCCTCCTGGTCAATTTCCTTCTGTTAATTAACTAAAAATTACTTAAGTCCATTAAAAATAAGTCTCTGCCCTTTATCTCAGAACTTCCTTTTTCCTCCCTGTCCTAGCATGTCCTTGCCTCTGAGCCTTCTTTATTCTCCTGCAGCTTTTGAACCTGTATAATCACGACCTCCACAGGCCCATGGGACCCCTCTTGTTAAATCTTTTTATGTGTTCTCTTCCCCTTGCTCTCTAATCTCCCCAAATCACTGCTCCAAGTTCCATGAGGCACACAATACTCTTTCTCACATGTGGGAAAAATGAAACCTAGCTTAATCAGCTCCACTGGGCTGCACTTTTGTGAGGCTTCAAATTGCCTGTTACCAACCCTTGCGAGTGGTTAACCCTAGCAGACTGTCCTTGCTCACCTTGGCCTAGTCCCATTCCTGTTCCCTCCCTGGCACCCACTCCCACCCCCACCTCCACCTTTGTCTTGGCGTTTTGCTACCACTCTCGATCACCAATAAATTTTAAATCTGAGTTGAAATATTTTGCTTCCTTTTAGCTTTAATCTATTCCCTATCATTTCGCCTTTTTTTTTTTTTTAACCTAGAAAGACATTGCTGGTGTAAAAATCATTATTCACAGTGGCTCTGTTATTACACTATAGACTGCTGAAAATGTACCATCTCACTCACCAAGAAGGCTCCTTACAAGAGCAAGGCCCCGTAAAGACAGACACTGCTAGACTTCCTTCACAAAGGCCTGCATGTTAAAGCCTGGAGGGAAGTGATACAAAGACTAGGTCATCAAACTAAACAAAACCAGAAAACAGCTCTCCCAGCAACCAAAACAACTCTGCAAAGGATATGATATTACTGAAGGCTAAAGTGTTTACACTGAGCTATATCCATCTTAAATGCTTTAAGAATGTGTCTTAAAAAATTACATTTGCTTAAGTATAAGGTAGAAATAAAAATGACAACAAACAACTTTCAATGGTAGATATAGTATTAATCTCTGTATTAGTTTGCTAGGGTTACCATAACAAAAAGTACCACAAACAGAAATTATTTTTGCATCATTCTAGAGACTAAAGCATAGGATGAAACTGAGGGGGGATTTGTTTTCTCTGAGGGTTATGAGTGAAGGAAATGTTCCAGACCGCTCTCTTTGGTTGGCAGATTGGCCATCTTCTCCTTGTAGCTCTTAACATCCTCTACTCTATGAAGACTTCTGTGTTCAAATTTCCCCTTCTTATGAGAATACCAGCATATAAGATTAGGGCTACTCTAATCCTCTCATTTTAACTCACCTACCTTTATGATGATTCTATTTCCAAGTAAAGTTGTTCATAAGTAGCAAAGGATAGAACTCCAATTTACCTATTTGGGACACCATTCAACCCATTACAGTTCCTGCCCCTTTTATTCAGGCTGGCTACATAATTGGTAGGGCCCAGGGTAAAAAGAAAATGTGTAGCACTGGCTGAAAATGGGGAACTCAATTCAATTGCCCTTCCATGGGCCCACAAAGTATTGTGACTTCTGTGCCACCTCATCTCAGCACACATTCAGTACCTCAGTCCTCATAGCACCTGCAGTGTGGCTGCCAGCGCAGAGGAACAGCAGCTGCCTTGCCCTGTCCTGAGATCCAGAGGGTATCCACTCCAAGGCCCTAGGCCTCCGGGCCCCAACCCTAATGCAATGTGTAGTTGCCACCTTGAGTGGAATGTAGCAGCCACTGTCAGGCAGGAGTGGGGTGGGGCAGCTGCAAACTCTGGAGCGGTGGGGAGGTGAGAACAAGTGGAACTGAGCCCTAGGCCTCTGTTTGTGCTCCACTGTTCCATCAGACTTCACACAAGATGCACAAATTCAAACATACAAATTATTAAGACCCCAAACCACCTAGCATAAAACCCTAAGCAGGAGGCCCTTCGGAACATAGGACCCTGTGTAGCTCTACTGGGTATGTGCCCAAGATGCCCTCCCTTCCCTTATTGAACAAGGATAGCTCTAGAGGAAAAGAATGGCAAACTACAGAGCACTGCTCTTGGGGTAGGACTGCTTGAAGCTAGAACAGTATCTGCCTTGGTTTCCTCATCTCTTCAATAAGGTTCATAATAGTGCTGGTGTCATGGATCATCTCAGTCATGGGAGGGTCACTTTGTAACTGTTAAGGACAGTAAAAGTGTATTTTAACTTTAAGAATGGGTGGTACCAAAAAGCAGCACAATAAGACAATGTCATAGTTAAGTAATCACTATGCATTTCCTGTTTATATTTTCATAGTTAAAAAGTTCTCAAGAGCAGAATCCCAAAAGTCAGGAGTTGCAAAATTTTTTTTTTTTTTGGTACCAGGGATTGAACTCAGGACCTTGCACTTTCGAGGCAGGCGGCAGTGGCACTACTGAGCTAAATCTCCGGCCCCCAAAATGTTTTTATTAACGTATTTCTTTGGAAATGTGGATTAGAAAGTATCACAAATTAAAAACTCACATGGCCATGCATGAAAGCAGAAACTTCTTGTTTTGTTCAGCTCTGTGTTGCTTCCTGGAAATTCTAATTCTAATCCTCCATTTTCTGAGTATCTTTATAAAATATTTTTTGTAAATTACTTAACATAGTATTTATAATGTACTCTTTTGTTTCTTTTATAAACAAAAATATTTCTTTTTCACTCTGATCAATTCAAGACATTAGTTATGTTCCTAACTATACTGGAACATCTCCCAGAAAGCTTTCAAGGATAATTTCTGAATGTAAATGGAGGGAAGGGTCTATAAGTGTCTCAAATATATTACTTTGATAGATTATATGAGGACTTGCTGCATAGGAATGAGTTTAGAAGAGATAGCACAAAGGCTTTGTTGCTTCAGAAAACCCAAAGTAAATAAGCAAATTGTTTAGGTCAAGGAATTGGGGCTGAGGGGACAAGAGAGATACCTGTGCAACTCAACCTTTCTGGTCACTGGTTTGGAACCTGCCTTGTGTTGTATCAGTTACTGTACAGCCACCAATGGGAAAAGAGGTTAGACGCTTAATGAAAAAGAATTTAAAAATGACCAGGCAACTGGAAATCTATGCTGATACACAAAAGCTTATGAAGAAAGGGGCCAGTGTGAGAAGGTGGGATGAGAAAAGTAAGAAGTGGGGAGATGCTGAGAGATGATGGATGAGACAGAAACAGGGTCCAGGCAGTTGGGGTGATTTATGGCCAGGAGAAGAGGCTAACTCACGTCTCATCATGCTCTTACCTAAATTCTAAATCTCCAAATTAGGTGAATGCCTCATTTTCTAGGGACAGAGAAATTGACAAGACCAAGAAATAAATTAATGGTTTTGCATATTTCCGCTTTAACAAAGTAGTCACTCTCATATGTGGAGTTCAGAGTTTGGAAAGGAAAGAGGTGAAGAGAGCAAGCAGCTGGCCTCCTGTTCCTCCTGTGGGAGAATCAAATCACATGTACCCACTGTGCAGCAGGGTACAGAGTGAACCAGGCCATGCGGTCATAGAGCGTTTCCAGGGTTCCTCTGAGTTGATACTGAGTGCCTGGTTAGAAGCCCCACACTGTAAGTTCCTGTGGACACAAGTCACTTAACCCTGCTTCATCTGTAGAAGAAGAGTATGTTAATAATACTCTACCTCTACCTCACCAGAGTGAGGATTCAATGTGTCAGTCTCTATATTATAAACAGCACAGAGTAACCTTTCTTCAAATGTTAGAAAATATTAGGAACAATGAAGAGGATCACTTTTGTGTTAAAAATGGGAGTAGCGGGAAGGGGGCTGAGAATCTCATTGCCAAGGCTCCTCCCCGCTGCTGCTTCCAGGAGCTGGCTCTCATCTTCTCCTTCCAGAAACCTCTCCCAGGTAAGAATTTCTTTTCTCTTTCTCACCCCTGTGTCCCATTGCTTTGAACCCCTCTCCCATACATCTGCAATGAGTCTGTTAGCAGCAGGTTTCCTAATGTCTTCCCCATGCCGAAGTGTTTAACTTCCACACAGATGGCTCAACATGCTGGACCAGTACTTGGTTCACGGTAGGCTATGGCCTATTAATCAGGTCATGAAATGAATTTAGTGTGTCACGACCAGCATGACAGAACAAAAGTAGAATGGAATAGAGTAGAACAGAAGTACATAGCATAATACATTATGTAAGGATAGTTTTAAAATAAAACTAAATATATATAATTAGGTTTTATTACAAAATATATTTCTTATTGTGGCTCACTGACAGAAGAGTCCTAAATTCTTGCCTGGAGTTCTAGTTCTGCCTTGGATGCCTGGTCTTTGATGTTCTCCGCTATGAGGACCTTTTCTTACCTGCTCTCCACTTTAGTGACCATTCCTCCAAACATTTCTTAAATCTGGCCACCACACAAACAGATTCATCTTCAAAACATGCAATTTACATTGCATAACCAATAATATACTTTCTACTCTGAAATCTCTCCAATTTCCTTCTACTAGCTTATTTTTTTCAAGATTATTTCTTGAATCCAAACTTTCTGTTCTTCCATATTCCTGCTAGGACTGATTTAGCTCAATTTTAACTTCCCAGATGGTCTCTTTGTTAGCCTCCAGAATTACTCTCTTCAAGTTCCAAACTACTCATGGCAGTCTTAAACTTAAAAGTGTGATCAGGTTCCCCCTTGCCTAAACCCATGAAGCCCTTCTCAGCTTTACAGTTCATACTTTGTTTTTAGATACAGAGCGCCTTCAACTGAATTCTTCACTTCCTTATCTCTCCACGCTTCCAAATATAGACAGTTCATAGCTTCTTGCCCTGATTGTGACCCTATCCTGGGGATCCACCCCATCCGCTTCCCTTGATGAGGCAGCATCCCTACAGGCACTTCATACCCCTCTCATGGCCAGTTAGTCACAGGAAAGCCTTGATTCAAGGGCAGATCACAGGGATTGGCCAGCACTCTCTGAACAGTCTAGCCAGACTCCTCTTCTAGAAAACTGAAGGACTCTTCCCGGGAAGTTGTGGGAGCTACATATGAATGCTTCTGAAGTAGAAGCAGAAGAAACCAGAGGACAGAAAGAAGAACTCCGCAGGGACCACCATGTGACCCCAAGAGAGTAATAAAAGTAGCTATTTCAGTCCAGTGGCCACTTTCCAGTTCCTAGGCAGTCTGAGTACACAGGCGAGCCTGTTCCTGGGTCCCCTTGATCTAGGGATGGATACAACCAGCCCCACATTTGCTTGAGTGACCCTTTAAGGACTCTTTCCTTGAACCTAGAAAGAGCAGAGATAGGAACTTGCAGTTCACAAAACTTTTACTGTAGTTGAAACATGACTTTGTGCTTTTCACATAAAAAAATGTGTTACCAGGAATGCTCTATCTCTTTTTCCCTACATGGCACCTACCAACTTAGCCTTTTGTGAGTTCCAGCTCGTTCCAGTCCCTCCTCTGTATCCCTTTGCTCACTCCTTGTTATTGTAATACTTACCATTCTGTTTGGTAATTTGTTTAGGTTTCTGTATCTCTCGCTGGGCTCTCAGCTTCTTGGGGGACATTGTCACCACTTATTTATGTTCCTATCTCTGCAGTATGGGGGCGTGGAACAGATTCTTTCATTCTGTACTCACAGCTGACCTGGAGCTCAGCCACCTCCATGGACTTGCACTCTGCCTCACTTTCGGTGTGCCTGCCTGAGGGTGTTTCAGTCAGGTTAGAAGCACCCTGGGATTAATGTTCCAGGAGTGACGCTCAATCAATGTGAAGGGTCACTGGTGGATAAATACCCCAGCCTCCTAACCATCATGGGGTCCACTGAGATGTACACAGGACCTCGGAGTGTCCTTTGTGAATTTGAGCCCCAATGCAAGTACAGTTGGCTTTCTTCACTTTGTGCCTGATTTCCTCACTCTCATACCATGATTTCTAGGATCACCTCTTAAATAAACTCTTTGCACCCCAATAGGTACATCTCTCAGGGATTGCTTTTGGATGAGCCCAAACCAAGACAGTGAAACAAAGCACACTCTACTAGACAGAGAGCAAGTGAGCAGCTGAGGCCATCAGTCCTGCATGTCTCTTCCCACTGGCATAGAATATTACCCATTCTGTTACTTTCTTTCCGTTAGATAAGACCCCACAGATCCAAGCAAGCACATTGGCACCCTCACTTCCCTTGGCCACTGGTTGTTCAGCAGAGATTGAAGGAAACTCTCCTACCAGGTTGGTTGGGGCCACTTCACTTTTACTATTTTCAGAGCTCAAAGTAGCTTCTAAATGTTTTTACTTGCTCCCCATTCATTTCCTTCGGTAGTGACTATGCTACTTTTTGGCAAAATGCACTCTGCCCTTCTTCTTTCTCCCCCACTGGCCTCCCAGTATCTAGCATACACAAGTGAGTGCAATTAAATTCTAACACTTGATAGAAGGGTGGCCCAGATTCTGAGTAAAGGAAAACAAGCCCCAATAAAGTCCCTTGGTACAGCCAATTAGAGGGAGGGGACAGATGCCCATCTTCCAAGTACAGCCCTCAGGCAGTAAATATTTGGAACATGGCTACTGACCTGTCAAAATGCTCTGGACTGGCCAGAGGAAGAAGGCATCATGGTGATGCTGCAACAAAAGGACAACACTTAGGTAAATTCTATTATTAAGTTCATCTTTACAAATGAGGAAGTTGAGGCACAGAGAGGCTAAGTAACTTGCCCAAAGTCACATAATTGGTAAATGGCATCACCAGGGCCTGAACTCAGGCAATCTGGCTTCAAAGCTCATGAATTTAACTACTGCTATATGATGCTGCCTCTACTGATGTTTGAATACAAAATTATTGATAAATGACGGAAAAGTCAGCACAATATACCTATCACCTGCCTCCTATGGCTAGTATTCTTATAATAAATATCAAATTGATCACTAATACTTTTCAAACAATTCAGATATGATGTGATTATATATCCATATTAGTGGATATGAAACTAAAGTGAGAGTGTATTTTTTGTCAGTTGCTCTGTGGATGCCAGTCATGGCTAAAGATGAAGTGATGTAGTACAATGAACACAAAGTGAACTGCGGAATTCCAAACCATGGCTAATTACATGACAGCCATACCCTTGGCTGAAGACGGTATGGATGGAGTAGACAATGTTTCAGATCCTTTCCAACACTATGATTTTCTTTTTCTATCTTTGTATGGATAAGAAAAACTTGATTTCAAACATGCCTAGATTACACTTCAAACTCCACGGAGGTGGGTGACTGGATTCAGGGAGCATGGCCGTTGTGAGGACTAGTGTACACGCTGTGCTCTTTAGAACATCAGTAGCGGCATTTTGATAGGCGTAGAATCTCTGTGGCGACCATTTGAACTCTTTCAGATTGGCAAACTTTACCTAGAAAGTGCAGGAAGTGGCAGCCGGTTCTAACTTCAGAG
The DNA here is from genome assembly GCF_000247695.1 of Heterocephalus glaber. The sequence goes on along the minus strand of NW_004624732.1, from coordinate 5,527,314 downwards.
TGCCTTTGACTACTGAAAAGAAGACACTGCTTAGTAAATCTCTCAGGATGGATTTGGGATTGCTACATATAGAAAGGATTAGCCCATCAGTGACCAGAGGATCAACAACACACAGTCTGAACTGCGGCTGGGTTCCAGCTCCTGTCACATGAGCGCTGCTCTGTCCTGCTGGCTAGTGCTCAGGCAAGCACCACACGTTACAAAGCAGAGAGAGGAATGGCCACTGCAGGGAAAAGTCCTAACGGGAACGGACCCCGCCCCCGGGGCAGCTGCGCCTGCACAGAAATAAGTTCCACCGAACTGACCAAGGCAAGAGAATCTCTAGCCTTTGGACTCTAAGAGTAGGGTTCAACCTGCCACTGATAAAACCTCTGGGGAGAGCTAGGAAGTACAGTTCACAAAAGAGTGTTTCAGAGGTATACACATAATAAGCTGGCAGGGTAAAAAGAAGAACGCAGATATTGACCTTGTTTTACCCTCTCCTTTCCGAACTGAACCCCAAAGACAGAGAGGATGGAGGTTTTCAGCAGAATCCTGGTTTAACTCCCCCTAATCTCCCTCCTCCCTTCACACACAGCCTTGAGCTCTGGGATACTGGCCTCTGGGCCTCAGGTGGCTGGTTCCTGAACCAGTGCCCCTGCAGGACAGAAGCCTCTTCTCGGGGTCTTCTTACAGGTCCCTCTATGAGTCTTACTGTAGTAGGTGCTCAATGAACGCTGAGTTGATCTGTGTGTGAACATGCATGTTTTGGGGGGATAACAATTTTTAGTGGTCCCATGGATATTAAGTCTCCAGTTTTCTGCTGAGAGCAACTGTGAAGCAAAGTGAGTAACTGTGTCAGCTCACACAGCCCCGGGGCTCCTCTCTTTCGTGCCATTTTAGAGGCGTTAATACAAATTTTCTTTCTGGAAGAGGCAAAGTAGAGAAGCCTGCTTCACGAGAGGGGCCACGCCGCAGGGGCGGTGCCCACTCCTCGCCCTCGTTTTGGGAGGGGACGAAATGAGAAAGCTTTTTGAGGTGTATCCAAGAGGTGACCCTTCCAAAAACTCTGAGAAAGTTTGCTCTGTGAAACGCCTCCTATCCCAGGCTGGTTCTGGGGGCCAGACGCAGCCAGAGCTGAGCGGAGTTCTGGGGCTCCGGTCCGCCCCTCGCCGCGCCCGCCCGCAGGCCGAGGCCGGGATGCGCAGCCTTGGGAGCGGGCGCGTTCACCCGCGCAGAGAGGAGCAGGACAACCAGGCAACCTGGCTGGCTCGCCGCCCCCAGACTCGACCCTTCCTCCTCCCCCTCGACCACCTTTCCGCTCCCGAGTGCCGATTCACCCGGTGCCCGGCCCTGGGGACACTCACCCTGCCATCCCAGGGTCCTCTCGGGGGTGAGTGTCGTCGCCTCGGGGTCTGCGCAGCCCCGCGGCGCCCCTAGCAGCAGCAACAGCGAAGACAGCAGCGGGAGCATCGCTAACCACTGGACTCACCGGAGCGGTGTGCGGCGCTCTCCCTGGACCAGAACCTCCACGGAAGCGCCCGGCCTGCTACGGGGAGGTGGGACCGCAGCCCCCTCCGCAGCTTCCCTCCCGCGTCCCGGGCACCTACTCCGCCACCCCGGTCCACAGCGTGCGCTCTTGGGACTCTGGGCCGGGAGACGGGAAAGTCGCAGCGTTTTCCCCGCCCTACCCACCCTGCCTTGGGTAAGGAGGAGGAAGAGGGAGTGGACCATCTGCGTGTCCCAGAAATTCCTGCCTTTGGGGTGGGGAGAGAGGAGGGGTGAGGCAGCCGGGTACAGGCTTCTGGGTAGCTTCTCCTCCTTTCTGTTCTCCTCCTTTTGGGAGAGGTCTACGAGGACCCCTGAGACCGGAAGTTTGACATCTGGGTTTGCAAATCCCTGGGTTCTGGTAAACACTGCGGGTTTGGCAGCGGACTGTTGGGAGTGAAAGAAGCTGCTCCGTGAACCCAAGTGCTTTGGGAGGCTCTGGACTCCGCTGGAATGTGGATCACTAGGACCGCCCGGGGCCCACCCTGGCCTCCTTCGTCCTTGCTCCAGAGTAACCCGAAAGTTCTTCCACGTTGAACTCCTTTCCGTTTTAAAATAGCCTCCTGCTCCCATCTTCTTAGATTTCCCGTATCCAGCAAAATGCCCCACCTCGTAGCTGAGAAACCCTGCCTGGAAAGGAGAAGTGATTCGCTCTAGGTTACGCCTTAACCCAACAAAAGTTACTCCCTGAACTACTAATAAGTAGGCAAACCCTGACTAGAATGTAGTTCTAATTGCAGCCTCCAATAACCGGCAGAGTACTAGAAGTATCTAACATGTATGGGAACAGGCTAAAGTCCTTTCCTAAACAGGACCTTGACACCAGGCATTAAAACATAAAAAGAGAAGGGGCCGGGGATTTAGCTCAGTGGTTTCGCTGCCTGGTGCGCAAGAGCAAGGACCTGAGTTCGACCCTTGGTACAAAAAAAAAACATAAAAAGAGGGAAAAAGCAAGTGAAAACTTTAAAAAAGAGAGAGAGAGAGAAAGATAGGTGGTGGGATTTTGGGTAACCAGTCTGCTTCTCTGTTAGCCTTTTTCAGTAACACTATTTCATCTTCAGAAATGTTCCCCAGAAAGCCCATCCTCAGAGGAGACGCCCAGCGGGGAGGAGGATTGAAAGTCAGAGTGAAATGGGAGGGAGGGAAAGTTATTGCCTTACAGCCCTGCAGGAACCTCAGAGGCCCTAGGATTGTCTGTCTGAGGACAAAGTGGAGAGCATTTGTCCACAGGACTCCTGACCCCCGTTGGTTAAGATCCAGGCTTCTAACCTCCTGGACACATTTCTGTGGCAGCGACGGGCTTGACAAAGGAGGCAGCAGGTGCATGGCCTAACAAAAGGTAAGGCTCTGTCAGGTTGCCCTGCAGGTGTTGGAGGGGCAGAAGAGACAGCTGAAAAAAGCCAGCTGCACAGAAGGCTGGAGTAAGAGGTGGGTTGACAGGACGTGAGAAGTCCCAATGCATGTACAGAATCTATAGCATATCATTATTTGCAGAAATCAGCATCCCTGCCAGAGAACATGAGAAAAAGGAAAGTTTCTAGCATACTGGACCATATAGATGTTAATCACAAACTATGTATCCTTTTCCCCTGTGGCCTCAGAACACACTGTGGAAATATCCCCATAGTGGAAGATTCAGTCCTGAGCAGGCCAGTACCTACAGAAGCAGGCAGGCACAACCCACGTGGTATAATGAGGTAATAGAGTTTGACATTGATTTTAATCTCCATTGACAGTGGGGGCAGTGAGAATGGAGAGGAGGGATACCAGAAGGAGCTAGAGTGGACGTGGAGGGTCAAATATGTGCAGATAGAGTGGTGGGTATTGGGAGGAAGTGGGTATTGGGCTGTTTGGGGGAGAAAGAAGTTCTGAGAAAAAACAAAGGTTGGAGGGGAAAGTGCTTGTATGGGAGTGAGATTGAGGAGGCCTGACTAGCTGGAAGGAAGGGCAGCCACTGGGGCATCCTGGGAAATGAGGCCGGTCACTGGGACACTGGCCACCGCACACTGCTGTGGGACCTGGGGAAGTGTTGCACCTGCTGAAGAATTCAGCTTTATCTCTCTATAATGAGAAGGGTTTGGGAAACAAAAAGGTTTCCTGGGCCCATGGCAGATAATATTCCGAACTAGCAGAGCTCTGACTATGAGTAGGATAAGGAGAGGGGAAACAGGCTGTATTTCATCTTCAGAGTAATTAGTGTAATGAAGAGAGGGGAAGACAGCCTCCTGGCCTACTGGCACCACATTTCCTATTCAACATTAGACCACTCAGAAAAGAGCTACCGTTTCTCATGTCTTTCTGAAGCATTGCAGCTTTGAGGTGGAAATCTGTGGTAGAGAGCCTTTTAACCTTTGAGAAAATAATCATTACCCTCATCCTTGTCTTCTATGGTTTTCAGTTTATGAGGCCCTGTAATATAAGGGTTAAAATAGGCCACATAGCTTACTAACACACTGCTTAGGTTCCCTTAGCCTTTGTCTCCCTCTGTGTAAAGTGAAGAAGATAATATTTGTTCACACACACACAAACACACACAGATGTTATTTGGCTTTAGAGGATATATTGCCATTTTCAATAACATGTAGGAAACTATAAGACATGTGAAATAAGCCACATGCAAAAAGAAAAATACTGTAAGATCTCATTTGTATGTGCATTTTTTTAAAAAGGTGAACAGAGTGGAAGGGTGATTATCAGGTGAAATAGGGATAAGTAGGTCAAAAGGTACAAGTCTGATTTGGGATAAGATAAACTTAAAAGATTTCATGTGCAGCATAAAGACTACAGTTAAGATTTCATTATATATTGAAAACTTGCTATGAGAGTAATGTTAGGTCTTCTCACTACCCATGCAATGGAAGATGACAGATACATTAATTTGTTTGATGGTAATAATCATTTCACTATATATATATTTATCAAAATATTGTATTACACACATTAAATAAATACAATAAAAATAAATTTTAAACTTCCAAAACATGCAACTACTGTATTAATTTCCTAGAGTTACTATAACAAAGTGCCACAAAAGAGGTGGCTTCAACAAAAGGAATTCATTTTCAGTTTTGTATGCCAGCAGTTCAAAATCAAGGTTGGTTCCTTCTTGAGGAGCTGAGGCAGTTTCTACCCCATGCTTCTCCCAGCTTCTGATGGTTGCTAGTAGTCCTTGGCATTACTTGACTTGTAGCTACATCATTACAATCTGTGCCTCTATCATCACATGGGCTTCTTCCCCATCTCTCTCTGTCTTTATTTGGCCTTCTTATAAAGCATTAGTCATTGCATTTAGGGCATACAGTAATCCAGTATGACCCCATCTTAGCTAATTACATCTTCAAAGTTCTATTTCTTTTTGAAAATTACATTCTGAGATTCCAGTGGACATGATTTTTTGGGGAACATTATTTGATCCCCAGCTATATGATACAGTCACTCCCACCTATGTATTTACCCAAGAAAAGTAAAAGCATACCTCCATACTAGATTTGTACATGAATTTTTTTTATTATTTAATTCTTTTATTGGTACATTGTAGGTATACAACACAATTACATTTCTCATTGGGAATTGTACCTTTACATAATGCATCTTGGTTCTTATTTT
>NW_004624732.1:5445537-5517024 GCF_000247695.1 Heterocephalus glaber | reverse complement strand
TGAGTATCAGAGTGTTCCATCTCATTTCCCTTTGGGGTTGCTGTAGGTGATCTGGAAGTCTGGTTTTGAGACTTATTTATGTGTTTTCTCATGTTGACTGGGGCGGGGGGGGGCTGTTGGCACCTGCATGGATTACCTCCTCTGAGCTGGGAGAGGTGGGCCAGGGGCCGGGAGCAGTAGTAGGGATGGTGGCCCAAAAGCCCTTTCCTGTGGGCTGGGAGCAGTGGGAGGGATGGTGGCCAGGAAGCCTCTTCCTTTGGTCCAGGAACAGTGGGATGGTGGCTCAGAAGCCCCTCCCTCTGTACCAGGACCAGTGGGACGGCAGCTCAGAAGCCCCTACCTCTGGGCTGGGAGCAGCAGGATTCAGTACCGTGGTCTGATCGTCAGGTGTCCTCTGCATCTTTGTAGTATGGAACCAGGTGGCTACCTGTCTGCAGTGGGCTGATTCTTGTACATGAATGTTTATAGCAGCTTGATTTTAATCATTCATACCAAATGTGTCCATGAATGTTCATAGCAACTTTCTTTGTTCTAGTTAAATACTGGAAACAATCCAAATGCCCAACAAGGGGTGAATGAATAAATAATGGTACAGCCATGCATCCCTTAACGATGGGGATATGTCCTGAGAAACATATTAAGAAATTTGTCATTGTGTAAATCATGGAATGTACTTGGACTAAGACAACTATGAAACCAATAAGTGGTATCTTGTCGATCACCATTGTAAATGTGGTCTGTCATTGACTTTTATGTGGTAAGTGACTGAATATCCATTCTTTGGAAGATTACTCAGCAATAAAAAGAAATAAACTATTGAATTATGCAACAAGGTTAGACCTCAAAATGACAATACTGAGTGAAAAAAGCTAGATGAAAAGGGAGAGAAACGTTTATGATCTTATTTATTTAAATTCTGGAAAAAGTTAACTGCTATATGGTGAGAGAAAACAGATGAATGTTTACCTTGGGAATGGGAGTTGGGGTGGGGTTAATAGGAAGAGAGACTCAGCTGAGCCAAGAGAGATTGGGCAAATGTTCCAGACAATGGGAACAAAGCAAGAGTGCACATCGGGTGCTTGAGGAACTCTTGGAGCAGGGACTGAGTATTGCATTGGGAGGTTCTGAGAGCACCGAGGCTAAATAGTAAAGCTGGTACCAGGTCCAAAAGTCGATTACGAGCTTTATGCTAAAGCCAACAGGAAACCATTAAGGGGTCTCACTGTAACCGGATTTGTGTTTTACATTTTAGAAAGAACCTTCTTTCTGAATAGATTGAAGGTGAGCTATTTGTTAGAATTAGGAGGCTGCTATAGGGGTCTAGGTAGAGAAATGGCAGTTGTTTGGACTAAGAAGGAGGCAATGGAAGAAAGAGAGGAGATACACACATTTTGTGACATTTAAGAAAAAGCATGGTCAAGTTAATGTTTGGCTAGGTGTATTGGGGAGTAAAAGAAGGAGTTGTCAAGAATGACATCCCATTTCATGGCCGACCTAGTGGCTGTAGCCACTGAGAAATGGTTTGGGAGAGGAGGAGGGATACATTGGAAGCCTTATGGGACATCCTGGTAACCATTTCCAGGGACAGTTACAAAGATAGTTATTAAAGTCAGAAAAAGGTTGAGAACATGGGGGTTATCTGTGGCTGATAATTAAAGCCATAGGAGTAGAGGCAATTGCCCAGGGAGTGCATGTTGAGAGAGAAAAATCATAGGGAATGAGAACATTTGAAGGACAACTAGAGAACCAGACTGAGTTGGAGTCAGAGAGGTACGAGAGTGTAGATAGAATTCAGGATTCTGAAAGTTGGAGGAAGAGTGTTTCAAGGAGAGAACCATCAACCATTTCATACTCTCTCAAGAGGCCAAACAATTGGTGCATTGGATTTCAGGACAAAGACGTAAGTTATGACCTTGGCGAAAGTGCGAGTTTTTTGTGTTTTATTTTGTTTTTGTTTTTGGGTTTTTTTTGCCTTTTTACTAAGCTATATCCCCAGTCTTTTTAATTAATTTTTTTTTTTTTAAATTTTGAGACAGAGTCTTGCTAAGTAGCTAAATTGCCCAGGCTGGGCTTAAACTTGAGCTCCCCCTGCCTTAGCTTCCTAGAGTTCTGGGTTTAAATGATGTGTCACCTCACTCAGCTGCAAGAGTGATTTTAATGGTTAAGGGTAGAAGACACATTGGTGGTTTGGGGATGACTAGGAGCAGATATAATAAGGGTAGACAGTTCTTTCACACAATTTACAGGGAGAAGAAAGGGTTGCACAGGCTGTGAGACTGCAGTTGGAGATAAGAGAGAATGTACAGGGAGAAGTTGCCTATATGAGTTTTAAAGTCAGAAAAAGACTGGGGGCATGGAAAGCTGGTATTACTGCTGTCAGTATTATGTTTTTATTTATTTATTTGTTTGTTTGTTTGTTTGTTTATTGTGGTGGGGATTGAACCCAGGGCCTCCTGCATAGTAGGCACTTTACCACTGAGCTATCCCCACCCCCAGTCCCTATTATGTTGTTTTTAGATGAGCGATAAGCATATTGATGAGAAAGATCAAGTAAAAAGGGAGGAGTCAAAGACATTTATCCTTGGAAAATTCATACAGTAGGACCTTAAGAAGTCAGAGTTTTCCAGAACAAAAAACAAAAGGACTCACTTTAGAAAGGAAGATGGTGCATCCCATACAGCAGGAATGAAGGAAAGAATAGTGTTAGACAGAGGTAAGTCTGTAAATTCCTCTGGGAGGGAGCAGGGGATAATATACAAGAGAACTGAAGTTAGGAGAGGGGGAAACTGGCTTCAGCAGGGAACAGCACAGACAGCTGCTGGAGAAAAGTAGCTGGAAATAAGGGAATCACTCAAATGTAGTCTCCAACCCCTGAATTTATAGTGGATTGTGTGTGCATTTTTAAACCCCTCTCCAGCAGCTCAGGTGAAGGAAGGGAGAAGGTGGACACTGGGCTTCATCCAGGCAGATGCAAGGGAGCACATATACAAGGGAGCTAAACATAAAGGGAGGGAAAAGGTGGTTGTGGATCCCACAGGATTCAGCTTTATGATCACAGATGAACAAATGGTGGCAGGCAGAAGGGGCTCTGGGGCCAGACTGCCAGTTTTGTGTCTTGGCTTTGACACTGGTTGCATGACTTTTCAAGTTGTTCATTTTTCATTTGTCTTGGCTGCTTCCCTGCAAAGTTAGAATAAGAACAGTGCCCTTCTCATTGGGTTGCTGTGGAGACTAAATGAGTTAATACCTGAAAAGTGCTTAGAACAGTGACTGACACAGTAAATACTCAAGTTTGTTTTTCTTATAAATTGTTATTACTTAAAACAACCAAAAATATCTTATGGGCAAATGAAGAATGAGTATTAATTTGATTTCCTGCCAGGTGGAGAGAAAAATCATCTGACATTGTCTTTGTTTCTTCTTGGCTGTTGTTTTTGGGGTGCTTGATGTATGCCAGGTTTTATGCATATTGTGCTCAATGTAGTGGTTAAGAGATCAGACTGCCTGGCTTGGAATCTGCTGTGTCACTTAAGCCAAGTCTCTCTACCTTGCCCAACCTCAGTTTCCTTTCTGTAAAATGGAGTAACAGAGTGTCCACCTCATAATGTTGTACGGGAAAAGCTCTGATAACTTAGAAAATAACATGTGTTCATGAACTGTAACTGTGATTACCAGATGATACCCACAGCAGTGACCCTATGAGATATATATTATTAAAGTCATTATATACTGATAAGGGCACTGCGAGAGGTTAAGTGACATATTGTTAAAGCTCTACCCTAAGCTACCCATTAACATTGTGTAATAAGCTATCTCATTAAGAGGGAATAATACCACAGATAAAAGAGAATATTGGTTTATATAAGACAATTATATATGTTACATATAGCCAATTTAATATGCATATTCAATAGGTCTCTCTAACTTATTTATTAAACACTATGGATGTGTTCAAAATATTACTTTATGCTGCAATTTAATAGCACCATGGTACTTTAACTAATAATGCCCTCAGTGGCTGGAGGGCTCAGAGGTGAAAAGAAGTGAAAATTCATTGGGCAAAGGGCCAATTTCAGTAGTTGAGTTAATTAACTAGCTTTTCACTTTAGTGTAAGCAGCAATTTATATCAATTTAATTCAATTAACAGCATTCCCAGTGTGTGGTATTTAGCCAGAAAGAAAATTCCACTCATTGGGAAGTTTGACTTGTGCCTTTGTCTTGACTGGTCTGCCCGGGGGATCCTTCTGCCACTGTCAGGGAGCTGAGACTGATTTCTGCACCCTCATGCCTCCCCTCTGCTTCCTGTCCATAACCTTGTTGAAGATATGCAGAGCAAGCAGGCAAAGCAGTGTGCATCTGTTAGAGAGGTGATGGTTCTGGAGACAATGTCTACCTGCAGCCCATGTTTCTGAAATCCACGCGCTCAGAACCGGCCAGAGCCACCTGTCGAGCTTCTAAAGCCCACCAGTACTCAGGCCCTCAGCACTGAAGATTGTGATTTAGGTGGCCTGGGTAAGACCCAGCGTCTCAGGTCGTGCATGCTTTTGCACGACTGGGTCTGCTCAGATCTCATACTGGGTTCCAAATAGAGAAGGAAGAGAGTGAATGCTTGGGACATGAAAAAGAAGGGGAATGAACAATAAACCTCTCAGATACACTGGACAAGGCTGGTTTTAGAATAAAATTTCCAGTCGGCTGTGTTGTGATTACAAAGGGAATGCGGAGCAAAGCATAGGAAGCCACAGCGTAGGAAGCAAGACATAGGAAACCATAGTGTGGCCGTCAAGGGAGGAGGCTGCTGCCTGACTCCCAGAGCCCTGCTTTGGGAACCAACACTACTGACGGCTCTTCCCCATGTATCACATTTGTCAGTATCCTTCTGCCCCCTTAGCTTTCTGAGAACATAAGGGGAAAGGTTAGGTAATGAACTAATGTTTAACATCTAGTAACCATTTTCTAGAAATGTAGATATTCTATTCCATGTAATATTCATTAGAGTTTATAAAATAGTTTTTTTGCAACCACTACTGCTGCTTTTAAATAAAAATAATAAAATATAGGGATGGGCTTCTTTTGCTTTTATCCAAAGTATCCCCAGTGGAAGGAGTTCGTGTGTGGGTGCCTTTATACTTGGAAGGAATGTGTAAGGAAAGAAAGTGGAAGAGGACAGAGAGCAGGTTTGAACTGGTGGGTGAACAACTTTCTTCTATTATTGTGTTACCTGGGTCAAATTATACAATCATATTGTGTTTCCTCCTCTATATGTAGAAAAGTAAACACCTGCCTTGCAGGGTTATTGTTAAGATGAGAAAGAACATGAGCCAAGTGCCATGCACAAACAGGTCCCCTAGAAGTACAGCTACAGGCATTTCACAGGAAGAGGACTTGGCCTGAATCACTGCTGACAAAATGACTGTGGTGTCTTCATACTTGTCTTATCTTGCTTGCTTGGAAGATTGGAGACTTTGCCAAATTTTATTTCTGAGCAATTAAAAATACTAAATTTCAGGGTAAAGGAGACAATACAGATTAGACATGAGACAGTCACTGGGCTGTGAAAAGAAACTTATACACAAAGGTCCCTACCTCCCTGACTTGTAAAACTGGTTAAATATTAAAGCTCAGTGTAGCTTTCTGAAATCTTCAAAGTTAAGGTTGCAGGAATCATTTGGGTATGTTAAATAGCTTTTCTATAACTTAGCTTTTCTTCTAGGTTGAAACAGAAATCCCGGTGTTATCAAGAGCATAGATTTTGTAAAAAGGGAAAGCATGGATGGTTGAGTGATCAAGAATATAACTTAATTTTTTCTGCATTATGTTTATATATAGTAGTTTCATTTCTATATATTAGCTTTATTTACTTTTGATATAAGAAAAACAGTTTATTAATATATGGACAATAACCTCAGCTTTTAAAAGTAGGATCTATGAGTTAAGTAAAACTTTTAATATGTTGCTAGTGGATCTAGTAAATTATAAAATTATGTAAGCCCCTTGTTAGAGCTTTACTGGAGTATTATGACAATTTAATAAAGAATACATTTAACTTATATAATTTGAGAATTTTGACAATTTTGTATACCCATAAAACTATCACCATAATCAAGATTGTAACATCTGCCATTCCTGTGTGTTTCCTATGTTCCTTGTAAAGCACTTTCTCAAACTCCTTCCTACCAATTATTGAGCTGCTTTTTGTCACCATAGATTAATTTGCAGTTTTTGAAACTTGATGTAAGTGAATTTATACCCTATACACCCTTTTTGCCTGGCTTCTTTCACTTAGAATATTTTGAGCCACATCGATGAATTTTTACTGTGGAATTGTAGTTCATAGTATGAATATACCACAATTTGTTTTTTCATTCATTTGTTGATGGTATTTGGGGTATTTCTAGTTTAGGGCTATTACTAATAAAGCTGCTATGAACATTCATGTGCAAATTCTTGTATGGATATATTTATATTTTGTTTTTCTTGGGTAAATACCTAGGGTGGAAGACTGGATCATATTGAAATCACACATTTTACTTTGAAGAAACTACCAAACCATTTTCCAAAGTAGTTGTACTGTTTTACACCCCCAGAAGTAGTGTGTGAAAGTTCCAGATACTCTATATCCATATCCTTACTGTTATAGGTTGAATCATGTCCCTCCAAAAGACATTGGTGCACCACCAGGACCTGTGAAAATGACCTTAGATGTATAGTCTCTGCAGATGATCAAGTTACTAGGAGGTCATTAGAGGGGCATAATCCAATATGGTGCCTCTGTAAAAGGGGAAATCTAGACACAGAGACAGACGTGCACACAGAGAGGACACCAGGCTTTGATGGAGAGGGCTTGGGCTGATGCCTCTATAAGCCATGGAATGGTGAAGATGGTAGCTAATCACCAGAAGCTAGGAGAGACACAAGGGACAGAGTCTCCCTCGAGCCTCTCAATTAAAGCTCACCCTGATAACAACCTGATACAGCTTTTGGCCTTTGAAACTGTTAGGCAGCATTTTTCTGTGTTTAAGCCACTTAGTTTGTGGTAGATTTTAAGAGAAGTCCTAGAAAATCAATATACCTGCCAATGACTAGTAAGGTCAGTCTTGCATATTTTAACCATTTTAATAGTAGTGTAATAGTATTTCATTGTGGCTTAAATTTGCATTTCTCTAATGATTATTTTAAAAATCATTTCATGTGCTTATTTGATGTTCATACATTTTCTTTGGTAGAGTATCTGTTCAAATAGTTTGCCCTCTCCCCTCCTTTACCCACTGAATTGCTTTCTTCTTGAATTTTTAGAGTTCTTTATATATTCTGATACAACTTTCTTATTTGAGATATAATTGGAAAATGTTCTTTCCCAATCTGTGTCTTGTATTTTCATCCTCTCAATATTGTTTTTTGAAGAGTAGAAGGTTTAAATTTGGTGAGGTCTGGTTTATCAATTTGTTCTTTATGGACCATGCTTTTGAATCTAAGGAGTCTTACCTAACCAGAAGACACAAAGATATGTTCCTGTGTTTTTCTAAAAATGTTTTAAAATTTTAGATTTTGCTTCTAGGTCTAAGGTAAATTGGAGTTGATATTTGTATATGTTGTAAGGTTCACTTTTTTACATATTAAAACCCAATTGTTCAAACACATATATTACACAAACTATGCTTTCTCCACTGAGTTGCCTTTATACCTTGATTTGAAAAATGAGGGGTCTATGCATGTTTATTTCTCGACTCTCTCTTCCATTCCATGATTTTCCTCTTTATCTTTACATTGGCACTACATTTTAAAAATTATGATAGTGATTTCTAGTGAAGTCTTGAAACCAGGTAATATAAGCCCCTCAGTTTTGTTCTTGTTTTTAGAAGTGACTATTCTAGACTGTTTGGATTCTCATTTGAGTTTTAGAATCAGTTTGTTAGTTTCTACAAAAATGCTGATGGGATCTTAATTAAGGATGCATTGAATAATAGGTCAACTTGGAGAAAATTGACATCCTAACAATACTGAATCTTCTGACCCAGTGAATAAGGAATATCTATCCATTTATTTGATTTTTAAATTTTTTCTGAGCAATTTTATAGTTTCTAATGTATGGATCTGTCAAACCTTTTGTCAAGATTTATTCCTAGGTATTTCATATTTTATGCCATTATAAATAGCATTGTTTTAAAATTTTCAATTTCCAATTATTTGTTGCCAATGTACATAAATACACTGACTTTTTTTTTTTTTTTTTTGGTACTGGGGATCAAACTCAGGATGTTGTGCTTGTGAGACAGGCACCAGAACCACTGAGCTAAATCCCAGGCCCTGACTTTTTAAATATTGATTTTGTTTGCTACAATCCTGCTAAATTTACTTATTAGTTCTAGTATTTTGCACATTTCTTCAGATTTTCTGCAGAGATCATCATGTTTTCTGTGAATAAAGACAGATTTATTTCTTCTTTTCTACTCTGACTGCCTTTTATTTTACGTCTTACCTGATTGTATTAGCTAGAACCTTCAGTATTTGGAGAGTATAGAATAGAAATAGAGAATAGAAATGGTTATGCATGGATGTTCCTTGTCTTGTTCATGATCTTAAAGGAAAAGTAGTGAGTCTTTCACCATTAACTTAATTGTAGATTTTAAAAATCAACTTAAGGAAGTTCCCTTCTATTTCTAGTTTGATGAGAGATTTTATAAGAAACAAAGGTTGGAATTTTTTTCAAATATTACTTCTGCATCAATGAGGTGATCATATGATATTTTTCTTTTTAGTTTGCTAATTTGGTAAATTTCTTTGCTAATTTTTGTATGTTCAAGAAACCCTACATCCCTGAACTAAACTTTAGTCCAGGTCCTGCCACCATGAAGCTCCTTTTCTGGGCTCCATGAACACCATTTGCTTTCCATTAGCACTGTCTTTCCTGACTAGACAGTAAACAATAGCAGCAATTGTTTTGGCCCTTTTTAGCAGAAATCATATTCCATTTCTATTCCAATTGCCTTAATTCTGTCTATAGATTCCAAAATCCCCCCCAATCATTTATTCAAAGACAGGTTCATGCATTATTTCTAAAGAGGGTTAGGGACCTGTATTTGTATTGACTTTTTTGCTCCAAATAATCTGAATTTCAAATTGATGGTGGTCACTTCCAGTCTGTGGACTGAGTAAAAGTTTGCTGTGCTTAAACCAAATGACAGGGCACGGAGGCACTTTCGAAACCATCTCACTTTCTTAGTGTGATGAAACTTTCCACCCTCTGGAATTTTCCCTTTTCTTTGCTTATAGCTATATTCCCTGAAGTGATTATGTGACTCACCTATATAAGCTACAGAAAACCTGTGTATCTCATTTTACTAAATCTGTGTTTTGACTTGTGCATTCTATTCAGGTAAATTCCTGTTTGTTAGTAAGAGCAATTATTTTCAAGAAAGGCTAAACCCAAATCTGAACTGGTCCTGACTTGTTTGCTTGCGTTTCTTTAAAAACAAAATCTGAAACTGTCACTTGTTCTCTTTATTTATCATAAATAGTTGTAGCATTGTCATTTCCATCAGTATTCTTATTTTTATCTGTAGGTCCTCATGGCCTACGTTATGCCTCTACTCTGTTCCCCACCCCAATTTTTCCTGTTCTGTCTTATTTCTCAGAATATCCTGTGATTTGTTTTGTGTTCTGTCCCCTGAGAGGACCGACTAGGGAAAGGAATGAGTGAGATACGTGGTTGTGAAATCACTCTTTGAATCAAGCACTGACCTCTAAGAGTCTTGAAATGCCAATTTGAGAAATGTTGCTTTAAATTGTTTTTCCTTTGTCTACCTTTGGGTATAAATAGTCTTTTTAGCATTCCAACCTGAATCTTGTGGACCACATACCTTACCATGACAACCAGAAGACTTGAGAGATTCTTCTGAGATTCATGCTCACCTCTAGTATCTGGGAATCCTCTAGAGCACATCACCTGCCGCCATGGCATCTTGTCAGAGCTGCTTTAGGCAGCTGCTCCCAAAGAGCCCTTCACAGTCACTTGACTAGGCCACAGTGCTGCTTCCTCTCCATTACTTGTGCTGAATTCTTGCCTCCAGCCTCCTAAGTTTCTGGTCACCCACCATGTTTTTTGGTGCTCTCTGTCTCAAGACTGTGCTCCATCTGAAGGAGTGATGGGTACTTGCCCCACTGCAGCTGCCCACCTCCTCTCCATAGGTGATGCTGTTTTTCTGGACCAAGAGAACCCACCTTTCTTTTGCCAGTGGTAAGCATCTCTTCTCTTCTGTGCTCTACTTGTCTCAAAGAGGCCCACAACAGAATTGCTTTGGTCCCATAATTTGAGCAGATCAGACTTCAGTTATATATCACTCTTGTATGGCCTGGTTTAAGAAGCTGTCAGCACATTTACCCAGGGTCAGCATTCCCCGCTTACAATTTTACCCTTGTTCTGAGCTAACTCATGGAGATCTTTCTGTGTTGTTTTTCATGCACTTCATGGTTCTTTGTGAAACTTGTCTTTGATTTTTCCTTAATTCTCAGTTATACCTAGACCCCTACCTTGGGCACCCTGATCCTTTTCCAGTACGGCAATTATTGGAGGCACCCAATTAATGAATACAGCTACCATTTTGAACTTGTTATGTCAAATGCTTTAGTATATTATTTCACTTAATTCTCTCAACAGCCCTAGGGAATACGTGGGGATATATGCATTAAGAGATGGAATGTAGAGCCAGGCTGAGGACAGGCATGCACATCAGGCTGCTGTCTTTCTCCTGTGAACTTCTCAGCATGTGACATAAATTACATGTTCACCACCAGCTACTGATTAATTCTAAGCCAGGATATTAAATGATACTTTATGTTATGAGAAAGTTCCTTTGCAACTACGGCAGAAAAATTGTACTGTGCTTCTTAGTGTTTATTTGGAACTGAAACCATTTTCAGGTTTTGGAATGAATCATAGGATTTTTATTAAAGCATGGATTGGCTATCTCTTAAAATGAATATTAGATTTGATTATATCAAACAATGGCTGAACATGATGTGGCTAAGACCAAGAAAGTCTCAGAGAAAAATATCATATATTTTCATTTTTGCCTTCATGACAAGTTTATATCTTTTATTATGTCAGTGTTTTCAATCTTCTTTTATTTATATCTTCTCTCTACAATTCTATCTTCTTAGTAAAAAAGGTTCCAAAACATGACACACTTCTTAAAATCAATGAAATGGATATTTAATAAATTGAAAGTAAGCACAATACATTTAGCAGTCTACTTAATTTAACTTTTCATTATCATACTTGATGTGTACAAAAATAAAACTATTCTGTCGAGGTTATAGTTGAATATAGTCAGTTATTACAGGAGATGAATAAATAAAAAAAGACAAAATTTTCTTTAAAGAGAAAGTGCAAAGCATAATATTTATTCATCAAAGAGAAGATTATGAAGTAACTAAGTTTATTGGTAACAGTAAAATGCATGATGTTTTGTTTCATTTTTTGCTTATAAAGGTGATTACAACTTGATTCAGGGAACTTTACACAGCATAGCCTCAGGTCTCTTTAAGAAATTAATACATGGTAATTAACTTCAATTTTACAAAGACCAATTCTAATTTGTATCTTTCATTGATTGTTTGGGAAAAAATGGAAGACAATAAAGACAAGGCCTTTAGAATTATCTATACTGGAGAGCTTTACACACCACTGTCATTATCATTTTCTGGCTACATGTGCCATCATCTGCATTCGATCCTCACGTGTTTTCCTCCACTAATTAATCATCCTGCAAAGGGATATTCCAGGATTCGGCACACTATCCACTTTTCCCTTCAAATTCTCTCTCACATCAAGTAGGCCAGGTCCACTTTTCTGGGGCTTGCTTCCTCCAGTGCCCACAGGGACTTGGGGGAGCCCTCAGGTCAGTGGCATGTGAACCCAGTGAGGACCTCATAGGAAGAGGGAATCTCTCTTGTCAAGCAACCAATTCTATTCATCGGTGCATAAAACAGCAGCATTTCCAGAAAATTCAATGTGGAAATTCATTGTCCTGCTTAGACCCCATACAGCCAATCTAAACCTTCCCCCCAAGACTTAGGATGTTGGGCTAAAACTTCACACATCAGTACATATTAGCAGTCCCCACCTTATTTAAGGGTGACAGGCAGGGCTCTAGAATAAGAACTGAGCAGGACATGTCCCCACCTGGATTTTCTTAACTTGTTTGATTAAAGCTCAATGCCTTGAAAAAGCCTTTATTTTATAGCTTGATTTCATCACAGTCTTGTGGTAAAGTCTACATGCACCAGTGAAAATCCATTACTACCTCTGGGAAAGCAACTTGAGACAAACCCTACTGGGGAAGATTAATAGTAGTATCTTCCTTGTATACAGAAGGAGGGAGAAAGCAAAGGTGAGCCCTAGCAGAGGTTGTCGGTATACCTCATGGATCAAGATAGGACCTTGGAATGTGGCACATTCAAGTCCAAATTCTATCTTTGTCCTTTATAAATGCAGAGAAAATCTCAAGATTTCTGAGCCCGTTTTCCAAGAGTGGAAAAAAAGATTAGCTTCACAGGGACTAAAATATGAGATAGATAGTATGTTTTCCAAATGCTGGTTATTGCATATAATCAATAAATGGTTTCATCTTTATTATTTCTTTAGCTGGGACTTGTAAGACAGTATGGCATAAGACAGTGCCTCCATGAGAACTCTTGAGATTGACAAAAATATTACTGTTTGTTCAGCTAACACGTGAAGATAGGACCCTGTCTCAGCCTCTGAGAGGGCAGAAGTGTGACTTCAGTACCTGCTAGTTACCAAACCCACATGGGTTTCATGTGGACCATGAAACCCTTTTCTGCTTGTGTCATTCTGCACGTCCCTAACTCTACTGAGCCCCCATGCACTGCGCTCCCTAATCACACCTTCTGCCTTTAAAATGCCACGTTCTCTGTGGAGGTGAGTTCAGTTCATGCCGGACTCTTCCCTATCGCAATAGTATATTATTATTAAAATCTGTCCGTACCAGTTTAACTGGTGTCAGGCTTCATTTATCTTTGACACTTCAAAGCTTGCTACACTCATGACCTAAAAAGCTTACTTAACATTTCTGTGCCTCATTTTCGTCATTTGTAAAATAGGAGCTAATCGTGCCACCTTGTAGAGTGGTTGTGAGCTCTGACTGTGTTAGCACATAAAAAGTATTGTATTTAGAACAATACTGGTTATGTATTTTTATTAACCAGGAAAGCTATTTAATTCTAGTGAGACACATATGGGTTTGTGTGTACACATACACACACCTACACTTGGCATAGCAAAGTTAACTGGATGAAAGAAATAAACATAGTGACTTTTTATCCAGTCAGTTATTGACAAACAATAGAGTTTCATGATATAGTCCCTACAGATATTGACCTAGAACAAGAATGACTGGTATGCAAAGCCCTGAATGTAAGTAAATACATATTAGGTTGAAAAAATAAATACTATCTGAGAAGAAAGTTCCTTCATAAAAGACATGTGAAAATTGCAAAGGTCAGATTGGAATTTCAAACTTAATAAGATCCTCTGTAGGATCCATAAAGCTTTACAGTTGTCAGTGGTTCCAGAGTGTGTGTAGGTCAAGTCTGTGCCTTTGACTGCCTGGTCTTTCCTAGGCCTAGCTCCAGGAAAGCTCATGGGGCTGGGCTGCTCACTCTTTGTTGACTGCAACCCAGCAGGTAAGAACAGAAGATCAAGTTGCCTACCCTTTACTCAGTCTGGAGTGATTCGCATTTGGACATCCCCAAGGCACAGAGGGATAGCATTTATCCCTCTGTAGTTCACAGCCTGAAGGAGTCAGTATCTCACCCAAGATGTGGGTCTGTTCAGCCACTCTCACTTGCCCAGCAGCAGAAGCCTCATCAAGACTTGCCTTATCTAGTGCCACAGCTTCTCAGCCCAAATGATCTGTTAAGAGAGCTATGGTGAAACTACAAAGACTTATTTTCTTGCTTTTTAGTTTAGTTGTTGTTACGGTTTATATCTAGGTGCCGCCCCCCCCAAGCCTCATGCACTCGTAAGTGTGGCTTTCAGGAGCTGGCTGGATCATGGGTGTGTAATACTGGGTCATGGGTGAGTGATACTGGATTAGTCCACTGATGGGGTTATAACTAGGTGTGATGTTGGGAGGTGAAGCCTGGTGGAAAGAGGTGGGTCACTGGGGATGAGGTCTGGAGGGTATATCACCTTCGTCCTCCATCCCTTGCTTCTTCTGGCCTGGCATGCCACTGGCTCTTTCTACTCTGTCATGCCCCTCTGCTGTGCCAGCCTGCCTTGGAGCCACCCTACTATGGACTGAAACCTCTACAGACTGTGAGCTAAAATAAACCTCTCCTCCTTTAACTTGTGGGTATCAGGTATTTTGTCTCAGCAACTAGAAAATTACTAAGACAGTTGTATTGACCTAATTCCACTGGGGTGTAATAAAATTTAACAAGAGAGAATCTCTATTTATCATATTTCTTTCAATCCCTATTTCTTGTTCTAAGGATTTTTTTCCATTTAGATTTTTATAAAGTGAGAATGATACAGAATCTCTATGAATCATCAAGTGTCTTAGTCACTTTCTTGTTGCTGGGACAATATACTCAACACCCACAATTTAAAGGAGAGGTTTATTTGGGATCATATTTTCAGACCATGTTTGGCTGAGAAAGGGCATAGTGAGAGGATCTGGGTGGAGGAGAACTGCTTACCTCATGGCACCCAGGAAGCAGAAAGAAAAGGAAGAGGGAGATATACCTTCTAGCTCATAAGCCCCAGTAACGTACCTCCAACCGCCTCCTACCTTCTAGCAACAATTCAGCAGCAGCCCTCCTATGATCTAATACCTTTCCAAAATCCCACCTCTGAACACATGAGGACTTTGTGGAACACTCTAGATCTAAACCATAACAACAACATTTAGATATATTTATTTTGAAAAAGTTAACTTCTTGTAGTATAGAATATTATTGGTGAGATGCTTTTCTAGAACCATGTCCTTCAAATCATGCTAGGAGGAACGGGAATTGGGAGGAGGAGAAAAAGAAAATCAGAAGACTGGCTTACTTTGGGAGGATTCTTCCATCAGAGATGTGCCACTTTGAGGGTTTCACAAGAGTATTTCAGGACATAATTGTTTCTGGTACTGAAGGGTTCTTAAGGGGAAGTAGGAGCCAGACTAAATTCACCGTGTGGACTCTCACAACTGAAACACCCTTGGAGCTTGGCCCTCCTGCCTTGTCTTGGAGCCAGACCATGCATGCTATGGTAGCCAGGGAAACAATAGCCCAAGGATACTGGTACCTTTAAAATAAACAGCTAACCATGTCCCACCCCCATATATTTCATTCTCAGTAACACCTCTTTGTAGTTCTCGTCCCCAAAACTTTTTCCTTCCTTTTTCCCCATTTTCCAGACTTCTTCCCCCAAACAATCCCAAATAAGCTCTTTGTTTCTTTTCTTTGCTCATTGCTTCAGTGCTTAGCTATTCACATCAGCCCAACCTTGGATTCTTCTGAAATTTTTATTTTCTTTATTACCCAGATCCTTCACAATTATATAGTACTAGGGAGCTGTCATGATCAGAAAAAGAACCCTCCTCAAGACTCCCAAACAAATCATAACACTTTTTTTCCCCTAAAAGTAAAGAAAGGGGAAAAAAGGCAGAATGCTTAGGTGATAATATTTTTGAAGCTGTCATATAAGCTTTGGTGATCAATTACTTAGTGCAAGAGTAAATGGGGATTAGAGGCCAGGTTATGTAGCAGATGTCTAAAGTAACCCTGGATGTTCAGTTACACTGAACTGTGTTCCTATGGTACTAGCGCAACTGCTGAGCAACAGTACTGGAAGTTGCAAAGTTTTCTTACCAGAAACTTACACCATGTTCACACACAAAAAAATTTTATTTTAGTGACTCAGCTAAATCAGTAGATTCAATTTTTAACACATTTACTCCTTCCCCTCCCCCAGCTGACCTCCTTGCTCTTTCTTAAATGTGACAACATTGGCTTCTTAGAGCCATTGCACTTGCTCACTCCTTTCCTTCAGTCTCTGCTCACAAATTTCAACTCTATCTAAGCTTATATCTTCATAGGGCACTGCACAATTTTTGTCCTATTTTGTGTCTGGGAAGTCTTAGTTCAGGCTTCCTGTAAAGCAAGGACCTGAAGCAAAGTTATGTGATAATGCCTTATTGGCAGGTGTCATTTCAAGGAAAAAGGGCAAGGAGGCAGGGAATGAGGGAAAACATACACAGTGATGCTTTAGGAAGCTGGCCACTGTTGCCTCAGAAAACATTGCTGATGGTCCACCTCCAGTTCAACTGCTGGTTCCTTCCCATCTCTTTCTCAGGGAACCATGTTCCTTCCTTCAGGTGCCAACTCCCTTGTACTTTTCTGTTGTGCTACCTGCTCTATTGGGACAGCAGCAAAGCCACTCTGGACTTGGGCATGGGAACCGCTCAGCTCTACCTCCTATTGGAGGTTAGGGGGACACTGTGGCTTTATGACCTACAAGACTGTGTGCATTGGTGCTGGAATGGCTCCAGGCTTAGGTATGGGAGGCAGGTGGGGCCAAGAGGACCTGGGGCATGCAGAAATTTGGTCTAGTACTCCAAAATTCTCTACCTACTTGTTTGTCATCTCCCCTGTCTGGAAGTATAGAACTTGCTTGTTCTGTCCAGTGGTCACTATATCCATACTCATAAAAACAATGTTTAGAATTTACTAAGCATTCAATAAATAGTTGTTGAATTATCAAGTTTCTACTATGTGCTGGGGATTGTTATAGATCCCAGGAGAGACTGCCACATTCTTACAGTTAGAAAAATTAAGGGAAAAATTAACTTTTATGGTGCTATTCAAAATAAGAGCAGGTTCTAGATTTCCAGACTTCTGGGCTTTAATCTATAAGAAACAGTGTTTCACAGTGTAAGTTCTCTTGACTGTGCTGTTTTTTTTGTAAGGAATAGGTCTTTCCAAAAAAATAAAAAGTAAAGAAAGAAAGAATAAAAAAAAAAAAGAGTAAGCTGACTCCCTTTGTGAACATTTGATCTCTCTCTATGATTAATTTTCTGATTCAGAAAATGGGCATAGGATCTACCAAGTGAATGTCCCCCCAACATAGCACTACCTGACACTATTAGCTTCCTAAGGCTGCTGTAACAAAGTACCATAGACTGAGTGGTTTAAACAATAGAAATTTCTTTATTTTCTTACAATTCTGGGAGCTAGAAGTCCAAAATCAAGGTGTTAAAAGGGTTAGTTTCTTCTGAAGCCTTTCTCCTTGGTTGATAGATGGCCATTTTCTCCGTTTTCACATGGTCTTTGCTCTATTCAGATCTGTGGCCTTACTTCCTCTTCTTATGAGGACATTAGTTCATGTCATATTGGCGCCCACTCTATGACTTTATTTTTATTTATTTATCTCTTTAAATACTCTATCTCCAATCATATAGTCAAGTTCTAAAATAGGTACTGGAGGTTAATATTTCAGTATATGTATTTTTTCAGAGAATTGTGTGGAAGAGGAACACATTTCAGCCTATAATACTAATCCTAAAGAATTTGTTTTACAAAATGTGAGGTAACATCTGGGCAAGTTTTGAAAGTTCTCATTATTATAGGCAGCTAAGATAGATAGAAATATAATAAGTAGTCAGACAGGGCTGAGGCTTTGAGAGAGTCAAGACAAAATGTGAAAACAGGCTGGGGATTTAGCTCAGTGATTCTGCCACCTGCCTCGCAAGCGCAAGGACCTGAGTTAGATCCCTGGTATCAAAAA
This sequence comes from Heterocephalus glaber, assembly GCF_000247695.1. The sequence continues at coordinate 5,499,226 of NW_004624732.1, read as the reverse complement.
AAAAAGTGAAAACACACTACAACTGTGTCCAGAGACACATCAGTTGGGGGCCAAGCCTCAAGATGACAAAAGGACCAGGCCTACATACATCTTCAAAGGATGAGATGAGTGATAACACCTGGTCTGGTAAAGTCTAGATAGGCATCAGTTGCCTCAGTAGGTGACCAAGACCTCCATATCCATCACTTACCCGAGAAGTTCTTTGTTCTTTTCATGTACTCTTACCATGTGACTTGCTTCCCTTCCTGGTTGGATTACTTGCTTCCTTTTCCCATTGGATCACTATTGCCTAGGTGACTGTACTTGTAAACTTATTAGTAAATATATATATATATATATATATATATATATAGCATATATAGCTATAACCCACGTTGTACAGGGAAGTTTTGCTCTATAAAACTTCCCTGTAAAGTGGAGTCTCTGGTTACCCACTTGGGACCCCTTCTATCTCTCTTAGGCAGAAGCTATCTTTCTCTCAATAAATTCTTCCTATTCCTAACTTTCATTATTCCTAGACTTCATTCTTCAATTTTAGAAAACACAAACTCTGTGTATCAAACATCTAAAATGTTGGGAGTTATAATATTTCTCTTTTATCATGTGGAGGTTCTATTTAATCTCCTATAATCATACATCATGATGATTGTCACCATGCAGCAAATTATACCCATGGCTTGCTGCCTCCTGTCTTCTGCGGTTGACTCTTTCTTTTCTTCTCCTTGGCCCCAAACTGAGACCAGTAAAACAGGCACAGCAGGTTACGGAAGAATTTGGAAATCCAAGAGAGTTTTATTTCGGGTAAATGGACATAATTATCACCCATTTGTGTTTCCATGTTTAAATTACCATGTTTATTTATATCAACACAAAATACAATAAAACAACTTACAAAACAACCATTTCATCTTCATGTAACAACTCTTCAGTGAACAGAAGTACTACCATTCATGTTTTGGCCTTTTCAAGGTCCTGCCTTGGGTCAAAACAATATTTAGAGAAAGAGAAGATTCTTCCATAATAAAGACAAAGGAAACTTCTATTTTCTAAACTCCCAGTTCAGTAATAATACAAGAATAGCACCAGCGGTCCACATAGAGGGGACTGCCACTGCTGTGTCATTGGCAGTGTACCTATGTGTGGCTCTAGACTTTCCCCCAGTCCTAGATGTCAACCAGGAGCCTGTGTGTACACCAGGCCTTCAGATGTCCAAGGAGATTGCTTAGCTATCCTTTTCATAAGGCTGTGTGCTCCCTAAATGTCTGATATATCTGAGTTAGGAACCAGGAAAAAAAAGTGGCCAAATATATACAGTTCTATCTGGTAGGTGAAGAAAGTTAGAAATTATGCAATTTGATGCATAACTACTATGAAGTGTCCACCACATAGTGTGCTATTCACCTAGTAAAGGGCTTCACATGACAATTTAATCAAAAGTATTAAACAATACACAACAGTGCAATAACTCATCTGTATTCCAGTGGTTTAAATGCTATTTGTTTAGTCTCAGGATATTTTCAAACAAATGATAGTTGTTGCTTAACTATTACCATCTTTCTATCATTTACTGACAAAAGAAGCTGTCTCAGGCAAAAGAGAAAGTGGTTTGGAATAAGATGATGTAGATTCTGAACCCACTTCTGAGCCTTAGTTTCCTTATGAAGATCCAAGGTGAAAGTGGTCTGTAACACAGCAGTAACCATAAGAGATAATATCCTACAGTGTCTGACTCTTCAATTAACTGATAGATCCCTAATTGTCCACATGTACTTCATGAGTAAAATCTTACTTTTGAGTGTGCAATGCCAAGCTATCATATGCATCTGAAATGTGGATCTAGTGTTATAGAGATGGGAAGAGAACATAGATTTAAAAGCCTAGAATCCATGAGGGGTTTATGTACTTTTAATGTGCTTGATTTAAAGTCATTTAAGATTTCATTGTGTTTACTTCATGTACCTTTTATATTATTGAAACTCTTTTTGAATAAGGTAGCCATTTAAAGTAATTTAAAAAAATAAATGAAAATTATCATATGACAATTACATGATTTAGAATACCATCAGGAAGAAGTAATAGTTTGAAGACTTAGAGACAAGAAGGAAACTGAGTATAGAAGATTATTTTTCAGGGAGCTTAAAAATAAGTTAAATGATAGGGTTATCATTTTGTTTTTGCTAAAAGCTTAATTTATAAGTTACTTCTTCATCTGTAAAACAAATAGAATACTTACATGCCTAACTTTAAGTGGATACAAATTCACAGAAATTATTAACACTTAATTTTCCACCTTAATTTGGGCTGTCTTTGGAAGAATCACTTCTTTTCAGCTAAAGCAAAATCAGAATCTACTTTCTCACAGAATTTTTTAAAGTGCTCCTTTAGCAAAGGGCAGATTTACAACAAGTTTAGAATAACTGGCAATGTGACCATATGGATTTTGTGACTTTGCTGAGACAAAGACTTTAGGTAGCTGTATTCCTGAAACAAATGAATTCTAATTTCAAACATTTTTCAAATGCAAATAAGGCCGCCATGAATCATTGTGAGGATTTTTTGAGGCATTAATGCAACAGAGTTAGTATTCCTCAAATAATCCCCAAAGTCACTTCTTTTGCTAAGGAAATTCCTCTTCTTGATTATTTTGAACCTGTCAACAGTGTCTCATGTTCACACAGAAAATAACTGATCTCCAAATGACCTATGATTATCCTAAACCAGCCTCCTTTTGAAGCAAGCAAGCAAGAAAGCAAGCAAAACAAATAGTGCATTAACCTTTCATATCGGTGAAACAGACATTTTTCCCATGTGTGAAGTAGTTTACCCATCTGTGGAAAGGTCTGTCTTTTGTTTTTCCCTGTGTTTATAGGTTACATTTTTAAAAGTACTAGTAGAGCCTCTGTATAATGGATTGGTTCCCTAAAAAAGAAAGAAGGAAATAAAAAGGTTTAAATTAAAGTGTGTACATGTTGCTATTATACCATATCTCTAAACATTTTCATTATAGTTCAAATTGGAAGAGTCAAGTTCAATCTTAGAAGCCATTGGAATAATTTTAATTTATTTGATATTTCATACTCATAGCATTTTAAAATTCATATATTTTCATTTTATTTTTAATATGCAAAACCAGTCTCATAATGTGTATTCTAAAGATTCTTACCTTTTTTGGAAATGCACTAACTAATAGATAGAAAATAAAGCTTGGGCTTGGGCTGTTTCGTTCTGTTTTTCCAGTACTGAGAACCAGGTTCAGGTCATAGAATGCACTCAGTTACGTACTGAATAAGCAGAATGAATATTGATAGGTGAACCAAAAATGAGATATAAGGCAAAAAAGTAAAAAAAAAAATGGGAGAAGTGAAACTGGTAGAAATATACAAGTATGAGTGATATAGTATCTGCCTTTAAGAAACGCACTGTTGCTAGTGAGAGGAATCAAAAGGATGAGATGGTGCTAAAATGAGATCAAAACTTAGAAGGAAAGCAACTGGCTGCTCCGAAGGCAGAGACAGACCCCTTGGACAGTCAGCTTCCTCTGAAAGAACCAGCTGGCTTTTGCCCACTACCTAAGAGGGTGTATCGCAAAGAACTGCAAGAGACTGGTGTGTGGGACACTAGGTTCATGAAGAGAGGAGGTCTCAAGGTGGATGAGGCAAGTCAGTTTGTCAGTTTGTCCTTGGGGTCTGGGGAGGCTGTGTGCCGCCAAACCTGGATAGCTCGGCTGTGCTGTTTGGGCAGCAGACATTTCAAGTGTCAAGAGCAGTGGTAGTGTGGCCATAAGAATCAAAGGACAAACCCTGTCTAGTTGTTTTTGGCAGAAGCAAGGGGTGTATGTAAGGTGCAATTTCTTCTCTCCAACTTTCCAAGGATGACCACTTAGGTTTTGGCATCAGACAGCCATAGTTCAAATCTACTCCACCCCATGACCTTAAGCAACTCTGAGTGTTGGTATCCTCATCTAGTAAAGAGGGATTAACAAACTTCCTACTTCATTTATGAGCTAAAATAATTTAACACTGTGCCTGGCACATAGGAGATGCTCAATAAATTCTGCCTGTTCTTATTAGTTCTTATTTACAATTTTTTCTTCACACTTACAATTTCCTTTTCCTTCAAGGCCTGAGAGGGTTGTAAAAATATTTTCCTCAGGGGCTCAGTTACTTTTGAACATTTCCAAGCTCATTTCTGAACATGTCTGGAGTCTAGGTACTACCTCTAAGTTGCTAAATCTTATACTTTTATCTCTTTATCCAGTGAATTGCAGAGATAGTAGCAATTTCTAGGCATAGACTTAAAGAAAAACTTATTTTTTACCTCAGTACAATTCTTTCCTTTCAGTTCTTAGAACTAAGTAAAACAAAATCATTCCCTTCACCTCTCTGAATATTGCCCGTAGACTTGCTGTTATATTGCCTTGTTCATGCATCTTAGGAGAGAGAAGTTATCTCTATATTGAGGGCAAATAGAAAAGGGGCCCCTTGCTGGGTGTGGTGGTGCATGCCTATAATCTCAGCACTCAGGAGGCTGAAGCAGGAGGATCGTTGTGAGTTCAAGGCCAGACTGAGCTACATAGTGAGACTTTGTCTCAAAAAAAAGGCAGAACCTTGATTAGAGGTGGATGATGGGGAAGGCCAGGTTGCCATATTGCTTTTTTTTTTTTATATAAAGTATGCCCTTATTCTGTATTTTATTCTTTTCATTTTTTTCTTAGTGCATGTTTATATTACATAATGATTACATTTGTTGTGGGGAGTTGGTACATGCACATAACTTCTTTGAGTCCTTAGATCATCCTGGATAATTTCAGTGTATCTCTAGTCCTTATTTATTCCTGCTGCCATAAGAGTTTGGAATTTTTGAGGGTGAAGGGAAGACTGATGTGATTTTATATGTGGGTAGAGTTTTATTTGCAAACAAAAATCATGTGTGGAATTCTATGAAGTTTCAGAGACTAGAAACTGCTTGCCTACAGAAGGATGAGGGACTTAGATGAAGAGGCAAGATAGAAAAACATAAAGAGGAACAGGCTGAGGATGGCAGACGAAGCCTTTCCTGGAGGAAGAGGAGGGCTTCACAGAAAAGGCACTCTGAAAGAGCTAACAAGGTTTGAGTGGGGTCAGGTTAGATCTTTGTAGGACCAAACTCTTGCTTGTAGGCCCCGCCCCACATCATGTGAAGCATATTAAAATGTACCCACATCCCACACTGAATAGAATTTATAAGTGCAATAAAAAGAGTAATTTGAGTTGCAACTGACAGAATAAAATGTTATTTTATAGATATTTAGTTAAATGTGTAATTTTGATTGTACAGTTTTTATTCTGTACTTTGAAGCAACTTCATTTACTCAGGTATGTAATATTTGGAGAATGGGTCCCTTGCATAGCAGGACAATGGATAATGCAGACTCCATCACAGCAGAAAACTAAGGAAGCTATGTAAAAGGGCAGGGAAGAGCGAGTTCATATTGCTGTTGGCCCTGCTCTTGTTCCTGGGCCTTGGAGAGAGATGTTATGTCTACATTGAGGCAAAGAGGAAGTAGCGTGGTGATGAGCGCTCAGAATGTGCCCACACCCAGAGCAGTTAGCAGGAGGGAGTGTAGAACTGTGCAGCATCACCTCCATGGGTGCCATGCAGCTGAGACCTCCCTGAATTGGAACTCCAGCTGGGATGCCGACCTGGGTCCCGCCCCACTATTTAGATGGGCCAGTTTTTCCCTAACCATCTGCAGTGACCACACTGATTTTCCCCTGGAATACTGGGGTACTAATTGAGGCTATGGATTCTGAAAATGCAATGGCACAGGTTTCAAGCTTGAAAAAAGTGGTAATCAGAAAACTGTTCTGACCTGCAGCTTCCTTAATGACCGCCTCACTGTCAAATGCAGACCTGATTTGCTTAGCACAGAACAAAATCAATCCATGACTGCAAGAAATGTCAGGCTGAACATTTTTTCACCTCAACTTAATGACTTGTCAGCCTAGAAAAATGTCTAATCAAAGATGAATTTAAATATCTTCCATTTATGTTTTCATAAGGAATATGCAGGGGGTTATTTCTTAAATGTAATAAAAAGATAATCTCTCTTTATAGCTGTGATGAAATGTTTCAGGAGGCAAGAGAGGATCTTTCTGTCCTAAGCTCTGTCAATTTAGGAGTCCAATGGGGCCCTAACAGTAAGGAAACTGTACTGTCCCCTCTGTCCCTGGGTTTTAAAGATCAGTCAAAATCACTTCTTGAAAAGAAATAGGTTTTTGTTAAAAACTGAATTAAATTGAAGACCTTTAAATGTATGCACCAAGCAATGCTTTTCTTTTTCAGGAGGATATGTTAGTGAAATTCAAACTAAATTATTGGAATTAAACCTCTTTTGCATTCAAGTGAATAATTATTACCCAGTCATTATCTAGTCAGGAACATCAAACATTTGTTATTCAAAGAAACTCAATTTAACAGTGAAATACTATTTTTCATTTATGCTTTTGTCTGTTTAATACCTGTTTTTGTCCCTTTTAGATGAAGAAACAGCAAGAATTTGGCATTTGAATTTCAGTCATGTTCTACATCCCGATGGAAAACAATTCATGTTTTGGGGCAAAATTAACTGTTAATTAAAATGTTATTTTAAAGATATGAATCATTTGTCAGTACTCGTGTCTTTGTATGAGAACATTAAAATATGCTGGTTAGTAGATTCACATCACATAATTGGACAACAGTTTGTTTGCAGAACAATTTCTTATTATTTCTAAGGGATCAACCAAAGGTTGTGCTTGGAAGACCAATTAACAATTAGAGTTCAACTCTAGTCTCTAAAAGTTTGGGAAATCCCTCAACCTTTCTTCAACTAAGTTTACTCACCTTCAAAATGGAGATACCAAAACTACTTCACAGGGCTGGCTGTTTTCTACCTACTTGCTGCTATTGCTCCTCTTGCCAGCTTAACCAGATTCTTTTCCTGGTTGCCCTTCTTTTATTTTATTTATTAAGTTTATTGGCACATTTTAAGTATACAAGATGATGATATTTACCATTGGGAATTTGTACCTGTTCATGATATATCTTGGTTCTTACTTTTTTCCCCACTCCCGTGCCCTTCCTTCTACCCCTCCACCTCTCCTTATTTACAAAGACTTTGTTGCCATTTTTTCCTTTCTCATATTTATTCCTTTTCTTTCTTTCTTTTCCCTCCCCCTCTTCTTCCTCTTCCCCTTTGGATTTTTTCTTCCTATTTCACATTATCTATTATACATTTTGATCCTTATTTACACTTTCAGTTTTTCACACCAGAGAAACTATTTGGTATTTATACATGTGTATCCTATTTATTTCACTTAAGAGCTACTCCTCAGTGTGCATCCATTTAGCTATAAATGTCTCTAATTTCTCATTCTTTATGGCTGAGTAGTACTCCATTTTGTTAAAAATCCACATCTTCTTTATCCAGTCTCCAGTTGATGGGCAATTGGGCTGTTTCCAAGTTTTAGCTAATACAAACTGTGCCACTTTAATCATGGGTATACATATATCACTGTGGTCTGATTCTTCTAATACTTTTGGGAAGATACCCAGCAGGGGAATAGCTGGGTCAAATAGGATCTCTAATTCTAGTGTTTTTAGGTAATTCCATACTGATTTTCACAGTGGTTGCACCAGTCTACACTCCCACCAGCAGTGGAGAAGGGTTCCTTTGTCCCCATAACCCCACCAGCATTTGTTACTGGTTGATTTCTTGATAGCAGCCATTCTTTCTGGAGTGAGGTGGAATCTCAGGATTTTTTTCATTTGTATCTCATGAATGACCAGTGAAGTTGAACATTTTTTCATATCTTTATTTGCTGTTTCTATTTCTTTGTCTTAGAAATGTCTGTTCATTTCAGATACCCATTTTTGGATTAGGTCTTTAAATTTGGGAAGTCTGTTTTTTTAAAGTTCTTTATATATTCTAGACAGTAGACCTTTGTCTGAGGAACAGCTGGTGAAAATATTTTCCCACATGGTGGATTGTCTCATCACTCTGATGGTAATTTCTTTTTCTTTTGCTGTACAGAAGCGTTTTAATAAGATAAGATCCCACTTGTTGATTCTTTGTTAGTTAATGTGCAACTGAGGTTTTGTTCATGAAATCTTTTGCTATGCCACTGTCTTCAAGAGTTCTCCCTAACCTCTCTTCCAGCCAGTTTTGCGTTTCTGTTTTAAAATTTAGATGTTTGATCCATTTTGATTTTAGTTTAGTGCATGGTGAGAGATACAGGTCTAGTATTAATCTTTGGCAAGTTGAAACCCAATTTTTCCAGCACCATTTATTAAAGAGGCTATCTTTCCTCCAGTGAAAGTGTTTGGCTCCTTTGTCAAAGATGAGGTGGTTGAGCATGTCTGGAGTTGTTTCTACATTTTCTATGTTCCACTGATACTCAGGTCTGTTTCTTTGCCAGTACCATGCTGTTTTTATTACAGTAGCTCTGTAGTTTAGTTTCAAGTTGGGAATTGTGATACCCCCCTACCTTGTCTTTATTGCCTAGAATTGCTTTTGCTATGCTAGATCTCTTCTTATTCCAAATGAATTTTTGGATTGTTTTCTCAAGTTCTGTGAAAAATGCTGTTGGAATTTCAACTGGAATTGCATTAAATCGATACAGCAGTTTTGGAAGTATGGCCATTTTCACTATGTTGGTTCTTCCTACCCAGAAGCAAGGGATGTCTTTCCATTTTTTGATATCCTCTTTGATCTCTTTTTTCAGAGTGTTGTAGCTTTCAGAGTAGAGGTCTTCAATTTCTTTCATTAGGTTGATTCCTAGATATTTCATTTTTTTTGGATCCTATTCTGAAAGAAGTTGTTTCTCCAGTTCCTCTCTTAGTGCGTCTGTTGTCTGTGTACAGGAAGGCTACTGATTTTTGTGTGTTGACCTTGTATCAAGCTACTCTATTAAATTTGGTTATTATGTCTAGAAGACTTTTGGTGGAGTTCTTCAGGTCTTCTGTATAGAGTATCATGCCATCTGCAAATAATGACAATTTAATTTCTTCATTTCCTATCTTTATTCCTTTTATTTCTTTCTCTTGTCTAACTGCTGTGGCTAATTGTTCCAGAACTATAAACAGGAGTGGTGATAGTGGACATCCTTGTTTTGTTTCTGATTTTAGCGTGAAGGATTTCAGGTTTTGCCCATTTAGTATAATGTTGGCTGTTGGTTTTTCATAGATGGCTTTTATCAGATTGAGATAAAGACCATCTATTCTAATTTTCTGTAGGGTTTTTATCATGAGTGGGTGTTGAATTTTGTCAAATACTTTTTCTGCATCTATTGAGATGATCATATGGTTTTTGTCCTTGGCTCTGTTAATATAGTGTATTACATTTATTGATTTGCATATGTTGAACTAGCCCTGCATCTCTGGGATGAATCCCACTTGATCAGGGTGTATGATCTTCTTGATGATCTTCTGCATTCTGTCTACCAGTATCTTATTGAGGATTTCTGCATTTATGCTCACTATGGAGATTGGCCTATAGTTCTCTTTTTCAGTTGGATCTTTATCCTTTGGGGATAGAGGTGATGCTTGCTGCCAGCAATGAATTTGGAAGTATTGCTTCTCTTCCAATTTTATTGAAGAGTTTAAATAGTAGTGGCAATAGTTCTCCAAATGTCTTGTAGAATTCAGCAGTGAAGCCATCAGGATTCAGGCTTATCTTAGTTGGTAAGTTTTTAATTATGTTTTCAATTTCATTGATTTATTTTGGGTTGTTTAGAATTTTTAGTTCTTCTTCATTCAACTTTGGTAATTCTTGCGTATCTAGGAATCTGTCCGTTTCTTCTGTGTTTTCCATCTTTTTGGCGTATAGGTTCTCAAATTAGGTATTGATGATCCGCTGGATTTCTGCTAGATTCATTGTAATTTCACCATTTCCATTCCTAATTGCATGGATTTAGGTCTTTTCTTTCCTTTTTCTGATAAGGTTGGCTAAGGGTTTCTCGATTTTGTTTATTCTTTTGAAGAACCAACTCTTGGCATCATTGATTTTTTGTATCATTCTCTTAGCCTTTATTGCATTGATTTTTGCTCTGATCTTTATAATTTCCTCCCTTGTATGAGCTTTGGGTTTATCCTGCTCTTCTTTTTCTAGAAGCTTGAGATTCAGCATTAGCTTGTTTACTTGAGCTCTGTCTGTTTTCCTGAGTATTCACTGCTAGGAATTTCCCTCTTCAAACTACTTTTATTGTGTCCCACAGATTCCAATATGTTGTATTGGCATTGTCATTTAATTGTAGAAACTGTCTGATTTCTTCTTTAATTTCCTCTGTGACCCATTGGTTATTCAAAAGTGTGTCGTTCAATTTCCATGTGTTTATGAAATTCTTGCGGTTTCTTTTGCTATTGATCTCCAATTTCATTGCACTATGGTCTGATAATATAGAGGGGATAACTTCAATTCCTTTGCAATTACTTAAACATGTTCTATGAGCAAGTATGTGGTCTACTTTGGAGAACGACCCATGTACAGCTGAAAAGAATGCATATTCTAATTTTTTGGAGTGGGATACTCTGTAAACATCTGGTAAGTCCATTTGTTCAAGAGTTTGATTGAGTTCTAGTATTTAATTGTTGATTTTTTGTCTAGTTGATCTATTTGTGACAGTGGGGTATTGAGGTCTCCCACTACTATTGTATTAGCGCTTATTTGATTTGTCATATCCGTTAGTATTTGTTTTATATAATTGGGTGCACTAGTATTTGGTGCATATATATTTATGATTGTCATCTCGTCCTCTTAGATTGTTCCCTTTGCAAAGTTGTAATGGCCTTCTTTGTCTCTCTTAATTAGTGTTGGTTTGAAATCCATTTGATCTATGAAGAGAGTAGCTACTCCTACTTTTTTTCAGGTTCCTGTCACATGGAGTATTGTTTTCCACCCTTTAACTCTCAGTCTGTAAGTTTATTTTTGAATATAGTGTTTCTTGTATGCAGCATGTTGTTGGATCTTGCTTCTTGACTCATTCTGCCAGTCTATTTCTTTTGGTAGGTGAATTGAGACCATTAACATTAATGGTTATAAATGATATGCATTTATGTATCCTTGTCATGACCTTTTCCTGTTTTTGGGTTCTCCCCCTTTGCATTTAATTTCTTGTCATCCCTGCTGGATTCATTCTGTTGGCCTTCATGGGGTTGTGACCCTCATTGTCTTTTTCTAGGATATTGTTTAAAATTCTTTGGTGTGCTGGTTTGGCATTTATGAAGTTCCTAAGCTGTGTTCTTTGTCATGAACAAATCCTATTTCTCCATCAATTTTGAAAGACAGTTTTGCAGGGTACATCAATCTGGGTTGGAGGTTGTTTTCTTTAGGGCTTGAAATACTTCTCTCCAGGCTCTTCTTGACTTGGGGGTTTGTGTTGAGAAGTCTGGTGTTATTCTGATGGGCTTTCCTTTATATATGATTTGTTTCTTTTCTCTAATTGCTTGTAGTATTTTGTTTTTCTGTTGGGTTTTTACAATCTTGACTATTATATGACTAGGTATGAATTTTTTTTTAATCACAGCTAGCTGGAGCCCTATATGCCTCACTAATCTGTATTTCAAGTTCTTTTCACCTGCTTTGGAAGTTTTCTGCCATTACTTCTGTGAATAGTTTTTTTTAATGCCATTTGTACTATCTCTTATTTCTTCATTGACTCCAATCAGTCTTATGTTATTCTTCTTTGCATCATTAAGCCACTGCTGAATCAATTCCTTGTGGTCCTTTGCTATTTTTAAGAAGTCTTTCTTTTCCTGGTCAATAATCTATATCTGATATTCTGTCCTTACATTGGCTCATTCTGCTACATCAACTTTCAATGGAGTTTTTAATCTCCTGCACATCTGTTTGCATCTATTTTATAGATTTCATTTATTTCCTATGCTGGGAGTCCATCATGTTCCTCGGCTTCTCTATTTATTTTTTTTAATCTGTGTCTGCTCTAGAGTTATAAATCATGTCTTTCACTATGGACACAATCTCTGTTGTTATCTGAGAAATTGTTTCTGATTTTATTTTTTTCAGATACCCTTTTGTTGCCAGTCTAGAGTCCAGGTGGTTGAGTTTCAGATTGTTCCATCTTGTTGCCCCTTGCAGTTGCCTTTGGTGATCTGGAAGTCTGGTTTTGAGTCTTGTTTAAGTGTCTTCTCATTTCAACTGCTACAGTCTGCTGTGCCTTTATTGCAGTGACTCTTTGCTCTCCATGTGAGCTTCAATTCTCAACAAGCCTCTGAGAGTCCTTCTCTCTGCTGCTCACCACTGCACCAATTCCTGGATTCAAAATGATTTTCTTCTGGATCCCCACAATGGGCTGTTGTCTCAGTGGGATTCTGGTTGGGGCCTACATACATTTATCAATGGTATCTGGGTGGGCCTTTGGCTGAGGCCTATATGCACTTACTGATCGGATCTGGGTGGGCCTCTTTCCTAGTTGCCCTTCTGATTCTGCCAACCTGTTACTTGTCAATTGGTGAGAATTTAAAATAACATCTGCAGTTATGGTCATCAGGTGAAGTGAAGTGTGCCACAGCTTTGACCTATTAACAGTATGTTGTAGGCTACTGAGCTAAACCACCAGGGTATATTTTAACCTAATAAGGATGGATCAGTTACATTCTCATTGCAAATCTGCACTTTACTTTCCCAAAGAATTTTGTGTACTTATGAAAAATCCATACATACACAAGAGGAAAGTTATATAACAAATCTCCATAGACCCATCACTCAGATTCAACAATTATGAAGATTTTACTGTACCTCCTTTAACTATCCATCTCTCCCACTTGCTTTTTTGGCTGAATTATTTAAAAATATACCCAGCCTCCATTTCCTTTTGCTTCTGTATTCTTCAGAATACATTCTTCTTTTGCATCACTAACATGTTTTCTAGCAAAGTCAATATGCCTTTATCATATCTAATCAAATTACTAATATTTTAATATTCAGTATGTATTAATTTTTTTCAGTTGTCTTAAAATACATTTTTTAAATTACAGTATTCAAATCAGGATCCAAATAAGATCCATTCATTACATTTGGTGGTTGTATCTAAAGGGATTTTAAAATTGTCATTGTCTGTTATCCTGCACAATATATTATGATTAGTTTGAAATAACTGTCTAAAATATAAACATTCCTTGTCAAAATTATCCAAAATAGAGAATTTCATTTGCTTTAGGAATTGAAGGTATTGCTATAGGCTTAGAGAAAACAGTGTTAACATCAATTTATTTGTGCAAAGGAACATTGTGTTTGCCTATATTTTCTCCAGTGTTTTTAGAATCTGCAATGTAAGATAATTGCTATTAGATAGATAGACACACCATTAGAGATAGAGAGATGAAATTAAAACCATGAAATTGTTTCTAGGGGTCTCTAGAAATGTAATTATCTCTCTTGTGGAAAAGAAACACAGAAAATTGCAGTCCTGTTTTCTGTTTGCCAATTGTGAAGAAAAGACTATTAAATTATTTCTAGTGTGTACATGTATTTAAAGGTTGATACCTCATGTTTTAGTAGATGGCTAAAATTTATGTTATTCACAAAAATTGCCTGATATTTAAAGAGCTTTCTCAATTTTACCTTGAACCTATTATATCAGTAACAACTCATAGAAATTGGCATGAATTGTCATACTATTCACAAATATTATTCCATTAGTTATCTATCACATAACCAATTTATGGAAATGTTGAGATCTAGCACCTGTGCTTTATTAAATGGAGCCTGAGGGACCTCCTGGTGGTAGGAGGCACTAAATAAAATATACCTCTGTATGTCCTTAAGTCACTATATCAGCAATTTCGTAAGACTTCAGAGTGGTGGCAATCCCCACTGCATGGAAGACATGTATATGTCATGAGGGCTATCTGGATCCAGATAATGGACAGAGATTTCTTTGCCCCTAAGACAGAACAGAAATCAAAACTGTTGGGGTTATGATGAGAGTGTTAGAGAAAGAATGTGACACCCGAACTCTCCATCAGACAGAAGAAAGTGGGGCACTGCCCCCGTTATTTCCATCAGTGATTGCTAAACTAAGAGTAGCAATAAGTGTTCACATACTGTCTGCCACTTGGCCTTTGATCGTTCTGCTTCAAATTTGGCAACTTCTTTACGGTCATGAAATGACACCAGCAGCTTCCAAATGCACAGAAGGACAACCCCGATGAGAAGAATAGCCAGTGAAACCCCCAACATGATCATGGGAATGTTTGGAGGTTTTGGGCAGTCTGTGGAAACAAATGAAATTGTGTCAAAAAGCTGAAACAGTCAACATTTTCATTTAGGAAAGACATTTTTGTTTTGCAGTTTTGGGAATTGAACTAATGGCCCTGCACATACAAGGCAAGTATGCTGCATTCCTAGCCCATGGGAAGACATGTCTGACGGGGTATTCCACTCATCCTTTTTCTACAGTAAAGGAATGTTGACATTATTTTGTCTTGCTGAAATTTTTAAAAAATACATTACTTGTGGAAGGATAGCTCTCTATCTCTTCAAAATAGAATAAAAGATTAAAAATTTTAATAATTCCAAGTAAATGAATATACAGTCAGCTCTCCATATTCTTGGGTTCTGCATGCTCAGGTTGAAAATATTGGGAAAAAATGTGTCTGTATTGAACACAGTCTCCCCTACAATGTTATCTTTTAGACGATAAATATAATCACTATTTACATAGAATTTACATTGTATGGTGTATTAAAAGTGATCTAGAGATGATTTAAAGTGTACAGTGGGATGTGTGTAGGTCACATGTGATACTACATCTTCTGTGTGAGGGCCTTGAGCATGCATAGATTTTGGTATCTTCAGGAGGGTCTTGGAACCAATCACCTGCAGATACTGAGGGATAACTGTACTTGATGACTGATTGAAAAAGAGTTAGAATCCAAAAAGGTGACCTTTGATGCATATGGAATATTTAAAGGACCATGAAAGAAGATTACATAATTTAATCAGTAAAGTTGTTTCTTCTGAAGACATGATAAAGTAGAAGTGGAATGTGTATGTGTGAGTGTGTGTGTGTTTGATGCATGCAACTACTTCTTCAAGGGTCTTTTTGAATCATGAGCAGTTTAGAAGACTGCAGTGATATCTTGGTTCACGAACTTAATTCTTCCCAGGATTCTAGTTGTAAACTGAATCAGACGAGAACGAAATCAAATTCCCTATAAAGTTAACATTGAACCTAACCACTGAATTTGATTTGATTCTTATCCAATTCAGTTGGCAACCAGAATTGTGGAAAGAATTAAGTCTGTGAGCCAAGGTACCGCTGTATATTAAAAATTATATAAAACTCATTCCCTGAAAAATTAATGCTTGCTGCTACTTCTTTTCTTAGAGGTAGAAGGGAATCATGGCTTTCTCTGTTTTATTTTGTTGAACCCTAATGCAAGGCTCTGATATCCCAGGAAGTTATTGGACAACAGTAGAGAGGATTAGGTTCAATTTCCACCTGATATACAGTACCTGTGTCCCTGACTTCATCTGTAAAACAAAGTTCAGTGTTCCTTCAACTTTCCTAATCATAGAAACAAGCCAGGGTACTCATGCTTCTTACTCCATAGCATCCCAGACACCTTTCCTGAGATTTCGATTCAGTAGGTCTTGGCCACAGATCTTTCATTACTGAAAGTATCCAAGGGAGTCTTATCTTAGGGAAGTTTGAGAAATTAGATGTTCTATATGATCTTCTCAACTTGAGGATTCTATGAAATGTTATTTTGACTCTATTAATAGTAGTAATATAATTTTGCCATTATATACTACCTTCCTTCGTTGACACCAGAAAGACTAATGATCCTTGCAATATGCTTAGGAGATGATACATTCCTAATGAAACATTGTAATTAAGCCCTCATGGAAAAAAGCTTACACAAAAATTATCATTAAACATCTGCATCTCTCTGCAAGAAGTGAGGTGAAATCTATGGTATCTAGGGAGAAAATGAATAATGCTTAGTATAGCCTCTTATTGCTCTTAGATATTTAATAAGGGGAGTTATACACATAGAACTAGTCATGCTTCTTTTCAGATCACATCTATAGCCAATCTGAATCTGAGGGGGACTTATGATTGCCTAAGAGCATGATACCTGGCCTTACACACTTTTTCTTTTTTTGGCAAAGAATTATGTAAGGAGATTATGTAGAAATAAGTAAAGTTGCTAATGATATACCTACTACAGCATAAAGATCTAAAGACTGTGTTCTCGCATAGGAAATGAAGCATGGCTGCCTCTAATAGGTTAGCACTATTTCTGAAGAGAAAGCAGCAGGCTATGTCAATGAGAATATGCACTGTATTGGTTATATCTTTGGCTAAGAAATGTCTGGGGTGGGGCATAGTATATTCCTGCAGAAAGCAAGATGAAATTTGCTAAGACCCTGTAGCCAGAAAATGAATTGGGAAGGCTCTCTAGTGGGGAAGGAAGGAGAAATAGGCATAGGTTGGCAGAGAAAATTATTTTAAGAACTTAAAGTCACGGAACATTTTTTTCAAGAAAAGATTTTGGCCCAAGTACCAGAGCAGCTATTACACAATAAAGATCTTCACTTTTCATACTCTCTTTCATTGATATTCAGACTGAAGGCAGATTTGTAGATTGAAAAAGAGGTCACTTCTATCACTGTGTATAATGTTGCCTGTCAGGTCTGGGTCAATGCTGCACTTAATGCTAAGGGTATCTAATGCTGCTTCTGGGTATCAGTGCTAAGTATCTGATGATGTTTTCCAGTCCAGGTTGGTAGCTCTACCATATGTGGATACTGAGCACTTGAAATGTAACTTTTCCAAATTCAATTGTGCTGGATAAGGGTAAAACAAACACTGATTTTGAACACTTTGGATGAAAAAAGTAAAATATCTCAATAATTTTTATATTAATTTTATATTAAAACAATAATATCTTGGAAAGAATGATAAATTTTATTTCATGTATATCCTTTACTTTTTAATGTGCTTCCTGGAAAATTTTAAATTACATATATGGTTCATATAATTGTCCTGGACAATGGTGATCTAACAACTTTTGCAATTCAGATGTTCACTGTGACCTCATAGCCAGTGGGAGGCAGTGTAGCACAGTGGTTCAGGGAGGTGGGTTCCAAACCAGACTGCTGGAGCTCCTCAACTAGCTCTGCCACTTAATTATTATAAGACTTAGCAAATTATTCATGTCTCTATGCCTCAGTTGCCTTCCCTGTAAACAATAATAGTAGTACCCACTTAGTATGGCTGTAGAGGCTATTGAATGCATTAATGCATGCAAAGCATGTGAAGTAACATCTGACATGTGGCATTAGTAAGGGCTCCATAATGAGAGCTGCTATTACATTATTATTAAAAGCACCATTGTTACAACAATGCACTCTTCTCCTTTTTTTTTTTTTTAAATCTCTAGGTAGCAAGGCCCTGGATCCTCCAGAGTGGAAGCTGCAGGTATAGAATCTACAGTAGGTGGCACCTTCCACCCAGGAAGCCTCCTTGGCTGTCATTCCTTGGCCCTGATATGACTCATCCTTTGAAAGTCCCTTCAGAAGTAAGCAGGAAGATGAACAAGTCCACAAGCACCATGATTTTTGTTTACAAATGAAACTCTAACCAAATATAAAACTACTTTTCACTCGCTCTTTTTGCAATTTACTTGCAATCAGTAACCTTCTGTTCCCCTTCTTCCTTTCTCATTTTTCCTGTTTTCTCTCCAAGTTCTGAACTTGAAGAATCCTCATGACGTGGGAGGGGGAGGACAACTGACTTGTGTGGGTGGGCACCCTGCCGGGCTTCTGGAAGAGCCAGACAACCCAGGAGCTAGGACATTTGTGGAGGAAGAGGCAGCAGTGGAGCTCAGGTGACTCCTGTGACGCCTCCGGCAGGTAATTTCTTTCTTCACTTTTCCTTACTACAAAAGCATAGGGATAAATAAAATACTGCAATAAAACAGGCATCATGGCAGCTGTGCATGCTCTAAAGGATGGCATGTTGATGTGCCGCTCAAATTGTGTGGAAAAGTAAAAGAATAGACAACAATTCAGTAATGAGAAGACATTCAGCAGCCCAAGGTCTGTTTCACAGAAAAAAAAAAAAATCAAACCAGCTAGATACAAAAGCCTCTGCATTAAAAAGAGGGTCTGCTCTGGAAATGTGGTTTTGTTGTTTGGGATGTGTTTTCCAGTAGAATCAATACTATATGGGATTACAGGATGATTTTGATTTCAAGATAACTTGCTAAACCCACTCTCATAGTCACAGATGGTTGGGAGTGTAGCTGAGGAATTTGACTTTATAAAGCAAATAATGAGGAGCAGTTTCTTTTGTATTATAAAATTATTTATCCTTATGTTTCCTTAACTAACGGCTACAAGATGCATTTTGTGTATGTATTTCAAAAAAATCAATTTACATGAGATTTTTCAAGGGAAGGCCTCCAGGAGCACTCTGCCCACCTGAGCTTCAAAACCAAGTTCTTAGTTATCCTCTCATTTCTTGGATTGTGTGACCTGCAGCTTTCTCTTGTGCTCTGCATGGAAATGTGATATTTTTCTGATCATGTTTTGTTGATTGGATTATGATGGTTTGAACTTATTTTTTGGTTCCATTGGTATTGATTTACTTTTTATGTTCTAAAGTGGTGCCAATTTGATAGCTTTGATTTCAAATTCAGGACTTACTATTTTTGTTTGTTTTTCATGATTTTATTAAGACACAACTGACAGCTAATAAACTACATACACATGAAAGTACAATTTGGTGAGTTTTGACAAACATTTACTAACCCTATGAAACTTTCAAAACCAAGCTTCACTGATTTACTTCCTGATAACACAGATTTATTTTCTTTTTCCCCCCTGTTTTATCAGCACATGAAATGGAAAACACCTCTGTGTCTTGTAGCCTGCACTTACTGCTGTCATCTATGCTAAAACTTAGGCTGCAGGCTTTTGGAAAGAGGAAGAGATGAGGGATAGAATCTGATGAGGTCTGATTTCATGCAGCTGTTATTTCTTCAAGAAAGTTTTAAGGGAGAACACAACATTAATTGAAGACAGTAGATGTGAGACCCATTTCTGAGAATGCAGCCAGAGTTGTTAGGTCAGTCGCTCAAAGAGAGAATTTGGGACCGTCTGTGCCAAGGTCAGGTCATTATAATGCAGAGTCCTGGGCCACACATTAGTCCTGCTAACACCAGATACAGGCATTTTTAACAAGCTTCCAGGAGAATCTGATAACCACTACATTTGAAAACTTCTTAACAAAAGTACATCCTCTGCTACTTCCTTTTATAGCTAATATAAACTTGTCTCTTCCCTTTGCTGAATATTCCCCAAATCCCTAACTGACTGCAGGCACTGATGTGAATGAAAATGCACAGAAAGAATGAGCTCTAGGAAATTCTTTATAGAGGGCATCCTTCCTCACTGGCTGCTCCGCATCTTTTCTGATTCAGCATTATTTAATGACTGGTTGCTGTGAGTTAGGTGACACCATACCCATTATTCCACTCACTCCTTGAGTCAGCTTGGAGAAGAAAGTACCATTTCCTCCCCATTTTACAGATGAGAGATAGAGACTCTGAAAGGCAAGTATCTTCCAGAGTGTGGAGCAGTTATTAAGGGGCAGAGCAATATTTGAACCAGTTTGTGTAATTTAATCTCATTTTTAAAATTGGCTACACTCCTCCCTGTTAGCTTTACCAAGACATGCCTTTTGCTTACATTTGGGTTTATCAGTTCCCTTTTCTACAGTTCAGCAGCCACCTTTCAGAGAGATGAAGGGGGGAAGATACAAGTCACTGTTTTTTCTGGCCTCAAAGACATTGGAACACAGAAAACCTTTTGAAGAGTATCTTTAATCCCTGGGAAAGTAGAAGCACTCCATTAAAAATTTGGAAATGTCTATTTTGGCAAACTACCTAAAGTGATTTTCTAAATATTTTCTTCAATATAGTATTACTTGCCAGTGACAATGGAAGGCAAGCCACCCACCTTTTTCATTGATGCTGTGAATGATGGTGCTCCCCTTGTTATCTGTACTTATTAGGAATGTTATAAGACATTCATTTTCTCCCTGCAGGGAGCAGGAAACAGTACTATCCTTTGAGAAATCTGCAGATAAAAGAGTCATTCATTAGGTCAATTAGACTCAAAAGAGATTATTTTAAAAACAGAGTAGAATTGAGTTTTAATATGCAAATTAGAATTTTCAGTATTACAGAATGGGAATCAAAAAGGCATAGAATTTTTCCTACCGAGTGAGATTATTATTTTCATTCACATTTCAGAAGAACAGCTCCAGATGTGGTCAATCAGGACTGACCATCAAATGTACCTATCTAATTGCTGTGGGCAGGATTTCAATAGAGCAAACTGCCAATCAGGTGCCCACAGCTGCCTCGGGAATAGAATATCCCTGATTATGGTAATGGGGGGGGTGCTATGTGTTCCTCTCTGCTGAGAGCATCTGGGACGATGTCTAGATTACATTGCTGCTCAGTCCAAACTGGTATTGATACTTGTAAAGCGGGCTTTCTCACAATGGCATAGTTAGGATTGCTGGCCATGTATTGTCATAACAGTAAAAATAAATTAATTTCAGGAAGCAGAGATTGAAGCATTATGTAGCTGAGGGACAAGGTCGATAAAGGGAAACCTCAGATTAAAAGGAGTCCAGAATGACTATCTGTCATTCAGCATAGCTTTTCTTAATGAAAAAGTCTAGTTTTGCTAAAATCTTTTCCAAATAATTTTTTTTCTTGTTATGCTTCTTCAAGAGGCAGAGAATGAACATCATGACAGACACTGAAAACAAAGTAAAGGGCCAATCTGAGATCTATTTATCAGAAATTCTAGTGGTTCTGCTTCTCTGCCAAAATTATGTTATTTTCTTAATTAAATAAAACAAAACAAAACAAAACTCCTTGATAGTTCCCCTCTTTTCTAAGTTGAAAAATCTTCAGTGATACTAGTACAAGCAATGTTTTTCAGAAATGAGTGAGGAGAATGACCATTTACTCTTAATACAAACTCAATATAGATTATTTGATTCAATATTTGTGTGCTTTGAGGCAGTGTTTCAGAGTACTAAGAATGAGATTATCCAAGATAATCTTGGATATACTCTTCCTAGACTTCATACCTCCATTATCAGCTTAAAAATAATGTGTTAATAAAACAGAATCCATGTGTGTTTCTTTCCTTGCAAAGAAAAATTAAGTAATAACCTATTTGGGGTACACAAGTACTACGGCTATAGAAAAAGAAATATTAAGTTGTCATTGCTCTTTGTCTTTGCATTTAATTTATAAGACAAAAACCTGACAGGGTCTGTAAGAAGTGTGCCTATATTACTCATGAAGATGAGAACCTAGTAAAACATTTGGCATTATAAATAAGATTTCAGACAATAGATTTAAGGGAATGAACTCTTAACTCATTAGAATCATCTATGTGTTTATAAAGGCATTTTGAGAAATCTAATTACAAATCATTCTAGTCTGGTCCTTTCCAAATGTTTATAACCATCTGAATCACCTGAGTTGGAAAATATGGATTCTGGGGTAAAATTATGAAATATGGATTCTTGATGTGAAAAGCCAGTGGTGAGCACAGGACTGTGAACTTTTAGTGAGTGATTTAATAAGCATCTTAATAAAATTATTATTATTATTTTTTGGTACCAGGGATCGAACTTGGGACCTTGCAAGGCAGGTGACAGTGAGCTAAATCCCCAGCTCAGTAAAATGATTGTTGATAACACTTGATTAGTGAAATTTGTGTTATTTCATGCGTTAGATTGCAAATGGCACTGCATATACAGTTCATACTTTGGTCACTTTTAGATGGTCTTCACTATACCTTGCCTACCTTACTACTCTTATTAACTAAGAGACATGAAGTCTTTCCTTCCTCCCTCCCTCTCTTCCCTCTTCCCTCCCCTCCCCTTCCCTTCCCCTCCCTTCTCTTCCCTTCCCTTTTCTTCCCTTCCTTCCTTCCTTCCTTCCTTCCTTCTTTCCTTCTTTCCCCTTCTCAGTATAGGTTCTCTCTGCTCACTTGACTATACTTAATGAAACATTTTGTTCTCAAGTAAAAAACATGTGGCTAGCCTATCACACTCATTTCAGTAATATTACTCATGTTTTATTTTTCTAAATGGCTGTACTGAAGCACAGGGAGGCTTACTTTTGTTGGCTAGG
This sequence comes from Heterocephalus glaber, assembly GCF_000247695.1. The sequence goes on along the minus strand of NW_004624732.1, from coordinate 5,477,008 downwards.
ATTATTTAAGTTTTAATGCAATTGCAAGAGTGACCTTTGAGTAGAGACTACAGTCTTGCTTTAATCACTTCACCACTTCTTCCTATTACAGCTCTAGATGTAGCCTGTTTTATAGTGCTTGGGTATTGAAATAGTATTATCAAAGGGGCATTGAAAGATTTGCATGATTAACTACTAAGGTTTTCTCCTGTTCGTCATAAAAAATGGACATTTCTTTTTTACCCTCCTTTGTGAGTGCTCCCATTGTTGCTCTGGAGTAACAGTGAATAATATCTCAAGTGGTCCATAAAATCATACTTAGAGAAGGAAGAAATGTAGAAAGAGGAAATTTCCCAGAAATGTGATGTCTGGGAAGGGCCAGGAAGGGTGTGGAAAATATAAACCATCTGCCCAGTTGAGTTGAGAGAACCATGAGGTTTAAGATACCAGTTCCGGGGTCAGTTAGAAGATCTCAAAGAAAACAATTTTCCAAGCAGATAATAAAGGTTTCTATGGTCTAGCAAGTATGACAATCCTTCCTGTATTCTAGTTCCTTCAGCTTCTTCCCTTTCCCCTACTGGTGATTCACATGCTCATTTAATCTAATGTGCTTAAAAACTCTCAAGTCTTGCGAGGAAAACCCATTAACAAAATTTATATGATGGTAGGTGCTTTTTTCCATTTGATGCCTTCAGAACTAGTGTTCCATAGAATGTGTTTTGTTACCAATGCACTGAGCACATGAATGCTGGGGTAATCAAAAACATGACTCAGTAAAATGGAATGTATAAGGTTAAATCACATTTTTAGATGTGCTCACCCAAGTCACCCACAGCACAAATTAGGATCAGTTCATATGAATTATAAATGTATTTTATTTCACTCTTTGTGTCCTCACTGGGGGGTGGGTGGGTTTGTTAAAAGACCCTGTAGAAGAGGAAATATGATGTGACTATTTCAAAGTAGTATGAGCAATAAAATATGTGGATGAATAATTCCAAACAGGCTCATTAGAAAAGTGCCTCTGTCCTGCACCCCAAGTAATCCCAGTACTCTGGGAGGCTGGGGCAGGAGGATCCAACTTTGAGCTCAGCTGGGCCACTTAATGACTTAGTGAGACCTGGCCTCAAAATAAAAATAAAAATAAAAATAACTGGGGGAGTGTAGTTCAGTGTGAAGGCCTGGCAATCCCCAGTACTTAAAAGAAAAGTTGGCTTTTTAACTCAGTCTGACAAATATCTTTTTTTCTCTCAAGTTCATTCAGATTTGTACTTTAAATGATAATAATAATCCAATTATTATTTCTAATTCTAGTTGTATGTCTCTCTTTTGAAGATAATTTAGTCAAATACGCAAAAAAAAAAAGGGAAATATTTTAAATACCATTTGAGCCTAGCCATCCTTTCAAATCCAAGCACTTAGGACAATCTACTCAGAAAATTGTGTACCTGACTACTGTGCCTACTCTGCTCACACCACCTGGATTTACATTTTTCTAAAGCTTGCTCCTTTGTTTTCCTTCAACACATTAGATTTCCCATGTTGGTAGTGAATTGAGGGCCAGAGATTTGCAGGGCATTTTCTGCAATTTGTGCTCATTTCTCAGAGACATCTGGTAAATATCCCCCCTGTCTGCTGTGAAATGAACCTAGAAAGATATCTTGAAACTCAATACTAGTTATGAATGTGAGCAAATGCTGCTTCACTCAGTGCTGTAATGTGTTTTACCTTTGGTATTAGTCTAAGGTACATACTGTCTTATCCTATTTACTGCTATTTGGCATATTTATCTTGGGTCACCAGGAAAGCAGAGATGAGGGCTTTTATGAACACTAATCATGTCCGTCCACATAGGATAATGTAACTGTATAGTCAGATTTCTCAATTTTGAAACAAGGTAATTTTCAAAAGAATATAAACATCATTGTATCATTCCATTTTGGAAATGGATTAATTTCAAAATCCTAATTTTCTCTATTCAGAATACATATCCTACAGTGTCATAAATTATTGTCTTGGTTATTTCCTATCACCTGAGATAGTCTCAGTCACATTTATAATGTTTGCAGAGTAGCAATTCTACCTGAGCAGCATGATAATGCAGAGTTTGTGATGATACAAAACCAAATCCCTCTAGATTGTCCCTTTGGGGAAGAGTCAGTCATCTTTTTTATTTCATGCTTCACAAATTATTTTTCAAAATAGACTTCTCAGCTAAAATGCAATTGATTTAAATATTTGAGAGAAAATGTTTCCATTAGAAAGAATCTGATTTTAAGTAATCAAATGTATAAGGGCTGATGAAAGCAAGGGCAGAGTTTGCATAGCAGTTAGAGAAAATAGAGACTCCTAATTTTGGGGGTGAGGAAAAAGAGAAATAAGAATAGTCGTGTAATGCCCTTGTTGCCTTGGAAGGTCAAGAGTAAAAGCACTTTACTCCTAGAGGAGTAAAAAGATTGGGAGGAGGAGAGGATTGAGGAAAGATGGCCACTGACTAGAAACTGCCCAGGATCTAGGACTGAAATCAAGAAAACTGTTTTACTGTTGGCCTTAGCTTATCTTGAAATAAGGCAATCAGATGATAGAGGACAATTTCCAGTTTGAGGGGTTAACACTTAGCCATTTCTTCAGTTGTCTTCCTTTCTAGTTTGGAAAATGTAGCATTCTAGAATTCTCTACAGTTACATTGTTAAGAAGAGGTGAACTTGTCAACAGAGATGAAGTCCAGTAAAATAGTCCTGAGTGTAAATTGCCTATATCCCAAGCCATCAAGTGCTTAGCCTTACAGAATGCACTTACTCTTAAGAAAAGGAATGTGAGAGACCTAATGACCTAGTACAGATGAGTTTGAGCCTCAATAGCCCTTGATTCACAGAGTGTCTGCCTCCCAAGAACTAGGTAAAGGAAATAAATGCAATTTAAGACAAGTAGAGCACCTTCTTCTTCGCTGATGGTTACACCCGCTAGTTTGCATTTGTCCGCACATTGTTCTCCAGGCTGGCTATCTGCAGATAGGTGGCATTCAATGCAGCTCCTGCAGACAGGATTCAACAGTTTACAGTTCATGTTGGTGGAAAATAGATTTGCAGCTGAAATATTACTTTGCTGCTGTTGCTGCAACTTGTGCTATAGAAGTGTCTCCTAGATGACATTGACTTTTTGTTACTTTCAGGAAGAAAGGTGATGCCACGAGGACACTGGATTATTCCAAATTCCACTTAGTAATCCACATTCCCTGAATCAGTCTTGATAACAGGTAATATATTCACTTTAAGTATAGTATAGTGATTGCTTCTGATTGGTTAGGAAAAAATTATTTTTGCGTTTGATTTAGCTATTCTTTCATTTCACTTTTTCCTAGGGAGAGATTGTTATGCTATGCTCACAAATGTTATTAGAGATTGGTCAAAATTTTGAATTTCTTAACAGAAATGAGATATATCTCAACCAGAATTCCCAGAATAATTAATGGCCTTCATACACGTCATATGTGATTATTTTAAAAATTCACTTTTCTGTTAGTCTTTTGAGTAAGCCCAAGAGTTCATAGGAGTATTTTTTAAAGCTTAGGATTTGAGCCTGTGTCCTCATTAATTCAGGCTTTTTAATAAAAGATTTATACTTACAGAAAAATGTATTTCCTGGAACATAAGGAAATTAAGATATGTTAAAGTAGAGAGCAAAGTAAAATTTAGACCCTGAGTTAATTTTGTACTGCAGATAACTTTGCAAATGGACTGTGTTGGATTAAGCCAAAACAGCACAAGCTTTCTTACTGTGCGCGCTGACAGTGTGCTACCTCTTTCTCCCAGGGGACCATGGAAACATGTACTCTTCTAAGTGCTTGAACACACCCCACTCATGCTTCATCAAGTCTCAGCTGAAGCTGCACTTCCTTAGGCAAACCTTCCCTGACTCTCAAGGATGGATTGTTCCCTTGCCATGGCAGCCACAGAATTTCTCTGCAGGAAGGGCTTGGGAGCAGCAACCTATGCTGAAATAGGAATAGAGGCCTTGATGTGAAGTTTCCTTTGCTTTGCAAATATATTGCATTTATCTAAATTATATATTTTATGGAGCAGTTTGGTGGGGGCCTAGTGGAGATTGTGGAAACCCTTAAAAACTCCTTAATATGTTTCACTGATGACTACAATGGTAGGTTTGTGGCCCTATCTGCTGCCATATAGTTGCATAGCATTATTTTCATCCCCTTTTGATTGTGGCAGCCCGAATACTATTTTAGTTATTTTAAAAAACATTGAACTTTCCCATTAGATTCTCAGTACCTGTGAAGGTAGGAACCTATTGCTGTTTCAGCCTTCACTGCAAGCCCACAGTCTAATACCATGAAAATACCTATCTGATAAGTGAATACATCACAGATAAATGGAGGAATGGACTCACCTTAAAACGAATTCATATTAAGGAGAGCTGTCTGATTCTCAAATTTTAATTACTTTGACTTAATTTTTATACCTTACAAATCAGATTTAAGACTGAATCATGTTTGCAGACAAGATGAAATAGAAAAGTAATAAAGGCAATATCCTGAAGAGAAACTTTACATTTGATTCTATACAAATAATTCTGATCACGTCCCCACACTTCTAGCCTAAGTCTTAGTTTGCCAGGCACAGTGACAGATAAGTTTTGACAGCTGAATGGTGAGTAACCACTGAATGAAAAATTGATTTTGTCTTTCTGTTTACATCAGAAATGTAAATGTCGCCATTTTGAGTATCAGGGTTGATGAAAATATGAACGGCTTAAGTTTTTGATGCCTTTTATGCACTGCAATATCATAGCAGTCATCTTAGCTACTTGCTTCATTTGACCTACACATTTTGCCCCAGTTCCATGAGGATGTTAGCTGCTAACCAAACAAATAGTTTTCTTTCTAGTAAATAAGAAAATGTGGGGGTTTTGGACAATATTATTGTTCTCATGATCTAAAAAATACAATACACAATACATGTGTATTATAACAACCACAAAAGGCATCAAAGACCACAGGGTGATAAAGAGGAAGAGAACTGAACAGTAAGATCATCATTCTGCCTCTGCTTCCACCAGTCTATGGATAGAAATGTATGGGAAGGTTAGGCCATATACTTCTAGATAAGAAAGAGGCTTGTCTGTTTCCCCTGAAAAGGCACTGACTGCATGGTGGGTGTCAGCAGAATAGCTCCAGGACCTTCCTTCTATGTGGCTGCTATTGTAACCTTCAGGCCATCTGATGTTATCAGTGTGGGACATCAGCTGCACTTTCCCAGGCCGTCCCTGGCAGAAATGTGACATTGTGATTTTGGAGAAACAGGACTGAGAAACAGGCAAAAGGGAGACTGACGTTCCAGCCCAAGGATCACAGGGCCCTGATGGGGTCTGTGTGTTTTCACAGATGCCTGGAGACTGAACCCAGCAAAGACAATCTGCGGTCTGAGTTTACAAAATGTCATTAGAAGTCTGATTCCCAGAAAACCTATCCACAAAAGGGACTAAAGAGACTAAAGAGAGAGGGAACATTACCGTTTAGAGTTACAGGGGTCACTGCAGGTAGGACATCGTTCACAAGTGGCTCCAGAGGCTCCAGGGTCTGTGCAGACACACTCGCCACAGTTGCAGTCCCCTCGCCCACTGCAGAGCAAGCCATCTTCGGAGATGCACGCATCTGTGCTGCTGGTGCAGTTGCAGTACTCACCGGTCCAGCCACTCCTGCACACGCACTCGCCACACTCACAGTCGCCGTTATCTGTAAAACACATGCTCAAGGCTGCCCAAGGCCAAAACCACCTGCAGGTTTTGTAGGAGTGGGGGCATCTTTTCTCTTTGCTTTAAAACATCAGCAAAAAAGACGGGAGAAAAATAAGAAAAAAAAAAGTGTGTGCGTGTGTGTGTGTGTGTGTGTGTGTGTGTGTAGAAGGCCTGAGTGCAGATACATTTTATTGAATGTGTTTTGGTAACTGCATATATTTACTGATTGGTCTCCAAAATGAAGATGCACTTGATTACCTGATGTTCTAGCAAACAGATTTAATAAGCAGATGAAGTGAGATAATCCAGATAAGCCCATATTGGTTAAGTAGTTGCTTGGTGAGTGAGTGTGTGTTTGTAGTGTATCTGGTTTTAATGACTATGTCATAGAATACAAAAGGGTGTAGTCCATGTTAATAACCACTCTGCTAGATCCCTCAAGATGAATGATCATGAAAGCCTCATCTATAAAACAAGGAACACAATCTACTTCCAATAGTTATGATCAGGGGAGATAATGTACATAAATCTCCTATTTTTGCATTCACCAATTATTTGTCCCAAAGGCATACAGTGAGTACTCAATAGTCATTATTTAACAAACTTTAATTGAGCATATACTATATGCCAAAGATTATATTAGCCATGAAGATACAGAATTAAGTCAGACAAGGTCAACGAACTTATAATCTAGTATAGAAGAATGACAAATGAATATGATTCCTACTAAAAATAATACAGTGTGATAAGTCTGTGTATATAGGGGGAAAGCTTCCAAATTACACTGGAGATCTGGGAAAGTTTCCAGTGGAAGTGATGCTTGGGTTGAATTTGGAAGACAAAGATAGTAGAGAGAAGAAGAGGGTTATGTGTATTTCAGGCACAGAAAAAAGACACAGGCAAATGGTGGAAGTACAGAATCATGTGATCTGCTTAAATAATGGGATCTGCTTAGTTTCACATGGATAGAGATCCAATGGGGTGTGGTAGTTGGGAAGGATGGAAAAGTCAACAAAATGGCAGAAGTCAGGTCATGAGAAGTGTGGTGGGCTTTAAGAACTTTTTTTTCCTGAAGGCTTTGGAATTTTAAGTAGGAGATGGGCCTGGACAGATGGATATGTGTCTAGAAATATTCTGGCATCAGTAGAGAGATAACACTAGAGACAGGGAAACCAGTTGAGAGGTCTTTCAAAGGTAGGGGCCTGAACCACCACTGAGACATCAGTGGGAAAGGAAAAATGACACACAATTCAGGGATGGAGTGCTCAGGGCTTGGTGTGAGGGGTGCAAGGTGCAGAGTGAGGGCAGAAAGGTAGGGATGGAATCCTCTCCAGTACCAGGCTTTCCACTGGCCTGGAATAAAGCCAGCTCATGATCATTGCCATACACTCAATGCCTGTAGTGCTCAATTTTTGAGTGAATAAATGGTTCTGAAACAGAAGAGGAAATTATCTTTGGTTATGGCACTGTTTTGTTGTTGTTGTTGGTTTGGCGGTACCAGGGATCGAACTCAGGACCTTGAGCTTGCCAGGCAGGCACAGCACCACTGAGCTACATCCCCAGCCCTTATCTTTGGTTATGGAAGACAGTGAATTCACTTTTGTCTCTCCTAGTTGACATCTGAGGTGGTTGAATATCTCTGGATGAGCCTGAAGTTTGGGGTTTGGATCCATCAGGAAACAGTGATGGTGGATCAGGTCATCCAGGGAAAGCAGGTAAAGAGAGACAAGCTCTGAAGAGTATCAGTGTTTAAAACATGGTCAGAGAAAAGTATTCTCCTGAGAGAGACTGAGAGGCAGAGGGTAACGACAGTGACACTGCAGAAGCCTGGGCCGAACACAGCTTGAGCAAGGAGGCACCTGGACACTTGCTGTGGATCAGCAGCTCATCTAATGCTGGAAAGCCCTTTCTGGATCTGGGTGCATAATAGAGAACATGACATACTCAAATGATAAGATGTTTAGGTGGGTGAGTTTTTGATCCTTTCTTTGTTCCTACTTTTGTTTGCCTGCCATGTTCAAGATACTAAAACAGGCATTTGATGTTCCAAACAAATAACATTCATTTACAAATTCTCACAAGTGATACTTTTCTTCAGAAAAAAATGTGCATCTAAGCACTTTGCACCAAAATTTTTGTTTTTCCAGAAAAACTGAGGATCATCTACTACAGTCTATAATAGTGCTTATAACAATGGACAAGTGCTTTCCCATGACCTGGCATGTTTTGAGTTTCCCCAGGTCAGTCTCACAATATGTAGATGATATACTGGTATGTGCCCACTCAGAAGAAGTCTCTAGCCAAGATACCAGTGCTCTGCTAAATTTTCTAACAGAGCAGATTATAAGGTTTTTAGATCTAAAGCACAACTTTGTAGCCTTGAGGTAAAATTAACGAGACAAGCTGTCCTTCAGAATCGAATGGCGCTAGATATTTTAACAGCAGTACAAGGAGGTACCTGTGCAAATATAAAAGGTGAATGTTGTGTATACATTCCTGATACTTCTGCTAATATCTCCATGGCTGTTCAAGATATTAAACAACAGGTTAAGGCCATGTCAGATTCTGAGATTCCCTGGGACTTCTCCTTATCCTCTCTGTGGAAGGCTATTACTAGCTCTTCCTGGTGGAAACATCTGTTGGCTATACTCATAATATTCCTGTTGATCTTATTGTTTGGCTCATGTATACTTAACTGTCTTTCTGGCCTTGTCTCCTCCAGACTTAAAGCTATACACCTACCCATGATGGAAATGTGTGATGCCTATCGAGGACCTTTAGATAGACCTTTTGAAGGGTATCCCTGACTGCCAACCACAACTACAACCCCCTTCAACCTGAAGTAGTTAGAGCGGTCATCGCCCCTTGCCCCTCATGGCAGTTTTGGATACTTCTTCAGAGGGGGAATTATTATAGATAGATGAGCTAGGTAGAAATATTATAGGCAGTCAGATAGGGCTAAGTTCTTGAGAGGGCCAGGACAAAGGTGAAACAAACCACAGCTCCACATCAGCTGAAAACCAGGCCTCAAGATGGAGACAGGACGACCAGATCCACATACCTCTTCAGAGAACTGGGCTTAGTGAAGTATAGATAGGCATCAACCACCCTGGGAGTGACCAGAGACCTCTGGACCCACTGCCCCCTAGGAGAATCCTTGTTCTTTCATCCACGCTTGTTATGTGACTTGCTTCCCAATTGGACCACCGTTACCTAAGTGACTATACTTGTAACCTTATTGGATGTTCATGGCTGTGGCCCACGTTGTACCCATGTGAGTTTCATCCTATAAGACTTCTCTGTAAAGTGGGGTCCTTGGGCTACCTACTTGGGACCCCTCCTGCCCCTCAGGAGCTTTCCTATCAATAAATATCTTCCTACTTAAAAAACAAAACAAAACAAAAAACAATGCCTGGCCCATAACTCTGCACTACATAAGTACTGGTTATTAGCATTATTCTTCAAAACAACTAATAAGAAGAATTTATAAGCAAAATCATTCATCAGTATTAAAATCCCTATACTTTTACTGAAAAGAAAGTGGATGTAAAACAAAATAACAAGTGATTCATTTTTTCACTTGTAGGATGAAGGATTCTGGGTTTTCTCTTGTAAACTTTGGTCTAGTTAAGCTAGTTCCTTTTCTGTCTTCATGAGTGGGCCTAAAGAACTAAGAGTAGCAGCGTCCTTGCCTTAATGCTCTGCACGGACAAAATCACTGAAAAAAATAATCACAAAAGTTTCAAAATTGGATTCTGATTGCTCCTGGTGTGTGTGTGTGTGTGTGTGTGTGTGTGTGTGTGTGTGTGTGTGTGTGTGTGTGTGTGTGTAAAACTGAGTATGTACATGTGGGTACATGTTTATACATTTTTCTATATATATATATATATATATACATACACTATGTACATAAACTAAAAGCACATACTTCTCTAATGAAAGTTGAAATAAAATTTATCTAGATCTGTGAAGTTAAAACATACTCCAATTCCATTTCATTACTTATTTAATTCATAATTGAACTAATTAATTCAAAACTAAGAATAGTTAAGTAATTTGGGCCAAAATTTCTATAGATAAGTGATCTTAAAAGCTATAATATCTTTTCATTTCTTCCCAGCAAATGGACTTACATTCATGACAGGAAGACATTTTTAAACTAATATATTCTGAAAAATTAATATGATCTATAAATATTATTAAATGAAATATTCATCTCCAAATGAGAATGCCTGGGGGTACCATTGCCTGTAAGAATTACTTGGCGGAAATTCAGAAAACTCTTCCTAGAGCATTAAAAAAGGAGCATCACAATAAAAACACAAAATGCTCCTTTCAGAATTTAGAAACCCTAATCTTTGATGGCCTTGGAACCAGCAACCTGGTCTCCAAAGTTGCTAATTGATATCCTCAAGCAGCCAACTGTCTAAGTATCTGTTCATACAACAACAGAAACAACAACAGCAACACGTTTTTACTAGTCACATGTAGAGGCAAGATGATAACAAAGAAGTTGTTACCAAGCTCTTTTCAGGTGGATAGATCTTTTTGGAAGTCATGACAAATAACTGTAAGTGCATAATGGCAGGAAGTTAGTTCTCTAATGCCATTTGCCTGTTACTGTCTCCAGTCTCTTAAAATCAAAATATAAGACACTAATGGAATTTGGTCAAGAAAAAAAAATCAATGGAGCCCTCTATCTCTGAGTATTATAGATGGATGAAAGAAGTTGCATGAAAAAGAACATTGTGATAATAGCCCTTCAGAAAGCAGCACATTGCCAAGCACATTAGTTGTAAAATAAATGAGATAACACAAGTTGTGAAGCTGTGGCTTATTTGGTCTGCTTTGAAAATCACAGCAGCAGCAGCATCTGTTTGGCAGTGCTAGGCACAGTTTTTATCCCTACATCAAGCACAAACCCAGGCACATAGCAGATACTCCACAAATATTTGTTGAATTTGAGTAATTGTGTTTACTTTTACTAACCTTAGAAAGGAGATAAATTATAAAATAACATCTTTTGTGGTGTTACTGAAAAACAAAATAGGAGAAAGAGCAGTGGTTGAAGATCATAAAGTACTCTACAGTATGAAGGAAACTGGCACTGGTGAAATTTTCTAAGTCCAGCTGAAGAAATCATTGTGTTTTCTAAATAGAATTTCTGTATCTGATTTTAAAAAGAGGTGCTTTTGGCAGGACTTCCTATCTACAGAACACAGATCAAGTCAGCTCTTTCTGAGTTTATTTCTGTTCCCTCTGCATACAAATCCAATGAAAGACAATCAAGAAATGTGTGTTGCTGGGCACAGTTGAGTGATTTCCCCTTCCTGGATCACTCTGATCAGGGATGTAAAGGGTGAAATACAGATGGAGTTAGTGTCACTATTAGAGTAGGGTGCATGCCAGATTTTTAAATAGAGTAAAGTCAAATTTTTGAGCATGTATGTTTAAAAAGACTTGCATTAGAAATGCAGTGTGAGATTCTACCAAATATATTTTTTCTGTGATGTGGAGATGGCCTTTGGCTGACTTCTTGCCACCTTCAGTTTGTGTCCTGTCAGCATCCCATGGTGAAAGAACTGATACAGGTTTAGAAAGCCACTGTGCAATCAGGAAATAAACCTTTGAATGAAAGAGGAGAGAAATGGGTCTGAACTGGAACAAATCCAAAATGTTTACTCCTTGTTGGGGGTGGGGGTGGGAAGGCAGATTTTTCTCAGAAGAATCTGTTGGTTGTCACAGCAGCAGTGAAGAAATGAAAGTAGTAGGCTCGTAAGGGTATCAAATGGCTTTCAAAAAGCTTGGGGTTCTTTGAGGCTTCTTCATTTCAGGCTTTTCCCCTCTTGGAAATTAGTCTCTTTTATATGTTCCTGACACTGTGGCTTGGAAATATAACTTGCTTAGTTTTCTATAAAGATAATGGCTTTCTGTTTTGAAGAGCTGTCTGCTTACACGCTGTGAGAAACCAAGACATTAGATCTTAAATGCAGCAGCCAGTTAGTATTTCAATTGTAGTACAAATTTATATAATTTAAAAATATATTAACATATTTATAACTCTTGTCTGAGTAGATTACACTTAACTACATGTGTATATATGTTGGAATGATTTATAACAGTCTTGTTATATGTAATGAGAGATTTTGCATGTATAAATATTTTTATTTTAAACTTTTCTCAAATGTATCAAGAAACTGGAAGCAGTTTTCTGTTTTTATTCTTTCCGTAGGCTTTCTCACATGTGTTTCTTACCCATCTTTTCTAGACTCACAACTAAACCTAGTATTTGTCATAAGGTAGGTGTTTAATAAATATTTGTGGCATAAGTAAAGGTCATGAAAGTCCGCTTAGTATTTCTGTGCTCCTTGTCCTGAGCAGCATGCTTTTATTTTTTAGCAGTTTGATTTTGTATTTTTTCAAAGTAGTAGGCATTTAAGAGTTGAATCAGATTTAGAAGCTTGATCCAGAAAAGTCTGGAAGATGATGAAGTTCAGAATACAGGTTTTATATAGTGGGGTGATAACTAGAGAGAAGGCATTTCCATCTTTTACCTACTTGATCTCAGGGAAATAATAATAGAAATCTAAGTTCAGCTGGCAGATATCTCACCCCAAGTGAATACTAAAGCCAGAAAAAACTCAAGAAAAAGATTCACTTATCCCAAGTTTAGACTTAGTATAACCCACTGAGTTGATCAGCAAGTATTTACTGAGTACCTACTACGCCCAAGGAAAAGAAGAAAGGAGCAAAAGATGAAAAGCTGCTTCCTGATATTCTAACAGCTGTAGTGTAAGATGGAGTTAGATGTAGCCTACCTCCACAGAGCAGCCCTTTGTGTCTCACACAGGAGAAATTGTCACACTGGCAGTAAGGTCCGTAAACACTTCCGTAGGGAGACAAGTGGCAGATGCACTGCCCACAGTAGCAGTCACCCCTTCCACTGCATGAGGGACGGTCGGGGGCCTCCTTGCAGGAATCTGTGCTCAGCATGTCCTCGCCACACTCGCAGTGAGGGCCCATGTGGCCCGGGTTACAGGTGCACACACCACACTGGAAGGAGCCGTTCCCATCGTGGCATTTGGAGCTGTTCACTTCCACTTCTTTCTGACAGTCACAGCTGCATTCTGGGCTGATGAGGAGATCCAGGGTGTCCCCCAGCCCCACAGGCTTTATGATAATGTGCCTGCCTTTTCTCTCACAGTTTGGTATACTCACAGTCACATTGAATGAAGCCTGGAAAAGAAAATACTCATTATCTGCTTCCTCCATTCACCAACCTGCAGGAGGCGAAACAGGGCTGTGGGGAAATAAGCATTGCTAAAAACAAGTGTATAAGGAAGTCTCTGCAATTCTTGGAAGAAATCCAATTTCAATGAGCTAAGCTAATTGCTACCCATCCAAATATGCTTCAGCCAGTCTACTGGCCACCTACTTACGGTTTCTCCCACTTTCATGTGCAAGCATTTCTTTTGGTGTGGGAAGAGGGTACCATTGCTACAGACAGCTGTGAAGGAGAGGTTGAGTCCCTCTGTGTCTCCTAATACTTCCAGCTCCACCTCAGACCGCAGTTCCTTTAGTGAAGACAAGAAGAGTAAAATGAAGTCACAACTGAAAAATTAGGGCCAGAAGAAAAAACTGTGAATCATGTTCATTAAACTACATATGAATAAAATTAAACTGGGTCTAAAAGAAATTCTCCATATCATTAAGCAAGAAGACAATGTGTGTGCATGTGTGTATCATATTTTATCTAATCTAAGACCTTAATTATAAGATACACTATTTTAATAATTAACCTGTGATGAAATACCTAGAGTGATTTGGCACGATACTGTATATGATAGACATTAGCCTGTCTTTCCTCTGAAATGCATTTCATCATTCTAAAGAATTTGGCAAATTCTCCTACCTTGAGTTGCACAGTTCAGCCTATAAAGGCAATTCTTTTGCTTATGTATTGCTAACATAATATAATAATAGCTTTCTTTACTTGTATGCGTCATTATTTCCTAGGTCCCATAAAGCAGCTGGTTGTTGCTTTTTAAAGAATACAGAATTGCAGACATTCCTCTAAGGATGAATATTTGCTTCACTGATATCAAATTTACACCCTGCTGCTCTGTTTTGGTACATTTCTGCATACATAATAACTTTTCATCTCAATGTCGAGTCATAGTGCAAACTTTCTGAAGATATTTTAAAATGGCAATTAAACTTAGCACTTCTAGGAGCCACAATGCATTTAAAAAGTTGAAATGATGATGATCACAATTGTCAATGAAAACTCCATCCTGATTGCTGCCTGGCACACAGTGGTTGTAAGATACCATTAATTACAAGATGGATCCAAATTTTAGAGGTGTTAAAATGTAGGGGGAAACTGTGCCTTCAAATCATTATTGGAATTAATTGAGTACCTATTGCATATTAAATGTGGGGTCAGGTCTGGGAAAAGACCAAATTTCTGCTCTCAAACTTATCATCCTATTTTTTCTATTTCCTTTTTACTTATATCATAAAAGTCTGTATTTTGGGGAAGAAAACCAAATTATAAAAAATCCAACTAGAATAGGGTAAGGGATGTAGCTCAGTGGTAGAGAGCTTGCCTAGCATAAATGGCCTGGGCTCACTCCTCCATACAAAAGAATAAAAATAAATTTGAAAATATTATGAATTAAGTTATTGTTCAAATCACTTAAAAGGCTTTGAGTCCATGCACCAATTTCATTTTTGACATTTTAAAAAGCATATTCAGCTTCAAATTTTCCTGAACTATAATTTTGCCAGCTGCATAGTATGACGACCCTTCCTTCTCTAAATTCTGCTTCTCCTGAAATCATCAAGAATTAAGACAGAAGTATGTTGGAGAAGTGGCAGGAATGAGTCAGTAGCAAAATGAGAAATGAGGGATGTGTCTGCAGGTGACAGCAATAATGAGGGCAGTGGGTGACATAATCTAACCTAAATGAAGGCAATCTCAGCATTGCTATAATTGAATATCATATTGCAAATTTAACCAGGAATATTTTAATACAAATTTCCCAGGGAAAGGACATCAATGTTAACTTCTATTTTTCATTACTTCATTAATTTATTTATGGAGCATCTCGTATGAGTCAGGGAAAGAAAACAAACCAGATGGATTTTTTTCTTGTAGTTTAAATCCTAGTGGAAGAGTTTAGCCTTGGGTTCATTGATATTTCTAGTAACATTTATTTATTTGTCTTAAGTCATTTTTTTATTCATTAAGTTTATTGGTACATTTTAGATATGCATTATGATCACATTCATCACTGGGAATTTGTACTTGTGTATGCTATATCTTGGTTCCTATTTTTTCCCATTCCCCTTCCCTCCCTTCAACCCCTCCACCTCTCCCTATTTACATAAGCTTTGTTTCCATTTTTTCTTCTTTTTTCATTTTTTCCCTTCTTTCCTCCCTAACTCTTAGTTCCTCTTCCCCTTTGAACATTTTCTTCCTATTTCACAATATCTATTATATATTTTGGTCCTCATTTACACTTTCAGTTTCTCACACCAGAAAAGCAACTCCATATTTACACATGTGTGTCCTATTTATTTCACTTAAGAGTATGGCCTCTCTATCCATCCATAAATGTCTCTAGTTTGTCTTTCTTTATGGCTGAGTAGTACTCCATATATATATATATATTTTTTTTAAACCCCACATCTACTTTATCCAATCACCAGTTGATGGGCATTTGGGATGTTTCCAAGATTTAGCCATTACAAATTGTGCCGCTATAAACATAGGTACTCATATATTGCTGTGGTATGATATTTTTAATTCTTTCGAGAACATGCCCGAAAGTGGAATAGCTCTAATGATAGTTTTCTGAGGAATTTCCACACTGATTTCCACAGTGGTTACACCAGTCTACCCTCTCACCAAGTGTGGAGAAGGTCTAGTAGTTTTTATTATATGGTTATAGGAGGAATTTAGTGACAGATGGTCAGATGAGTACACATCCATTACTTAAAATTTTTATATCAAGAATTAATAATCAACATGGCACTGTAAAATACTCAGCTGATGTTTGTAGCCACAAATTGTAAACACAAATTTCCTCTGTTCTACTAGAAGTCAATCAGAAGTATTTTATGTGTTCTCTCCATATATTCTCTTTCCTTCCATCCCTTTTTTTTAATTCCAAAGAAAAAAGTCAATCTCCAGGTCCCTATATTTTAAAGTCTTTTAATACATTTAAAAATAACAAGAGTATAATCACTGATTTGAATCAGTGCTATACCGTACTGCATAATTTACCCTGTGAATCATAAAGTTGCAGTAATAACTCCAGAGAAAAACTGTTTAGTAGAAAAATAATAGATGCTTCTTGATACTTTTAAGACAGTAAAACAAGGACACAAGATGTATTTCAAATGTTTAATGTCTTGATTTCAATTGCCCCGTAAGTTATGTGAATTATTTGGGACCATAAAGTGAGATGGAACCTTTGACAGGGCTAGCAGGGTCATGGATGAAGCTGTCAGACTGCAGGGAGGAAAAATTTTTGACAATCACTATTTTCTGATTTGTCTGATTTCTTTAGATGTTAGTAGCCAACACTGTTAAGAGTATTGCTATAAAAACATGGAATGTGTTATAATTCAGTGAAGGCTTGCTTTGTGATTTTATTTGATTCTACGCACTAAAACTTTAATGCACAAGAAGGAAGGTTTTGTTTAAACAATGTTTTGTTGACAAGTTTTCCTGCCTGGAAGAATTTCAAGTCTGAGCTAATGTGGTGATTAATTTTTTGAAGTGAAGTAAGCAAACTGAAATTTCTAAGGATTATCAGTGAGAAAAACCCTGTCCTCTTATTTTGATGGATACATCTGTATTTCGTTCTTTGAGTAAATGAAGTATTTGAGAAGAAATATCTTGCTTTTCCTTCTTCAGGTGAATTTCAGAATTGGTAGGGTGATGTCAAAACCACAGGGGAGGTTTTTATCCAAAGTGTGTAGCTTTCCATTCCCTTAAACTTCTCCAGAGATGTATGTGAAAGGAATCCAAGCACATCTTTTTAAAGAGTTTCCCAGATGCTTCCGGTAAGTCATTTATTTAAAGGTCACTAGTGCAGTCTATGCTAAGTACATGCTAAGTATGACTGCATGTGAGTCACTGATTTGCAATTTTCAAACATTACAAATTAGGACAATTTTACTCATTCGTCATTATGTAAATGCTGTTTAGAGCGAATTCTGGAGCTTTACTGCTCTCTAAAAATTTACTTTTTTTCATTCCTGTCCCAATTTCCTAATTTAGAGCTACATCTACATCTTTGTGTGGTATTTTTTTGTAAGTAAAGTCAAGAAAGGAGAATGACATTTAGGAACCAAAATACAGAAGAGTTGGCAAATGGCTATCCATTTTTGTCTAATGGAGTTAGGAAATGGGGACAAAAAAATAATAATTCTGTAGGTATGTATCTTAATTTAAGGGAGGAATTCTGTCCTTAGTCCTAATTCATGAAGTCAAGGCCAAAAATTACATAGGTACTCATTAAACAAATGGAAATTTTCCTGGTCCCCTAAAGTAGAGAATCTAAAACGTGGTGTGCTTGGTGTTATGATCTCATCTCATTAAACCTATGGGATTGGTTCTTCACATAATTCTGTTACTCTCTGGCAATTTACACTGAATTCTTTTTCAGACAGAGGAGAACTTAATTGTATGACTCATGGAGTCTCTTCAGTCAAATTAAAATTTTGCTGGCGACAGCGCTGCTGTTTGAACTCTAGGATCAGGCTTTTGACTTTTTACCTGCTGCTCCACCTTTCAGGAAGAAGATCTGCAAATGAAGTAAATAACATTTATATTTTGGCTACATTAATGCAGAGAGATTGTCTTTAGATAAGCACTGTTTCTACCAACAAACAAGAGGGCATATCTGCGAAAAAGAAGTCAACTTTCCGTAAAGTAAAGTATCATACATCATAAGCTGAGATGATCAGCTGGAGAATGTTTCCAGAGTCCTTGTGAAGTAGACCGACTGTGGTTCCAGGAATAAGTTTTGCATAATTCTGTAAACAAACAAACAAGACTGAGTCAATCTTTGCTCCCAGTAATGGAGAAATGTTAAATGTGGAGTTTAGCTTACTGGTTATGAGCCTTTATTTAACTCGCTGGGGGAAACAGGCTCCTGATAATAAATGGAGGTTTCCCTGATAGTGCAGCACCTACATCATGCTGCTTACTGAACTCAAGTGGGAAATGGATTGGCCAGAATTGCTTTGGGGAAATCTAGGATTTGTGGTTGGCTTAGTCTAGGACTGTGACTTATATCATGACAGGATTCATGTCTCAAATGATAACACTTAACTAATGTCTTCCATTCCTAGAGCACTGTTTGTCCAAAAACTTCTGAGTACGAATTTAGGAAATTCTTTCTCTTTTTGTTAACATTGCAGAGACCAAGGTTTGGCACTGAAAAAATTGAGTTGTTCTGTAAGTCATTTGGTTTGGTGGTCTTAGTGAAAGATCGCTTGGTGGACAAATGGAATGTACTATTGGACAGCTGCTGTTAACTCTCCCTTTTCAACTACTGGTAATGAGCTCTCCTTTAGAGGTATCAGCGTAGTCCAGGGTTCGATTAGAATTGTTCCCACCACATCATGATCATGTGAGTCAGAACATAGTTCTAACTGGTCTGTGTATGCTGCTTATGCTGCTTCCTTCCTCTGAGAACACACAGTGCCAGTTCATCACCACCCAGGTATCAAGCCTGGCCAGGGGAGGAAGCGAATTTTCCAGACAGCTGCATTTTACTTCTCTCTTACGTTTTATGTTTTAAAAGTTTATTTCCAAATGAAAAGCTTTCCAAAGTGTGTGATACACACTGTTGTAAAGGCTCATAAGAATGTACCAACTGATTTTTAAAGGAACAGAGTTATACTAATCATTATTAACTATCATTCTGTATGCATCAAAGACTTTCACAACCTATGAAGAGGTTGCAACTACACCATGTAAGCTCTGGTTGCTGTTTTGTTTCTTGTCTTTGTTTTATTTTTTTTATTTTTTTTATTTTTTAGTACCGGAGATCGAACTGGAGTCCTTGTGCTTGCGAGGCAAGCGGCGGAACCACTGAGCTAAATCCCTGGCCCTCTTGTCTTTGTTTTAAAATAAATTCTACCTTCTCCTTGTTAAACTCTTGGTATCATTAGCTGACTCATTTACTAATTTATTTGACGAAACAACATCTACTCAGTAAGCTAGTGTCACGTAAGTGTCATTAGTGTCATTAGTGCTAGTAATTCTGTATCACATAGATAACACTCTTTCTATCAGCTGTGGTCTTCTATGTTACTGTGTGTAATGAAATCAGAAGAATGAATTATTGAACTTGTATGCAGAAAAGAGTAAGCAAGCTTTGATAGATTTAAGATATCTCATATAGTTCCAACATAATTTAAATATGCTATCTTATTCTAAAGATTTAAGTGGTTTAGAAAGTGCACAAAAATGGAATTAGAATTAATAATTATCTGTAATTATGATAGCGATAATAAGTCCATAAGCCAGACAACAGGGATGAATGAGAGAAACAAATGGAGGCAGGGTGATGTTAGAACACAAAGGCAGGTGGGAAGTCCTGGGTACTTGCTAGATGTGAGTGTCTGTGTAAGTCCAAGCTATTTTACATGTATGGGGGAAAATGGGCTTTGGTTTTGATTTGTGGGTTTCCACTTATTTCAGTGTTCCACTTACTTCAGTGTTCACGTCTGAAGTTGTTGGAAATCTGAACTCTAAATAATGTTTCAGATGTGGCTGTGTTTTGACACTTCATTTTAAAATTGAGGGGGCCACAGGCAGTAATCCAGGTAATGTTCTTCACCTTAGTGCATGCCTCACATTACTGCCTGTTGGCGGAGGGCACTCTTCTATTTCCCTGAGTCAGGCAGAACTTGTAAAATACTGAGAAGGCACCGCTTCATCAACTTACCTCTTCAAATAAACACATGTCACAAAAGGCTGTGAAGCATGAGACCTGTGGTTAATAGCAAATGCCTAAATAGGGACTTAAGTTCACTCAAGTGGAGCTGGAATGTGTGTAAATTTGACTGATCCCAAGAGAGAGGCAGAGAGAACCTTTAGAGGTCAACAAAGAAAGGTTTAGATTCTTTGAAAAAAGTTTCAAGGCTCTTAGCTTTGCATGAAAACTGCTATCCCTGAACTCCATCCTGGTATGTCCAAGGAGGCGGGGTCATGGGAATTTTCTGTAAGCACTAGTCCAAGGAGCCTCCAGATTTGGGGTTAATTCTTGGCTAATAAAGCTGAACCCATTGATTTCTTAAAGCATGAGTATGATCCCACGTGTGGTTTGACATTTGCCATTTGCCTATTAGAACAAGTGGGTAACCTTAATGGCATTAGCTGCTTACCAGCAGAGCAAGACTATAAAGAAGGTGGAAGCTAGTAGGAGCAACCAATGATAATGCTGACAATTGTGGAGAGGAAAACTATTAATTAATTTCTGGATCATGATCTCCTCAAAGCATTTCAAATAATTAACTAAAACAAGGGCAATTTGGCTTTGTTAGTGAACACTGTAAAAAATTATACCTTAAATCTGGTATTATTATGATTACTGTAAATATCATATATCAAATGCCTTCTTTCATTAAAGTCCTAAGGTGCTATTATAAATCATCATGAATAAACATGCTTAATGTTAGAAAAAGGGTGATTTTGCATGCCTGGATGTGATGAATTATAGTACTGTGGCTCTGAAAGATGATGCTTGGATATTAGAAATGGTGACTTCTGTAAACATGATGTTGCCTGAGCTGATTAAAAATGCAGGCTCCTATGCTTGGGCTTGAATTCTCTATTATTTTATCTGTCGATTACCCTACTTATAGATTTTCTCCCTTCTTCTCTGCTATGCCAACCAGGAGTTCCACAGGTTGCTCTTCTCAGTCACTCTGATTTTACTCCATCCCCATCTCAAAAAATATTTCTTATGTGTCCTAGAGTTGGCATTTGCTCCCTGAAATTCTCCTCCTTGTCAAGGATACAGAATTAGAGGTGGACAGGAGGCATTTAGTAGACAGACATCAGAGGAGACGGAGGACAGCAACTGACTTCACATCTGCACTCTCTGGGCTCCTGTCACAGAGCATCTCCATGTTCAGCACCACAGGGTCTAATCATCAGAACCAGCTGTCAGGTGTAGACTTTTGGTTGGCTCAGGGCAAAGGAACATGTGGTCAGTCACACTCCTGCTTCCTGGTTACTATGGACAGGCTGTTTGTTGGCTTTCTCTTCAGAGCTTCTGGCTGAGGCCCTTGGCGACCCTCTCATGCTTTTGGTAATGTCTTGGTGTTCTTGCCCCAAAAAGGAGAGCTCCTGACATGACCTCCATTCCTGATTTGACTGCACCTCCTGTTGGATATATCCTCAGAGCCTGGTGACTTCTGGGTCCATGTTTAATATTAACGGTATCTTTGCTGGAGATCTTGTTTGGGGTTCTGCCTCAGATTTGGTGGTGATTCTATCCTGGACCCTTATGTTCCCCTCCAGTGACCTTTTGGATATAGTCTCAAAGACTCCTTACCTTCTTAGAGCTCACTAGCCATCATTTTATAGAGACCACGATACTCATGCCCCTCAGAGCGTGAGGAATCCAAAATCAACTTGCCACATACCATCTAGAAGCATTTTCAAAAAAATCATGTAAAACCAACTAGAGCAACAACCAGCCATGTCTCTTTAGGCTCTGTGCTTACATTTCTCTTTCTATGAAGCCTTACTAACACATTACTACTATCGCTACTTCATTTTATGCTCAGCAATGACATAAGATTAGCATTGCTAGTTTTTAATATATTAGCAACCTGCATCAATGTTTATATTCTTAAATATACTTACTAAATGTTTGTTTATAGCTACACCATAGCTAAATTATGTAAATGACCTATAGTCCATCACCAAATGAATGGATAAAGAGTATGTGGTAAAATGCACAATGACATTATACTCAGCCATAAAGAAGGATAAATTGAAGTCATTTGTTGGAAAATGGATGGATCTTGAGATCATAATGCTAAGTGAAATAAATCAGACCCAGGAGGTTAAATATCACATGGTCTCATTAATATGAGAAACTCAAACTATCAATAATATGAGAGCAAAATAAAGAGAGATGGGAGAAAACAGGGAAGTAGACTTTAAGGATGAGAAGTGATCTGGGAAAGGAGGGAGAGGAAAGGTCAGCAGGGGAGGGGGAGTGAAAATGATGTGTTATGTATGTACCACTTTCTCAATGTGAATGTAATTATTACATATCATAGATATATACTGATAAAAAATACATTCACTAAATGATTGGCTTGTATAAACTGAGAACTCATGATGCTATATAATCTGCTCACTAATATTTCTAATCTTTCAAAGTTTTCTTGTCATTTCTTTGTATCCTTTTGGTCAGTGGCTCTTGTCTGTGCTCTTTCTCTCTGAAACTTCAATGGAAGTATAATACACATATGTTGTGTTCGAGTAGTAAGTATACAATTCGATGAGTATTTAAAAAGTGAACAACCAAGGATAACCTCATGAAGATCAAGCAACCAAACATGTACTGCTTTCCAGTTATTACTCCTCCCCTTATAGCATTATTTTGACTTTCATTGCTATAGAAGTCAGGGGAGACATCTTTATGGCCTCAGGCTTTAAAAAGTTTCTTAAGTAGGACACAAAAAGCATGACTTACAAAGGAAAAGATGGATAAACAGGATTTAAAAGTAATGCAATTCCAATCAAAATACCAGCAATTATTTTGTGGATATCAACAAACTTATTAAAAAGACATGAACTTTGGGACAAGGCAAAAGGCCTAGAATGGCTAACTTAATACTGAAGGAGAAAAACAGAGTTGGGAGACTGATACTACTTGACTTCAAGACTTACTCTAAAGTTACAGGAATCAAGACAATGTGGTTTTGACAAAAAAAAAAAAAAAAAAGACAAAGAGGTCAATGGAACAGAATACAGAGCTTAAAAATAGACTCATAAATAGAACCAACTGATTGTTGATGTAGAAGCAAAGCCACCACAGTGGAGTAAAAATAGTATTTTCAACAAAAGGTACTGAAGCAATTGGACAGCCACATGCCAAAAAAAAAAAAGGAATCTAGACACACACTTTATACCTTTCACAAATATTAACTCAGTATGCATTGCTGACTTAATTGAAAATGTAAAACCATAAAATCCCTAGAAGATAAGAGAAAATCTAGGTGATTTTATTGGTGATGTTTTAGATTTTAAAAAATGCATGATTTAAAAAAGAATTGATGAGCTGGAAACTTCTGTTCTATAAAAGACAATGTCAAGAGAATGAGAAGACAAGTCGCAGACTAGGAGAGCATTTGCAGAAGACATATCTGATAAGAGTTTGTTATCGAAAGCATACAAAGAACTCTTAAAACTCAACAAGGAAACCATCCATTTGATTTAAAAGTGAGCCAAAGGCCTGAACAGATATCTCACTAAAGAAGATACACAGATAACAAATAAACACATGAAAAGATGCCTCATATCATCTGTTGTTAGAGAAATGCAAATGAAACAACAATCAGATACCATTACAAGCCTATTAGAATGGCCAAATCTGAAAAAATGACAACACTGAATGCTTTCTGAGATATAGAGCAACAGGATCTCTTCTTCATTCCTGGCTCAAGAGCAAAATGGTCCGGCAACTGTGGCAGTTTCTTGCAAAACTCTATATACACTTACCATATGATTCAGCAATAAAACTCCATAGTACTTACCTAAGGGAGTTGAAAACCTATAACTAAACAAAACTTACAGATATCTGTTTATACTAGCATTATTTATAATTGCCAAAAAACCTGGAAGCAACCTAGATGCTTTCAGTAGCTGAATGGATAAACTGTGGCATATTCAGACAATGGAATATTATTCAGTACTAAAAAGAAAAGAGCTATTGAGCTATGAAAAGGTATGGAGGAATCTTAAATGAACATTATTCAGTGAAACTTATATGAAAAAGATATATCCTATATTATTTCAACTATATGATGAGGAAAAGGCAATACTATGGATCCAGAAAAAAAGGTCATTGCTGGAGGGTAGGGGCAGAAGACCCGCCTAGCATATGCAGGGCCCTTGTTTGATCCCCAGCACTGCTAAATAAATAAATAAAAATGTTTTAAAAAGATCATTGGTTGTCAGAGGTTGGGGGAGGGAGGAATAAATAGGCAGAGCATAGAGGATTTTTAGGGCAGTGAAACTGTTACAGACAGCTAAGCTAGGCAAAAATATTATACACAGGGCTGTATCAGACAGGGCTAGGTCCTCGAGAGTCAGGACAAAGGTAAAAACACATTACAACTGTGCCAAAGGCACATCTGTTAGAGGCCAGGCCTCAAGATAAAGACAAAATGACCAGGTCTAAGGTAAGTGGTAACACCTGGTCTAATGAAGTCTAGATAGACATCAGTCACCTCCATGGATAACCAGGACTCTTGGACTCATTCCTTTCTAAAAAGTTCTTTGTTCCTTCCGTGTACACTTGCCACATAACTTGCTTCCCCATTGGATTGATGTTACCCAAGCGACTATACTTAAAATCTTAGTGGTTGATCATAGCTTTAACCCACATTGTCTATGTGGTTGTGCTTTATAAAACTCCCCTGAGAAGCGGAGTGCTCAGCTACCCATTTAGGACCCTTCCTGCCTCACAGGAGCTATCCTTTCAATAAATATTTCCTATTCTTAACCTCTGTTGTTCCTATAAGTTATTCTTTGATTTCAGAGAACACAAACCAAGCATATCAGATATCTAACAGGTTAAGAATTATAATATTTCCCTTATATCATTTAAAGACCCCATTCCATCTCCTATATCATCCCTACATCACAACTACCCCATAAGATGCTGCATTGGTAGATATACACCATTACATATTTGTCAAATCCTAGAATGTACAATGTCAAAAGTGAACCCTAATGTAAACTATGGACTTCAGGTGATAATGATACATTGATGTAAATTCCTGGATTTTGGTGGGGGAATGATGATAACTGGGGAGTCTTCGCATGAACAGGACAGGGGATATATGGGAAATCTCTGTAGCTTCCACTCAATTTTGCTGTAAACCTAAAACTGCTCTAAAAAATAAAGACTATGTTTTAAAAATTAAGAATTTCTGTTCTCAAAGAGATACTTCTAAGAGAGTGAGAAGGAGCAATTGATAGGGAGAAGTTATCTGTAGTACATGCAAATGACAAAGGATTTTTACATATCACCAAAAAAGACAGCCTATTAAAAACAGATATGGAAGTGGCAAATAAATATGTTAAAAGTATTCAGCATCATTAGTCCTTAGAGAAATATTAATTGAAACCACAATGACATGGCAGTTGGTACCCACTAGAATGGCTAAAATTTTTTAAACTGTAAATTTAGAACACGACCTCAGACACATAGTTGGAATGTAAATTGGTACAACTACTTTGGAAATGTAGTTCCATACTGTATCTACTAAAACTGAACATAAGCACAGTCTCCTAGCAATTCTGAGGTAGGATAGGAGAAATAAAGATAGGCAGAAAGGAGATAGGGATATCATAACTTTAAAATTGTACTTTTAAGAGAACTACTGTTTCAGAGCCCAATAAAAGTTATCCAAGGTTACAGTGCTGTCGTTTTGCCCTTCTAGGCAACACACTCCAAAATTCTTAACAGTCTCAAAAGATACAATAAGCTTTTAGACTGGGCCCATGCTGCCAGGCATGGTGGTGCATGCCTGTAATCCCAGCACTTGGGAGGCTCAGGCAGGAGGTTTGCTGAAAGTTCGAGGGCAACCTGGGCTACATAGTGAGTTCAAGGCCCGCCTGAACTGCATACCAACACCCTGCCTCAAAAAAAAAAAAATTGGGCCCATCCTTTTCTTCAGATATTACAGATTCATAAATTCCATAGACTTTCACCCTCAAGCAAGCAGCACTGTTCACTGGGTACCATAACTCTAAACTTCATACACAGGAAAAGATTTGCATTGTAATCTAGCTCACTAGTGGGTAACATGACAGACCGAGATACTAGGAATAGCATACACACCTAGTCTATTCCTACATCACCAGCCTTGAGGACACCTCCAAAACCACATACATACCCCAGCCTGAGACCATAATGTGTCCCATCGTCAAGTGCCTGCACTTGCTTCTGAGTGTGTACTTCTTTGATGCTGCCTAATAAATCTGCCTATGCCTCTCACAGATGAGTCCTGCAACTTTTTTCTATGACAACTCAAGAACCTACTCTGGCTTGAGGGTTAGTCTGAGGCCCCCACCTCCTCTTTGAGGGGACCTCCTCAGACTCCATCTGGTGATAATTCTATTCCAAGATATATACACCCAACCAAAAATGGGCCCACGGGATGTGGCTATTCTCGGACAAACAAGTGCACAGAGAAACATTTGTTGTTATTGATGCTGTCATGGTGACATTTCTGAGTAATCCAGATGTCATTTAAATTACAGAAAGTACAGGCAGTTCTGAAAGGGGCTCAGATTTATCAAATACTTGGTCATAAGGAATAATCAGTTCCTACACGATTCTTTCTAGCCAAGTATGGAACCAAGGGACATATCACCAGGCAAGCTTTTCAGTTCTCATAGGCAACTCATCTCATCTCATCTGCCTCCTATGTCTCTCCCATTCCTTAGGCCTGGCTCCAAGGATTAAACCCCCATAAACTGAAGTTACCAGTGTAGAGAGACAATGCAAAAGGATGGAGAGGTCCTGATAGCTCCAAGCACTTCTTTATACACCTCAGCTTCAGAAGCCCCGGGCCTCTGGGGAATCAGTTGTTATGGGTACCCTTGGACAGCCTTAGGGAAGTGGCAGGAATGTATGGGGAGAGGACAGCTTCTACCTGGATCTCTGGGGAAGTATAAAGAGCCCACTCCACAGACAGAAAACAGTGTCCAGAGCCTGCTTCCTACATGCCCAGGGTGGAATAGCTAGAGCTAATATTCAGGCCTGGCTGTGTCATCCCTTTCAGTCTTCACAGAAGCCCTATTATTTGGGTACCATAATTATCCCTGTTACACTGCCAAACTCCTGAGACCCAGAGACTGTAATGTGTCTGAAGTCATCCACCAGGAAGCAGAGGTGGACCCACCTCTGCCTGGCACCAGATCTCTTAACAAGACCACTTCTGTCAGGTGCCTGGCAATGGCTCTCCTGCTCCTGTGACATCACTGTTGAGCCCAGGAGGTTAATGAGTCAGCCTGAGCCTAGGTACATTAATTTTCTTGCCATAACAAGGTAGCATAAACTGGGTGGCTTCCAACAGAAATTTATTGTTTCACAGTTCTGGAGCTTAGGAGTCTGAGATTAAGGTGCAGCAAGTGTCAGCCTCCCTCTGAAACCTGTAGGGGGGAATCCACCCTTGCTTCTTTCTAGCTTCTGGTGATACAAGCAATCCTTGGCACTTTGGCTTGTGGATGCATCCCCCCTCTCTAACCCTGTCACGATGTGTTCTCCCCTCAAATGTCTGTTTCTCTGCAATTTCCCTCTTCATATAAGGACAATGCTGTTATTAGATTGAGGGTCTACCTTTTTCCAGTGTGACCTTATGTTAACTAACTGCATCCACAGTAACCCCAGTCTGGGGCACTGAGCATTAGATGTTTAACATATCTTTCTGGGGACATGATTCAACCCATAAAGACAGGGATGAGTTCTTTTGATTTCTTTAACCTTGTACCCCTGCTTTAAACTGGACAGTTGAGTACCTTGCACAGAGGCTGTAAGGGGTAGAAACATATCCTGACTCTATAGCAGGTGCTCTGTCTTTTTCACCAGGCCCCTGCAGGAGGAAGTGGTGCTGATCCCAGAAGCAAATGAAGATGAGAGTCTCATTAGCAAGTTAAGATAATAATGATTTGTATGTGTGGACTGGAGGTTATAGAATACTTTTCTACCCCAAAGCAAAAGGAAGAAAGAAAAAGAGGAGTAGCCATAATGACTTTCCAGCTCAAAGACTACATCTTGAAAGAATTAGGAAGTAGCAAAAGCATAGAGACAGAAAAAATTTCCCAGGGGAATGTATTGTGTTATTTATCTGGTCCAAGGAAAACAGCTCTTTGCCGGTGGAGGCTTGCTTTTGTAGAGCACTGTGCTTCTTCCAGAACTTGTGGGGGGGGGTGCTGAAATAAGTCCTTATGAAGGCAATCATACAGCTTTCTTCCTGTGGGGTCTTTCTTTCTCATAGGGTTTGATTTCTCTGGTTTTGCCATTCATTAGCAGTAAATGCAGGGGTACCTATATTATGCAAAAGTTTACCCCCAGGCTCGACTATGTTACTAGGACACTCAAGATTCCAAAAAAGAACATGTAATTGTTTCTGGCACAAGGGTAGAGTGAATGTCTGTCTCTGGGCTGCATGATATCTGCTTTGCCTTCAGGCTTTCAATTGTCAGCCTTCCACAGTCAGGCAGGTAGAGATGGGAGTGTGCTAATTAGATCAGGTGCTTGATCTTGAAGTCTGTACCAGCAATGACTAGGTAGTCGGCTTCGGAACTTTTGAGCACTACCTGTCTTTCTCCCAGTCTGCCTGGAATGTAATTATCTTGTCAGCCCAGAAGCTGTAGTGCACCTCTGAATGAGTGCTTGGCAGCAGTAACAAAGTGATAAAGGAAGACGAATGGACCCACAATGCATGACTGTTCTGAGACAAACAAATGTACCAGAGGCACTGGAGGATGGAGACTCAGAGAACAAAGAAGCTGCCTTGAGTATTTGTTACTGAGGATACTTCAGATCTTCTCTTAACAAGATTACCTTGCCTTTTGAGAGTGATTGCAGACCTTTGCTGGGGAATGCAAGTCCTTAAGCTTTAGAAAGCCTTTTAAAATGGGAAGCAATGTGGGGTTCAGTAGCAGCCTATGCGGTTTGCCAACCACTGACAGGTAATAAAACTTTGAAGGATGACAAGTAGGAAGGAGATGAAGGGGACAAGAAAATAGCAAGCAGGTGTATGTGTAGGGACTACAAAAGAGCTCTCAGCCCTCCATACTGCAAGTGTGGTGGGTGAATCAACAACATCAGCATTTTCTTGGAGCTTGTTAGAAATGTAGAATTTCACGCCTAGCTCAGACCCCCTGAATCAGAGTCTGCATGTTAACAAGCCCGCTCAACATGATTGGATACACCAGAGGAGATTTTAAGAAGAAAATATTGTACCTCCATCTCAGCCCCAGACTTGCTGATTTAATCAGATTGGGGTATAGATTTGACATTTAATTTAAAACAAACAAAATAAAACAATACAAAACACTCCCTAGGTAGTTCTGATGAGCACCAAAGCCTGTGAACCACTGGTTCAGAATGGTCACTTCAGAGCGGGTTGTAATTTGGAAAATAAAGGTATTATGTTTTAAAGCCTATTTTTTAAGCCTTCATTCATGTGAAGTTTTCAGCCTGTCTCACACTCAGCAACAAAAGTGGTTTTATTCAAGATGCCTATAGATTAGCAGTATGCTTTCCTCTCTAGGCCGCTAAGATTGGGGTATTTGCTTTCAGCTTTTTTTCCCCACTTTATTCCCTTCTTTTTCACCTCACTCCAGGCTAACTGAACTAATTTTAATTTTTCAAACACACTGAGCACTGAATCCTTTGCTGCCTCAGGACTGTTAAACATGCCTTCTCCTCTTGAAAATTTCTCAACCTTCACTTCTTCCAAGGAGTCCTCCTACAAGATCCTAAGAAAGATCTTACTCTTTTTCCCCTTATAACCCCCCATTGTAGTATACTATTCTTTTCTATTTCTCTGATAACTTTAAAAGTTGTACTTGGTTATTTGTTCATTATTTTTTGTCTATTTACCCCCCAATAAACTAAACACATGAGGGTAAAATAGAGCATTTTTAAGTCTCTTCTATTCTCCCAGTGCCTAGTTCAGGGTTTAGCACAGCACACATAATAAAAGGATGAATAAATAAAAGGTTCAATCCTGTGGGCTATATTTTTCCTATCACTTATTTCTGTAAGTAACTACACTCATGTGTTTCCTTATGGTCTAGGAGGCTTTTCAAGCAACAATGGTAGAGCTGAGTAGTCATGACAGAAACCAGATGGCCCACAAAGCTTTAAGTCACTCTCTGACTCATTAAAAGGGTACCAGATAAAACACAGCATGGAATTTGAATTTCAGAGAAGAAAGGGGATAATTTCTAATATAAGTGTATCCCCAATGTTGCATGGAACATTCTTATACTAAAGACTGTCATTTAAAATTCTAGTTTAACTGGATATCCTATTTTTTATGTGCAAACTCTAGTAACCATATGAAATAAGTGTGTCAAACTCTGAATTAATAAAAATGAAAACAAAAAAAGTATGCCCAAACTATGCAAGCTTAATGAATATCTTTCAAAATTTTCTGTTTACTTCTGGAAGATTCAATACTGAAGAGGCAAGAAAATATGAAATTATGCTATAATTAATATTAGCTTTTTTGTAGCCCCTCCCAGATAATTTGACATGAAATCAAAACACACAACTCTTCTAAACTTTATGTCCAGGGGGCTGTCAGTTTAGTTTGTCCTCCGGTGTATGGATACCATCTGTGACCATGACCATTTAGAAGGCTGTTCCATGTGGAAAGTACTTTATTCCAGTTAGACTCCTGCATGGTGCTCCAAATTGGGTGCATGCCCTGTAAGCACAGCTGTACCATGGGCCAGACTCACAAACACCAACATGTACAGAGTGGCCAACTCCCACCATAGCAGGCTTCAGGGCATGGACAGATAACTAAATGAAACAGGACTTCTCCCTTCCTGTGGGACCCAGAGAGAGGACAAGGAAGAGTAATTCCAGAACCCTGAGCCCTTTGTGTCTCAAAAAGGAGCTTTGTTTAGACATTTGAGTCCTCACCAAAGGGCCACTCTCAAGGATAAAAAGAAAGAAGGTACTAAAAGGAATTAGTTGTTTTATTAAAGTTAGAACATGAACACGTGAAAAGGTTCCCATTGTGAATGTGTAAAAAAGTAGCCAGCAGAAAGAATGTAGTACATGTTCAGGCTTAGGGCTAAAAGTGACAGAGAGACAAGTTTGTCTTTACATCAAAGTACACATCCTAATGTACGGCAACCATAGGCTCAGTATTTTGTAGGATGACCTTGATATCATTTAATATTATTTTTTGTTAATTAAAGTGATTGATGTCTAACTAAACACAATTTAATATTTTATGCCTTTCTAAGACTGTAGATATATGAACTCATTAAATATTTTGGGCTGCCATTCCACCACTCCTAGGGCAAAGGAAGTGAGCCACTCAGGCACCCAGCAGCACCATCACCACCACCCCCCCCCCATGGAAATGAGAAGACACATAAAGAAGCCTCAAAAACAGACTTCCAGATCACCTATATCAATCACAAAGGGAAATGAGATGGAACACTCTAATATTCAACCACCTGGACTCCCTGAACTGGCAACAAAAGAGGACCTGGAAAAAATGAAATCAGAAATAATTTCTCAGATAAAAGCAAAGATTGTGCCCATAGCGCAAGACATGATTAAAAAAAATCTAGAAAGGACACAGTTAAAAAAATAGAGGAGCTGAGGAGCATGATGGAATCCCAATATAGGAAACAAATGGAATCCATAAAACAGATGCAAATAGATTTCCAGGACATGAAAAACTCCATTGAAAGTCTACACAG
>NW_004624732.1:5334809-5429770 GCF_000247695.1 Heterocephalus glaber | reverse complement strand
GGAAGGCCTTGGAATGGGAAAAAAATAAGAACCAAGAGAGATTATGTAAAGGTGCAAATTTCCAATGATGAATGTCATTATACTGTATACCTAAAATGTACCAATAAAATTCATTTAAAAAAATTTTTTTAAAAAAGAAAATATAATAAGAAAATATAATTTTTCAAAATAATTGGAGCTCATGGTAATTCCCTCCTCAGGATCTGTCATTGGTACAAAAGCCAGAGGTCACTGGTCCAGTCCTTTAATGACTAAAATCAACTTGTAGAAATAATATGTACACCATGTAGTTAAGCTTATAAGCCATATTTATGTAATTATAAATGTACTATATTTTTATAGAACAGAAAACAAGTGTGAAAATAATGAACCTTAAATTTAGGATACCCATGACATCTATGGAAAGAAAAGAGGAGATCAGACCAGTATTGGGTAGTTACATAGGTAGGCAATTGTATGTGAGATGTTTAATTTCTGTTAAAAAAATCATAACCAAAAAGTTAAGATCTGAGAAATATTGGCAGTGGGTATGCAGGTGTTCACTATATTACTTATTTTTCTGTATGCTTATGTATCTATCATCACAGTAAACTCTACCTGTCATCAGACCTGGTGCCCCCATTTTGCCCCTTTGATTAACCAGTGATGGTGATTGCCAAAATAGTAGCAGGTCTTGGTGTCCAGTCAATGGCATAATTCTCCCTAGAAGTGTTGCCTGTTCTTACCACTCAGAGCTTTAAAAACCCAGAATCAAAGACTCTCTTCAAGTCTACACACCTTTAAATTGCTCTATTCATCTAAATTAACAGCAATAGTAAAGAACCCTAGGTCAAGTGTTTCCTGGCCTTGGCAACTCTGTCATGTAAAAGGAATTCACTTATTGGTTCATGTGTCAGGGATCTCTGCTCAACCCTTGGGCTATGTGCTTTTAAAGTGATGTCAAAGTTGGTCGCTTTACTGTTCTTCAGGTAAGCTAGTGTTTGGAAATGGGCATGGTCTGTTCCTACAGGAGCCTGGGTTCAATTCTAACTTATCTCAGTGGTTGAAGCTGGGGACTGTCTATATGCAAATCCTGGTTCTTACAACTTGCTCTGCTATTTGGGTTCTACAGCCATAAAATGTAGACTAATTGATAAAATGAATGGAAAATTCTCAAACCCCAGACTGTCACCTAATAAGCTTTGTTGCAGATCATGCTGGGGCTTCAGTTTTGATCCTTATAAATTGGAGGGCTTGGTCCAGCACTTGATACTATTAGCATTCAAAGCGGTTTGATGATTGCCAATTATCCTGCTGCCCCTTATAACGAAAATGGTGAATAGAAAAGAGAACAAACTCTGACACATGAAAACTCTGGATCCTTAGCAAAACTCTGCCGGGGGTTCTCTCTTTAAAATACAAGTCTCTAAAATGTTCTCATCCTGTTTTTTAAGCTAATTATTGATTTAAAGGTCTGTGATTGCTCTGTGAGACTTCTTGAATTAGGCACTGTGTCTTATTCTCTTAAATAGTCACAACTCTGGCCTGGTTTATGAGAAGTGCCTGTGAAATATTTGATTAATGAATTAATGAGTGAATAAATGACTAGGTAATCGGTGGCATCTCAGCCCAATAATATGCTAGACATTCCAGATGTTGGGTAAATCTTGAAATATTTAGATCTTGTATTGAAAGAATCTCATCTTATATTTTCACATGGGCTTGGCCTAATAGGACACATCCATAAATCCCAATTTAAATCTGTACTTTTTTCTTTATGCGTGTTTATTTTCCAGACTATGAGGCTTTGAGGTCTTTAGCAGAAGAGTACCATTTGTGGTCTGAAGGATAACTACTTATGATTTTTCATGACTGGGATTTATTAATTAGCCTGGAAAGTACTCCTTACATCACTGCCTGGTAATCTGAGGACATGAATTTTATTTCCAAATCCTCCCTCTCTGAGGATGTTTTCATTAATGAGGAAAGTATAGGCAGCTGGCTGTCCTTAGCCTTTGTTTCCAGATACTATCTATCGAGGAGAAATCAAAATACTTTGCATTATACTTGGATTAACAGCAATTTGCTAATTCCATGGACATTTCTCATAATCCAGAAATATCCTTTACCACAGATGGTTTTATTTTCACTAAAATATGAGTTTGGAATATCCAATTAAAGGATAGGATTGATAAGAGAGAGAGAGCCACTTTCTAGATTTTACCCTTAAAGTAGCCACAGTAGAGTTCACTTAACTTTGCTATCCATGTGGAGGTCATTGGAATCCATGGTAATTTCCTCTTCCCAGGGTTAGTCATTGGTGGTTAAAGCTGGAAGTCATAAGATCCAGTCCTTTTATTTTATTAAAAAATGGATTTTATTTTATAAAATCAGAGGGATTTCCACTTAAGCAAAATTGTTTTGATCTTTTCCAATGAGAATATTAAAAAAAAAAACCCAGTAACTGAAGAGGATAACAAATAGCAAAAAGACCCAAGTACTTTTTCAGCACTGGGGATGAACTCAGAGTCCCTGCACTGAGCTACATCCCCAGTTCTTTTTATTTTGAGACATGGCCTCACTAAGTTGCCCAGGCTGTGCTTGAACTTGTGATTCTTCTGCTTCAGCCTCCCAGAGTGCTGTGATTGGTAGTATGTGCCACCACACCCAGGTAGGGTCCAATTTTTATTCTATCTCCCTCCCTATTTTTCCCTGTCTCCTTTCCTCCCTTGCTACAGGGAAAAATGAAAAAGAGACAGGAAAAGAATGAAAGAGTGGAAAAAAAAATGGGGTACTGATTGCTGGAAAGTGGAAACTTGTGTACAGTCTGTGATTTTCACAAACCACACAAGCACATCAGCTCGTAGCATACTGTGGCTGCTCTTTGTCCAGCTTTTAGACCTAATGGTCATCAAGGGGAGATAAATGATCAGTTTTCCTTTCATGGCCCGGTAGGAAGGCTGTGGCACTTCTCCAGCAGGTTTGTCCCAGGACAGATGGCAGATTGCTGCTTTCCCTCTGGGCTATCTGGGAACAGGGCAGAAAAAGGAAGCAGAGACAGCCAGGGCTGCTGAGGACCCTAGCAAAGGTCAGCGTCCCTGCTCTAAGAAATGGGTTCCCTCAATCTCAAACAGTATTTGTCATATAAAACTCTTAAGTCCCCATTTAGAGCATGTGATCCAACTTCAGAAAAGATGAGGGACTTTATTAGCCTCTTTCATTCATTCAACAAACACTGAGAATTCATCCTGAACAGGAGGATGAGCAAGAGCCACCATCCTCCACAAAGACTGATAAATGAGGACTTTTTGTCTCCAGAGGAGAGGGCTCTTTGGTGGCATAAAAATCTGTTTGTACCCCTCTCCCCATACTTTAGATACAGGGACATCAATTAGTTGATACAGATGTTAGTGAGTAAACTGTCAGTGACTGTTACCAATATTATTCACTTTTTAAGTGCTGTGTTTCAATGTCACATCACAAACACCAGGTCATATAATAATTATTTCTATTAACTTCACAAAAGACATCTTTTTCAGCCAGATGTAGCTACTCTGAAAGGTATGATTTGATAATGTAGTTAAAAAACACACTAATTTAATTTCATTTTATCTTACTATCTTGATAGCAAGGAGAGACTAGTCAAATTAGACAGTTAGGGTTTAGTAGCCTGATGCTATATTAATGTAAATTAACAGTACACACTTAAAAATAATAAAAGTGATATAAACATTTTTTTAAAACTTAGGTAATTGAATCCTGGTTCAAAATGATATTTAGCACTAGAATATAATACACTACCTGCTGCTCAACCATCTATCATTATCTTTTGAACACTATAATTGGATAAACAGGAAACTATTCATAATAATAAGTTAGTTCAAAATCATGTGTTTGCTGGAGTCTGGGGTGCACACTGCAGTCGTAGTGAACTGAAGGTAAAACCGCTGATTGCATCCCTTCCATTGTTAGTTCATCTCTCTTGCAACAACATACAGCAGCACAATACACTTGGGCAGTCCAAAGCACTTTGCCAAAATGACTGAAAAAGCAGTCATTTCTCCTGCATTCCATGAGTGAGCAACATAAATCTTGTTTGCTGCAAGACAGAGCTGCCATTGAACCTAACCCATCCCCTCCCTGCTGGGCAGATAGTTATGCTTAGCACATAACTTGGGCAAATAATTTGCCTTCTGCAATTTCCATTAGGCCTCACCACTTAGTTGCTCTATTTATCTATTTTTCAATGATTCTTTGGTAGTTATGGTCCTTACATCACAGCTATCCAAACATTAGTTTACACAGGACTCCTGCACACTAGGGCTCCTTCTAAGAGATTTAAATTGAAAGCCAACACAGGCTGTTATTGGTCTATTTTCAGTTTTCGTTATCAATAAAACAAGAGATCAGCATTTTCATGCTGTGTGAAACTTTTAGGAAATGCAACATTACTATCATTATCTTTAGACCAGGCTGCTGCTGGCCCTACTAATGCAGATGGAATGATGAACCCATCAGAATAAAAAAATAAAATAATGAATTGACCAGAATCACCAAAAGAGCTGCTGACCAGGTCTGCTCCCTGGCTCCCTGAAATGTCCCTTTGAATTTAGAAGAGCCTGGCTAGCAAAGACCACAGATCATGACAGAACATAAATCGGCCTCATAATGAGATTAGTAGGCAGGCAGAATAAATGTCTTGCTGTTATATTAGAGGCAGGCTTTAATCTTCTGTTTTTCTTGAAAATGTTCATTTCTTTTGCAACAGGGAACCATGATGCAACCTTAAATCCAACAGATTTTGTTTTACCACATAGGTCTTTTTCATCTACCTCTGTCTTTTTAATAGCAGTTTGGGGGAGGCACATAAACGAATAGTGAGTCTCAAAGATTATTACCAAAGAGAGCTATGGGAACCTATGCTCATGGTCATCAATCCTGTTCCCCAGACTCCCTTTTGAAGGCAAGTTTTGTGTAGCTTCCTCTCCCCTGCCTAAGCTGGAGCCTGCTGGGGAGGAGGTGCTGTGACCCCCAGGGTCCTCTCACTTTAGTCTTAAGGATCAAAGGGAGAATAGCTTTGCTATTGTATTTGGAGTGTATTTAAAGAAATCTTTACTGCAACTCTACTACTTAAAACCAATGGAAACAAGTATCACATATTAAAGGGCCTTAAGAAAATGCCAGATCAGGTGAACCCACAAGGTCTCAGAGTAGAACAAAAGCCTCCAGTGTGGAGCTTGATTGCAAGGGACTTCCTTGGCTTGCAGCAGAAGGCAGCCTCACCTGGGAGTACAATACCCTCCTCTCATTACAAATGCAAGATAGCATCTCCTCCTGGATCCTTTCTACAGAACCTGAAGCAAGTTCATGGACTGTGCCATACTTGGTAGTGAATACATTTAATCAAATCCTTCTGTGAACTAATCTTAGAGTTTCCTGAGCCCTGTAAAGTCATCAAGCAAGTTAAGAGGTCCTTTCAAAAGGAATGGGAGACCAGACTCTGAATTTAGGATTATTTGACACTTCTGTACAGAAGGCATGGACAATTTAATTTCTCTACATTTCTTGGGGCCCACACTAAAGACTCCTTGCTTCTCTGTGAAATGGCAGATTAGGAGTAGGTCATTGGCAAGCATCTCAATTCATGGCATTTCGACATATTTCTTTTTTTTAGGCTGGAAAGAAACCATAGAAATCTTTTATATTTGCATATATGTTTTACAGTTTACATGATGGTTTACAAATATCATTTTATCTCATGAAATAAGCCCTTTTTCACAGTTGGTGCTTCTGTCCAAAATCTGGATCTACTTTAAGGAGAAATTATTATTTGGGCCAATTTAATAATTTTTTTTAACTTTCCACTTCTCAATAGCTGTGTCTCTACTTGCATCTTTTCTACGTATCTAATTTGCAAATGTCAAAAAATTTAAAGTCAATTCTTCTCCCGCTCTTAATATTTTCTCTGTTCTCTGTTAACTTCTGCCTCATCAGATGAAATAGTTCAAGAGGAGACAGACTAACTTTCCTCTAGGTAGGTGGTCCTATGTTTATTGGTACTCTCTTCCAATTTACCTTGTTCATTTCCATAATAACTCTTTCTTCTTTGTCCCACATCTGCCCCCACTCTCTACTGCAGCTCCATGATTATAATTTAAATTACCAGCAGTAAATGAATTCACTTTGCCAAGTGCCCTGTACATTTGGTATGTGTTAATGATTATCTAATGGCTTTCTTGTGTGTTGAACTCATCAAGTTAAAGTTTCATGACATAATCTCCCTGAAGGAATTTTCCGGATTATGCTTGCTTACCTCATATAATGGAACTTGTTCTTGGGTTACAGCAAAGATCAGTAACACATTGTTTTGCACCAATTTATCAATGAGTTGTCCAATTGTTGGATATTCCTAAAATTAATACATAGATTTTTAAGTAACACCTTAATAAAATAATTTGCATAAGGAAAAGAATGTTTATTTTGGAGATATTTTACTGAGCTGAGCATCTCAAAGTTCACAGGTATCTATTACTCTAAGCAAACAAATATGCAATTAGCACTACAGAGTTGGTTCAGTAATTGTTTTCCAAATCTAATAAGTTCAGTTTGGTCCTCAGAGTCAGTTCCTGCCAATGTGTTTCCCTGTGGTCATTCACTTTGAAGCAGATAACTTGCTATTTATTTACAGGCTTATACTTTTGGTCCTATTTTCAAGAATGGAGAAGTATTTCTTCTAGTGTCACTGATTGGAGGCAGGAATGTTAGAACCAAGGGAGGGAATTTAGACAATGATGTATGTGATTGAGGTGACCCTTGCAGCTCTGAAATTTTTACTGGAGTTGGATGAGGTCCCATGAAGGCTGAGGAGGGGACAGGAATGACATACTGCTGAGGAATGACACACTACAATTCCTATGCCTGTCTGCTTTGAGAATTTCTTGGGATTGGTTTTACTGCCTATCCAGTGTCATAAACTAGTTGATTGGGAGCCTGCAGTATTTTCACAGGACAATTGAAAACTTGCTGCACTTCTGGCCCATTGACACACTCATTCCCACATACTACAGTATCAGTACTTAAAAACAAGGAAGTCATTAACTGTCATATGAACTTTACTTTCCCAATCTGGAAAAACCCAAAACTCATTTGCCTATCATATGAATTCAAATGTGGATGATGCACAAAGAGGAAAGTCAAATGAGGGAGTTGCCTGCATCTGATTAAATTAAGAATGTGTTGATTATGACAGTGGTTGGCCTAAATGGAGGAACACTGCTAAACAGCCCTATAATGGGGTATGTTCTCACATTCTCGATGATGCTGGAGTATTTTTATCTTAAAGTCTTCTTTAGGTACAAAGTTCAAGTTGAGGGGAAAGTATACTTTTGTGTTGAATATGAGGTAAATTTTTCAACTGAAAATCTGGCTATGTATAACTTTCAATCAAATTTGGATTTTTATTAGTACAGATAACAAATAATATAATTTTTTTCTGGGTCTAATGTGTTTAGTTTCTTAGCATCTTTCATCCTCAAGCCTAAGTCCTGCCATCTTCACACCTTCCCATACCTTTCAACTGCTGGGCATGTGGAGCCAGGATCATACCACAGAGCCCACAGAAGATGCAGTTCCAAGGCCAGAAACCACATCCTATTATTTTGTGGCTCCAGAAACCTGGCCCAGTTCTGAGTACACAGGAAATGCTCTAAGGGGCCAGAGGGCATGGATATGGTCCAGGGCTTCTGCACAAATGTAACAAGAACAAACTGAACTTTTTATTAGGTAATAGGCAATGTTTGCTTTTGTGATCTTCCTATTTTCAAGATATGTATTATGGAGCATTTGAAAAATTGCAAGAAAAAAGTAATGAAAAAGTTATCAACTTGGAAACAACCCAAGTGCCCATCAACTGGAAACTGGATAAAGAAGATGTGGTTTTTTTATAAAATGGAGTACAACTCAGCTGTAAAGAATGACAAACTAGACACATTTATAGCTAAATGGATGCGTATTGAGGCCATACTCTTAAGTGAAATAAATAGAACACACATGTCTAAATACCAAATAGTTTCTCTGGTGTGAGAAACTAAAAGTGTAAATAAGGATTAAAATGATTAAAATGAATAATTGATAATTTGAAATAGAAGAAAATGTCCCAAGGGGTAGGGGAAGTGGGAGGGGAAGGGGAAAGGAAAGAAGGGAAAGGAAAAATTATGAGAAAAAAATGGAAACAAAGTCTTTGTAAATAGGAAAGGGTAGAGTGGGTGAAGGGAGGACAGGGAATGGGGAAAAAATAAGAACCAAGGTACATCATGTACAGGTACAAGTACCCAATGATAAATGTAAATGTATCATATACCTAAAAATGTACCAATAAAAGAATTTAAGGAAAAGAAAAAAGGTGTCAACTTCTCAGTTTCTTGCCCCCCGTTGACTAAAAACAAAATGTACTCATTTTCATTGCCATTATGATATGAAATGGCAGATTATATGATTAAAGAATATATATATATGTTTGGGGAATACAACTGGTCCAAAGTTATGGGAAAACATTCATGTTGAAGTTTAGAAATTAAGGTCAAGGAATAGTACTAATCTACACTGTTAGTTTATTGAAAACACTTTTTCCAGTTGATAAACTTCAATTTTTGGAACCATATTTTCTCTTGTGTTGAATGGGTATATATCTTTCTCAAGTTTCTGCTTCATAATTCAGTGGTGTTTCACACATAGTCAACATTCACTGTGTTCCAGGCTCTGTGCTGCCAAGAAACAGAGATAAAAGCAAAACCAGCCCTAGCCCTAGGACTATGCAGTAAAAACAGAAATAAGCAAACAGAATTTTATCTAGAGGACTGCAAGAAGATATCTATGTGTAAGGGTAAAGGGAGAGGCAATGGTTTCAGGGCCTACTGGAAGTCAAAGAGGCCTCTTTGGGGACGGCAATGATTGAGCTGTGTGCTTTTTTTTTCAGATGTACTTCCCAATTCAATCTGGGCTACCATAGAGACAGAACGTGCAGGGGTTATTTCCTTTAGCATCCTAGTGCAAACCAAAAGAACAACAAATGAGCTGGGTTTTAACTGGATAAAGAAGATGTGGTTTTTTTATAAAATGGAGTACTACTCAGCCATAAAGAATGAGAAACTAGAGACATTTATAGCTAAATGGATGCATATTGAGGCCATACTCTTAAGTGAAATAAATAGGACACACATGTGTAAATACCGAATAGTTTCTCTAGTGTAAGAAACTGAAAGTATAAATAAGGATGAAAATGATTAAAATCAATAATTGATAATTTGAAATAAAGAAAGGTCCAAAGGTTTGGGGATGGTGGAAGGGAAAGGGGAAAGGGAAGAAGGGAAAGAAAAAAATTATGAGAAAAATAAAAAAAATGGAATCAAACTCTGTGTAGATAGGGAAGGGTGGAGGGGGTGAAGGGTGCACAGGTAATAGGAGAAAAAATAAAAACTAAGATGCATCATGTTCTGGTACACCCAATGATAAATGTAAATGTATTTTATAACTAAAACGTACCAATAAATATACATATTTTTAAAAAATGAGCTGGGTTTTAAACGATAATCAGGAGGTTCTCAACAATCTAGGAGGAAGAGTATTCCAAAAAGAGAGAATAACATAGACAAACATAGCAGCCATATGCTTTGGATACATAGAGTTCTGTTGAGGATCAGAGGAGGTCCTGTATGTCAAAAGAGCTCTGTAAATGTTACATTGTTTCACAAAAGTCAAGTGTTTTGTTTTTCAGCATCACCAGGATTTTTTAAACGACAGAAAATAAGACAAATGTTGGTGAGGATCAACCAAGCAGTATCTGACTAGTTGTTTCCCAGGGAGTCCCATGGCTTATGAAAACATGGCATAATTTATGGACAGCCATTTCCAACAATTCCCATATGGTACTGTGCTAGTCTGAGTCCTCCTTTCTGAGCTGTGGTTTGGCACAGAAAGTTACACAGGCTAGTTTTTTACTGGCCCCAAGATTTTTCAACAGTTGAGGAATTCTAGGATCACATGTGCCATCACAGATTCAAACTTCTTCTACGTCCCCACCAACCATCTGTGTTCCAGAACAATCTCTAATGATAGTGAGGATTAAGAAGGAGCAATTTATTCATCTCAAATCAGAAATGTGTACTGCTTTCACCAAGTGTGAGCTATTTCGTGTTGTGTTACGGCAGCTGTTGCTTCATTTGCCTACTTGTGGCCCGGAAAGCAGTACAGGGTGCAGGGTACGTACCATGACAGTTGACATGGAGTATTCATTCTTGTTGTCCAAGTGACAGAGCCCATCGTTGGGAATGACAATGCCCGCCAGTTTACTGTCCATTCCAAAATGCGAATCAGCATCACTCACAAATACCAAGAGGTGGAGTGAGTCATTCCGCCAGCCAATTTTTTCCTACAGTAAGAAAGTAACATCAGGCTTCACTGGGGAGAGGTGGGCACATAATAAATGTGGATCAGTTCTGATTAGACACGTCCAGATTATAAACAGTACACTGCTGATCTATTTTAACCTTCATCTATTGTGACTTGATAATATAAACATGAAATTTTGTGGCATTTGGTTTTTCCTCAATAACATTTTTGGATGATTTATATTTCAGGGAAAAAATACCTCCATTACAATCAGTATTCAGTTGATCTTGACTTTTACATAATTAATTATTTTTACTGTCCAGCTTTCAATTCACCAGGAAAATGAGAAAAGAATGTGGTAAAGGTCATAGAGAATCCCAAATCTAAGCTGAAACAATATTAGTCAAAATGTAACCCAAAATGAATGAAAAGTAAGTCTGTTTCATTAAAAGGTCACCTAACTTTTAGGCATACATTTTTCTTTCTAGTGATGTAATCCTAGAGATGTAATCCACAATTCTAGGGATATAATTCACAGTTCTAGTGATGTAACGCAAAAGATCAAGGATGGCCCTGAGGTCTTGCTAATTTTGACTGTCTGCAGTCTGCATCTTAGCAGAGCTCTTCCCTTTAATATTAGTCCAGGAATCACTTACACAAAACACTCACCTTGACTCCTCCAACCTTCCTTATGCCTTTCCCTTCTCTTTTAATTCCTTGGCCCTGCCACCTTTGAGGAGCCTCAGGTTTGTCCATTTCTTGCTATTTCCCAAAGAGAGCTATTGTCTAAAGACAGTGGACTCATTCTCATGATTACCTGTCAAATAGTTAAGGAGGGATAGGGTTCCAACAATGTCCTAGAGACAGTATGACTTCTGATGCTTATTTCGTTGCTTCAAAACAATAGATATGTATTGTTAGTATAGCTATATACTGATTCAGGGCATTTTTACTTTTATCTTTATCTTTTTTGTGTGTAGTATTAGGGATTAAACCCAGGGCCTTCTCACTGAGGCACACCCCGAGTCCTTTAAACATTTTTTAATTTTGAGTCAGGGTCTCTCACTAAGTCACTAAATTAACCAGGCTGGACTGAAACTTATAATCCTCCTGCCTGGCTGAGCTGAAATCAAAGGCATCCTGCCACTACGCCCAATTTACTTTTTTTTAATTAGTGTTCTGCCTTTGATTTTTTCACCATAGTTAATCTAAAACCAAATTAATCTCACTTTAATCTGTGAAAATTAGTCACTTTTGTCAGCAGTATTAACATTCTCTTACTTTATTTGAATATTAGGCATATAAAGAGTCCCTATTTCAAGATGAAATAAAATTTTATATAATTTTTATAGAAATTTTATGTTTTAAGAAAGGTGTGAAAATATGATGGTTACAGGAAAGAAAATTATTTAAGCTTCCAAAAGCAGAATTGTTAATAAGAGATGAATTTATGTCATTAGAATGGAATCTTGCTCTCCTCAGCATACCTTACACACAGCAGCTTGCATAATTGCATCGAATCCACCTTCAGGTGTGTCAATATTAGCAGAAATTTTCTGATTCTTCACAATTTCATTGAATCTTTCAGCATCATTTGTCAATGGCAGAATGTGCTTGAA
The DNA here is from genome assembly GCF_000247695.1 of Heterocephalus glaber. The sequence goes on along the minus strand of NW_004624732.1, from coordinate 5,417,786 downwards.
TCCAAATGTAGGTAAGCAGGAGTATGGAATACTACTGCAAAAGTAAGATATAAAAATATTCTTAAAATATGATGCAACACACAATTAGTGGATCTAATAGCCTAGCAACATTTCTTTATATGAAAATTCATTTTTCTAAAGGACTGGGATTCTGGAACTTGGCTGTGAATCTCATGGTTAGGGTTGTTGTCATCATGTTCTGCCCATCCCTTCCATGTTGACAAACTAGCTGATACCTATTTAGACTTACCTTATGTCTTATTGGCTCAAACTCAGATAAAAGATAATCAGGTGCCAAGACTCCACATTCCAATGACTATAATCATGACCTTCTACTACCTCCCAGCCAAAATTAAGTTTACATGATGATACTTTCTTTGCGTTCTCATATCTTAAGCTGTTGTCAAGTATGAGTCATCTCATATCAAGGCAGAGAGGAACATGTCTTCCTTCTCTGCTCCCTCCTCTACCCCTATCCCTGCCTGCTATAGGCTCAGAAATCATACCATTGTTCTCGGTTCTAGCATAAAACTCTACCATGATTGAATAGATGGTTGGGGGCCAGCCTGGGAACAAAACTACCACTTAAAATATCACGTTAGGGTAAAGTCTGCCCCAAAGGTAATTTAGGTGAAGAAAAAGAGCTGATCATAAATTGAGCCACATCTTATTCTGAAAGTCAGTTACCAGCTCCATGTGAATCTTTTGGCAAGTTACTCAGCCCTTCTTAGCTTTGAGCTTTCAGTTGTAAAATGAGGAAGATAGCATAGAGCAGATGTTCTCAAGATGAAGTCCCCGGTCCTATAGCATGAACATCACATGAGAAATTGTTAGAAGTATAAATACCGTACCCCTACTGACTTAGATTGATTATCTGGAATTGCTATTTTAAATTTTCATTTCATTACTAATATGACCAAGCTTTTGTCTATATTTATTGATATTTGGCATTTATTCTTTTGTCAATTTGCCAGCTTATATATTTTGCTTCTTTTCCTTTTTTTTGGAAAAAACAATGGTAGAAGGGAGTCACATTTAAGATAATGGAATAGAGATCCCTGATTTGGTCAGAGTTCTTTCTCTAATGAATGGTCACATTTAGATGCTACTTAGCAAAGCAACTGAGAGAGGAGGTACTTCTCACCAACTGGTGATTTTGATTCCCTAGACAGTAATTGATTTGTATTTTTAAATAAAGGATAATTATGAAACATAACAAAGAAGTACTACTTGTAAGTTTTGTTAAATTTTTAAATAAATATTGATAAAATGTGTAGTGCCTGACCTGAGTGAGACCCTCTCAGCAAACGTACAACCCTCCACAGACAACTGGAAACCATTAAAAGGCCATGCTTCCCTCAGCAAACAGAACAGATGGCCATTAAGAAAATTTAGGACAGGATGTACAATCTCCCCAGCACCGAGAAGTCCAGTATCATCTGTACCCCTGCACTGATCATCCTGGGAACTTTGACCACAAGCTTTCCACTCAGATTCCTTAGGATTATAACCCCCATCCCCAAACCCTGTAAAAACTTAACTTCTTCTCTGGAAAGCTGCTGAAATCATTTACCCTCTCAGCCAGCCTGTACCCAGGTGGAAATAAATCAGTTTCTATTGCTTACACCAACCCTGTGTCCAGGTAGCCTCTCCTGGGCCCTTTGTAACAATAAGGTTACAATGTTAAAAGGTTAATATCATCTTTTTTGAATGGGGTTGGAAATTATTTCCATTTTCTTTTTTTTTCTTTTTTGTCTGTGTTTTCACATGGGCTTATTAACTTTATGGTAAGAAACTGTATACCTGGGATGATCAATAAATACAGAGAATGTTTAAATTAAAATGCTTATTATAGTAAAAACATATTACCATTATTTCCTCATAAAACATTTCCCCTCAGTTTGAACACACATCCCATCATTCTTGGTAATGTGACTTTTACTGTAATAAGTAATCCAAAATTTAAACATTAACTGTACTTTTGATCACTCCTTGTACTGAATATTCATATATGTTTATGTATGTGCATATAGGAAATCAATTTATCAAGCTATTTCTCACAGTTATACAAAGATGTCATTTGCCTTTTTTGCTGCATTGACATTTGCACTGATGATAGGAGAGCAGTAATAAGTAAACTCATGGTGTCTCAGGGCATATTAAGGCAGCAACACCAAACTGTTCATGCAATCCTTATACTTTTCACAAGGAAGCATTCATCATAATAATAAAAGTAAATTCTAATTTCAGTTGATTGTTCTGATGAAGCAGTAAAAGTCATTGTATTAAATATGCATCTTTGAATATGTGGGATATCTTTTAACACATAGGAAGTATGTGTAAAGCATTTCTGCTGCGCACAAGTACAATGCTCATTGAAGGAAAGCCTATATGTGATTGTCTGAGCTAAACTGGTCCTCTTCCTATGCAAAACTACTTTTATATGAAAGCATAATTGATAGCAAAACTATTATTCAAACTGAGTATTTGGTAGATATGTTCTTAAAAATGAGCAAAGTAAGACTGTCATATTGAAGAAAATGCCTGCTGGAATTTGTTGTCAATGGCAAAGTTCAAGGTAACTAGAAAATTACAGTTTAGGAAAGTGTTCATTTGCCACCCATGAAATTAACAATAACAATATTGCCAAACTTCCCAATTTCTTGCCTTACTTGATGAGACTGATGGTGATTTTTTGATATTGTATCATGAAATCTGAAAGATTGGTATAAATCAGTTAGCCAATATTTTTCAAATGACCAAAGCATAATATTGCAAAATTATGCATTGCTCAAAGAATCAAAGTGCAAGAAAGACTGGCAGATTTTAATGTAACAGAATATGAAATGTTCATAGGTATTGTTTCATATTCCACATTAAAACTTGCACCTGACATCTAGTTTGAATGTAATATCAAAGAAGAATGTCCACAAGTCACTGGAAAAAGCTATTAAGTACTTCTGTCTTTTACAACTATATATCCATGTGAGGTTTGGTTTTCTCCATGAAATTCTACCAGAAAAAAAAACTACTGAAATAAATTAAATTAAGAACCAGACACAAAAATCCAATTTTTGTCTCTTGACCCTGATGTTTAACAGCTTAATAAATATATAAAATAGTATCATTCTTTTTAGAATTTAAAAAACTTGCTAATTTTTCTTTTGTTCTGGAAAATATGATTATTTCCATACAAATATATTATAGTAACAAACTTTTTAAATAAAGTAACCATCAATACCTATAAAACTGAAGCTCTTTGGGGTCTTAAAGTTTGAGTGTATGGGAGTCCTGAGATCCAAAAGTTTCAAGACCATCAGGTCAAAATAACTAGAGGTAAAATAAGTATTGAGAGGAAGAAAACTAATACTTGTTTTGAATATCTGTAATAGTCTGAGCTCATTCAATTCTCATGATTGAGAAATCAATATTATTATCCCTATTGACAGGTAAAGTGATTTAGTTTAATAAAAGGTTAATTTCATCTTGTTGTGTTTCTGTGTATGAGGTGCTATTTAGACAAGAACTGAGAGAACTAAGATTGTAAAGGGAAAGGAAAATAGAATATGTTGCAGCAGAAAAAGACTTCTTATTTATAATTTTAATTTAAAACTTTATAATTTTTTAAACTTTATAACTTTCTATTTATAACTTGAATTTTTCCAGGAAGAATAAAAGAAACATCTTTTCAAAATAGGACATATTGATTTTTTAAAGACATCAGGTACATATGCTCTTCTAGATCCCTGCTTGCTATACCCTGTGCAGTGCTCGGGTCTCCCCCAAGCCACACTCTATGGTTGTTAATGGTACACACTATTTATTAGGAACTCATCATGGTCAGCCCCAATGCCAAAGGCTTCTATTCATGATCTCATCCAACTCTTACAGCCACTGTGATATGATGAGCCTGCTCCCCAAAGAACTTCAGTTCCTAAATGCACCTAGGTCTTTTCCTCAGATATCCCCATACGTAGCACAATGCTTGGTACATAGTTGGAGCTCAATAAATTTTTGTTGAACAAATGAATGCATGAATAAAAAACATATAAATCAGAGCTAAATGGAATGCCAAACTGCTTTGATTTTTCTAGAAGCCTCATTAAGGATAGGGCTTCCTTGTTAGTTTAATGTGTTGCACTGTGAACTCAGCTGAGCCATTGAACCTTGTTAATTTTAATTTTTTCCTCTGATAACACTTTAGACTCTATGTTTCAGATGGCTGTTAATGTACTCTGTGTTGCTACCTCTTATCTGGTCTGTGACAGAAAGAATGATTTTAAATATACCCCAGAGGCAGAGCTAATATTTTGTAATCCTTGGTAGAATTGTCCTACTAGACTCTATTGAAGCTTGTTACAGGAGAAAGACGTAATCTGGGAAAGAATTAAGTACAAATTTTAGATAGGTACAATATTCTCTGATTGTAAATAATGTCAGAAGCGTCAGAAATGTTTTATATTAGACATTAAAAGGTTCCTAGTACTGAGCTTATTTCTCTTAATAAATGGATCCAATAATTAATAATGATAATCATCCTTATTACTTATTATTTAGAATTTTGAGAATGCAAGTCATTATCACTCTTTCTAGAAATCTGTGTGCACAGAGTTGCAGGAACTTTTCAATGCTGCATAGCGTCCATCTTTTTTTCTCCCTAGCAATCCTGTTTTGGGGGAGAGAGTATGCTTCTTTTGCAGCTGGCTGTGGTCACATGCAAGTCTAAGGTATTGGGTAAAATTTCTGGCAAAATTCGTTTGGAGAAATAAAATCCAACATCCACTCATAATTAAAAAAAAAACACAAAACATGAGAAATTTACCAAACCAAGAATAGAAGAGGATTTTCTTGATCTGATAAAGAAAGTCCAAACAACACTAGATAACAACATATTTAAAGGTGAAATGTTCCAACTTTCCCCCAACAGCATTATCATGACAAAGATGTCCTCTCTCACCAATGTAAAACTTCATTGCTGACATTAGCCAACACAAGTCAAGAAAAAGAAAAAAGAGGCGTAGATACTGTAGAAGTTATTCATAGATGACATAATCATGTACACAGAAATTCTGAGGATCTATGAAATCAGACTAGAATTATTGTAATGAGAAAATTTATTAGAGATGCAAAATGTGCAAAATCAGTTGTATTTCTATAAATCACCAGCAAATCATTGGAAAATGAAATTTTAAACATACCCCTAGGAATAAATAAAACTAAAGATGTTCAAAATCTACCTTGAAAATAGTAAAAGATTGCTCAGAGAAACTAAACAATATCTAAATAAGCAAAGATATATGTCATGTGAAACGCTTGGCAGATCAAAGCATTCAGTATGTTTAAGATGTTCATTCTTCAAACTGATCTACGGTTTCAATATAATCTCGGTCAAAATCTTAGCCTATTTCTTGAAGAAAGTGATTCTAAAATTTATGTGCCAATATGAAGGATCTAAGATAGCCAAAACAAAAGAATAATAAAGTTGGAGGACTTACACTCCTGATTTCAAGACTTTTTATGAAAGTACAGTAAGCAAGGTAAGTGAGGCATTAGTACCACGTGGGTGCAGTCAATGAGTGGATTAATGAAAAAGAATAGTTCCCAGAATTAGGCTCACACATGTACAGTCAATTGCTTTTTAACAAAGACATCAAGAAAATTTGATGTGGAAAGTTTTGCTTAGCAAACAGCTAGAAAAATTGGTTATTTGCATGGAAATAAAAATAAATGAAACTAGACCTTTTACTCTCATTCCAAATTTTACAACTCATTGATGATTATAAGATGAAATTTAGGAGCTTTAACCTTACAGCTTCTGAAGGAAAACATAAAAAAAATCTTTGTTTTCTTAGAATTGGCAAAGATTTCTTAGAAAGAAATGCACTAACCAGAAAATTAAAAACCTTTGTTTCATTAGACAAATTGTTAGAATTCCAAAACCTTGGGGAAATATTTGCAAAACATATATTTGTCAAAGAACTTGTATCCAGAATATATAAAGAACTCTTACAATACAATATTAAGAAAGCAATCTAATTTTTAAAAATGGGTAAAGGAGTTGAAAAGATATTTCATATAATAAGAAATAAGAATGGCACATAAACACATGAAAAGATGTATAATATCATTCCTCATTAAGGAGATACTAATGAAAGGTATAGTGAGATACCACTATAGACCTACTAGAATGGCTAAAGTTAAAAAGACTAATTCTTTCAATGAGCCAAAAGAATTAAGTGAGTTTAATTCTGCTAACACCAAGTGTTAGTATAGATGTGATGGGGAACCCTCTCACATTGTTGATGGATATGTAAAAAGTGGTATATCTGCATTAGTTTGATGTTTTCCCTAAAAATTAAAAGCACACTTATCTTACAATGAGTACAGTACTTCCAGTCTATTTAAACATGTTAGAAAAATAAAAACATATCCATACCAAGATTATATGCAATTGATCATGGCAGCATTTTTCACAACAGTCAAAAAATGGAAATAACATAAAAGTCCATCAGTGGAAGAATGAGTAAACAACACGTAGTAAATCCTTAAATGGGGTATTTATTAAAACAGAAAGGAACAAACTGCTGATATGCACAAAATCATGAATAAATCTTGAAAACATTATGTTGAGCAAAATATACTGTATGATTTCATTTACATAAAATCTATGAATAGGCAAAACCAATCTATATAAATCAGAAAGCATTTCCTTCTGAGGAAAAAGAATTGACTTATTGGGTCATGGGAAAAATTTCCATGGTGAGGACAATGTTTTGCATCATATCTTGGGCGTTGATTATACTGGTAGGTTCAATTATCAAAACCCATCAAACTGTGTGTTTTTGATGTATGCATTTTAAGTGCATGTCAATTATAGCTTTAAGAGGAAGCAGAGTCCCCTTTATTTATCTTCCCCCTTTCCCCTGTTATCTTGCTGCCTGAAATGAGAAAATCATAATTAGAGCCAGCAGCCTTTTTGGACCATGAATATGAAATCCAAGTGCTAAGGATGGTGGACAGAAAGCAGAAAAGGCTCAGTTAGATTCCTGGTATTTGTAGGGCTGCCATACAAGCCCTGAACTGCCTTTCTTTGAAATTCCTTTGTGTGAAAGATTTAAAATTTTTTCTTCTTTTAAAGCCCTGGTCTCTAGTACTTTCAACCAAACGTAATTCCTAAGAGTTTTAATCATTGAAAATTCCTTTCGTGGTTAAATTATTTTTTCTCTGTTAGATTACAGGTAAGAACTAGACCGAAGTGTTGTTAAATAATATACTGAAACCTGTTTATATTTTATAGAGATTGATTCCTTTGGTGTACAAAAGTATTAAAAGTTAATATACATTTGGAAAATCATTTTGTATGTACTAGAAGACATAGCAAAGAGCTTGGTTTTAGACAAATTCATATCTTGTTACAAATCACTGATTAGTCATGTGACCATTGGCAAGTTACTAACCTCTCAGAGCCACTGTTACCTTTTCTGAGTATAGGGCTGTTGAAACTTGCTTTAAGCTGCTGTCATTACAGAGGTTGGATGAGGTCATATATATAAAGCTTTCACCACAGGGTCTGGCAAATGGTAGTTCTTCTTCAATACAAGGCTATTAAATAATTTGATTTCCAACATGTCACTGACAGTACAGGTAAGCCATCACAGAGCTATTTGCCCCTGACCATCACCTGCATAATACACTGTTTTAATAAATGACTATAGCATGTTACAGTGGAGTCATTGCCTCATTTCCTATTGAATTTAATAGCAATGTTGGCTGCAAAGTCCTTCTCCAAGCAATGAGTAAAACCCACATTTCCCAAAGTACGTCAGAGGAAGCAGCAAAAATTATTTTGACAGACATCATTATAGTAGAGGAAGACAGAATATGTACATCACTGCCAAGTAGCTTCAGAAAGTGGTGTTCATTGAGGATCAAAGGTCTTTGAGGGGATAGGGGTGGGAGCACAACTGAATGGAACCTATAGTGAAAGGCTCAGTCCTCCTGCCTGCAGAACACAAAACCTAGTTTGCCTATGCAGAAAGCAGAGGCTGCAAGGACCCAAGGCTAGAACCACGCAGTAAAGATGACCTCAACTTAGCTGCAAACAACCTGGGCCCTGAGAAAACTGTTGAGATCCTAACCAACAGGATGGGAATCCTAGGGAGTTGGCAAGTACCTTGCAAGTGCAGCTCAGGGGATAGGGTGGGGTATCTCTACAGAAATCAGTGCACAGTTATACCAGAGAATCACCTACTTACCTGCAAGGGTTGGCGATTTCCTCTGGTGTTGTTTTCATAAAAGGGGAGATAGGCTTTTCCACAAAAGAGCCAAAGCCAAGTCTAAAGTTGCTAGTTAATTTAGACATCTCCTTGGAAAGCAGAGAGCCCAGCTCTTTGATTGTGTTGAGATCATCATTCATGGAGGCGGAGAGGTCCATGAGGTAATACAAATCCACTGGGTAGTCCTCGGTCTGGCGGACTTGCACTTGGAGCGTCTGTTCGCTGCCTGCAAAGTCCCACAAGAAAAGCAAATCTATAAAAACTCAAGATTTATTTACAACTAGGTGATCTATGGACCAGCTGCAATTTCATTTTTCTTTTTCTTTTCTTTTCTTTCTTTATCTCTCATTCTTTTCTTCCCTCACTCCTGCTCTCCCTTTCTTTCTCCCTCCTTTCTTCTCTCTTTCTTCCCTCCCTTCTCTTCCTTTCCTTTTTCTTTCTTTCCTTTTTCTTCCTTCCTTCCTTCCCTCCCTCCCTCCTTCCTTCCTTCCTTTAAAAAGACTTCGTTATGTTGTCTTGGCTAGCCTGGAATTCTTGATTGTCCTGCCTCAGCCTCCTGAGCAGCTGGGATTATAGGTGCATACCATCAAGCCTAGTTCTGCTGTTTCATTTCAAAAACAATTTAACAAAGATACATACAATTTGATGAACTATGTGGTAGAGTTTAGAAGTGAATAAACGCATGAAGATCTTTCAGCAGTGAGTTTAGTAGTACTAAAGTAGGCATAACTTAGGATATTTTATATCTTCTTTGGAGAATTAGCCTCCATTTAGATGAAAGATAAGCAGAGTTTTTTTGTGTGGTTTTAGAAAAGGTGATCCAAAGGGGAGTTTAAATTTACATTTCAACCCTTGAAGAAATGTGAGGTAAGCCTGAGCAACATTTGAGTAATCCAAATGGTTATTATTAAAGGAGGCTTCTTCAGTAATACATTTGGAGTGCAAGTGATCAGCATGAATAAAGAAAGATGTTAGCAATTTCCTAGAGAACAGAAAATGAGTCATTATAATCAATGATATGTGATATGCTAGAATATATATTAATAGATAGCAATATTACCACATGTAGTATATTTATTTATAAGACTCCTCTTTCTTCTATTAAGAAATCATACCATACCTGGTCTTAATTTAAGAATCAAGCTTTGAGGCACAATCTGAACAATATCAGAACTATTCTTCTGTCTGCCTACACTGAGAGGCTTATTTTTGAGTATTTCCACTTGGGAGACAGGGTTTTCAATGAAGATTAATTGACATCCTTTGGCTAAAAGGTTTGCTGGGGTATCACACCTTTCGCTAACTCCAGATGGGTGAGTAAAATTCTAAAACAGAAAAAAAGAGAGAGGAAAAAAAAGACAAATCTGCATTTCTTTAGAACAGGCAAGTAATTAAACTTTTAAACATGCTTTGCTAGTTAAGCATCTTGCCCTTCTAAGTATATCATATCCTCACATGACTGGTTGTGATTGTAGGTCTAAAGTTAAGTTATAGCTAAGTAACCAGAGAATTCTGCCAGTAAAGTTCTGAGTAAAACTGCTGTGTCCTTTAATTATATTTAATTGAATTCCTATAACAGTTCTTTTCTGAGACAAGGTCTTTCTATGTAGTTCAGGCTGGCCTTGAACTCTCTATTAGGCCCACATTGGTCTTCAACTTGGGTGATCCTCTTGTCTCAGCCTCTAGAATGCTAGGATTACGGGCATGAACCACCATGCCTGGGTGAGTAGTTATTATTTTTTTTAAAAAAAAAATCATTTTGTTAAAGCTTTATCCTGGGCCGGGGATTTAGCTCAGTGATTCCACCGCCTTCCTCGAAAGTGCAAGGAACGGAGTTCAATCTCTGGTACCAGAAAAAAAAAAAAAGAAAAAAGCTTTATCCTATGTCATGATGGACCCTTAAAGTAGTTGAATTCATGGAGTTGACATTATTCTGTGAAATTACTTGTTTGGGATGACTTATTAGTTCCTAGAGTCCTGAAACTGTCCAAGCTTTGCAACATGTCTATTGCCAAATCCACTAACAAGCAAAGATTTTTCTGTAGGTTCCTACAGGACTGGGATTACGATATCTCCCTATTTGGCATTCTGTACCAGTTTTTATTCATTGATGTATTATATTACAGCATTCCTTCACTAAAATCAACCTCTTGGGGACTCTAAACAGAGTGTCTTAAAATGGTCTAGTCTGGGGCCTTTTAGAACTTTCCAAGATTTGAAGATGAGGAAGAAAAGTAAAAGAGAAGATGGAGTAAAAGCCTACTTTCTGTACAGGACTCTGGCGTTTCCTAGCCCCCTTTAGATCCACCTGTGTAGCAGGGCAGTGAGATGTGTTTCTCAGCACAGATGTGACCATTCTGATCCTGCAACATGTAGAGCAGAGAGACGAAGCCAAAAGATAAATATCTGTCTTCTCCGACAGCCAAGGCTGCCCTGGAGCTGGTGTGAGGCAAAGCTGAACTTGAAGCCGCTTGACTCAAGCTTAGCAAGAACTCGCATATTCATTTCCTTGCCCCTGAGACATCTAAGCCACTCTTGCCTTTTTTTTTTTTTTTTCCAACTGGGAAAGTTACATATCTTCTGAAATTTATTTTTAAGGTTACAATTTGTTATTTACCAGTAGTCAGGCCTAAGCCTATTTGAGGCTCTCAACTAGGCACAGCAAACTATGGCTTCATATGATGTAGTGAAGGCAAAGAGTGACGACTTCAGAATCCTTCTTAGCATAATACTATTGCTGTTTGCTGTGGTCACAGCCTTTGCCAAAAGTTAGGAGGTGATATTAACCACAGAAGCTACTTTCTATCTGCCCTAATTAGAAGCAGAACTTACTGCTGCACCTACCTCAACTAACACAATGATGATTTCTATTATTAGAATGACCTCTTAAAATAATATGGCAATGAGATCTGACAATCATTTGGTTGCCAAATATTATCCATAAGTAAAGCTATCAGTAGCACCATAGGAAGCACTTTTAAGTTAATGCTAAAAACTATGTTTAAATAAAAATTTTAGACTGATTTGTTATTTAAGTCTCTGGCATAAAACATGTGGGTTAGTCCCTTATGTATATTCTTAATCCTGCTTTCTTTTTTATTCTATTGTTTATCTATCTATCCATCCATCCATCTATCTATTTTTGCATTTCTTGAAATTGAACCTAGGACCTCACACATGCTAAGGAGGCCCTCAACTACTAAGCTACATCTCCAGCTCCTCTCAATCCTGTTTTTCATACATGAGCTCAATACAGCTTTTCCCTTGAATTTTGTTTGTGACCCATCAGTCACTGCAGTAGTGGGGCATTGAGGCATGTTTGTGCTCTCTTCTCTGTGAGGCCACATGGATACACATGGAATTTGGTGTTTAACAGTTACAGCCCAGTTCTGAGTTCTGTGTCTAGATTTGTTTTCCTTTGGACATGCTACTTGGCTTTTGCTGAACTTAGCATTGTAGCGTTAGAGTTGAGTTTAGGTTCTCTTTATGAGATTCAATAGATAAAAGTTAAAACTTGTTTAAAAAGTTTAGAAAGCTATCATATCTCTTTATTACCATGAATCATTTACAGATTTCTGTATAGAGTCACAGGATAGGCAATGATTTAGGATTGTTTGTTATATATTCGAAAATCATCTTCATACTAATTTGCATAGTTTACAGTTTGACAAGATAAGAAATGTCTGTTTGGGGCTTTGTCTTTGATATGGTACAGAATTATTAAGCCAATGAAAATAAATTTTTTTAAAAAATTAGACAATGTCTGAATAGTAATCTTTCCTCTAAACCTAGAATACTTTTCATAGAACCTACCAGTGAGTCACAGGAAATCCTAGTTCCCAGGTAGAATATAACTATATTATTAATGTCAAATATATGTTTAAATTTAGAAAGTATCGTCTCAATGACTCTGACTATCCAAGAAGCCTCACTATTTCATATGTAATCCATTATAAATGGCTTCTAAATAAAAGGAAAATCAGGTTAAATAAAAGAAACTGAGTTAAGTATTTTTTAAAGAATAAGCTGACTTCCTTCCATAAACTGCTTTTAAAAGTAATCACACACATATCATTTTGATTCACTAATATTTATGTTTTTCTTTCTTGATATATTTTACTTTTACAATCCCACTGAAAGGACACTATCAGAGCTGTCACTGAGGAAGTGAAGTAACTGTAAACCATTTTTAGAAACATGTTGAGGTCATTTGTTTTACCTCCTGGGAGCACCAGGCACACTGCGGTCCAGTGAGCAAGCAGTCACCACAGGTCTCCGCACCTCCCATGGCACAGCCACCTACACGCAAACCCAGCAAGAGGCAGGGATTAAAGTCACTTCCATCCATTCCGTGTCGGAGACCTGTGCCTCTCAGATTACTTGAGCAAAACAATGTCAAAGTTGATTCTTATTTTCAAAGATTGGCCCTCATAATGTTAGCCATTCTCATAAATATTGGTATTTTTTATCTCTCACACTGCAAATATGTGTGCCTTGTAAACCAGAAATTATCATTCTCATTTTTCTTAAAGTTTAAAAGTAACTGTTCACAAATACAGGCTCATCTTGTTTATTATCCTTATTTAACAACTGCCACTTTAATTTAAAACATTATTTGGAGCCACTAAACTTGCTATTCTTACATGTAGTACTTCTGTTTTTGAAATAAATCCTTTCTCTCTTCTCAAGATTATTACTCTTAAGTAGCAAATCCTTGTTGTACAATAAAAAGTTTCCAAAACAACTATCACAATAGCACTAAGAAGTCGTATTGTTCAGTAATGTTTAATTAAATGTCTGTACAACCTTTGTATTTATTTATCTCGAGCCTTAAACATTCACCGGGGGAAGAGCCCAGTGCTTACCTGTAATTTATTAAAGTGTTTACCGGGTGGCAAAAGAGCTATCAAACAGATTATATAAAATATGACTTCAGATCCAGTTTCTGAACCAAATGACAGGTTTGTCAAGCATACTGTGAAAGCAATATATCAGAGAACTTAGGTCTTACCTTGTACGCAATCATCCCTTCCTAGAAATAGAAAGAAGAAGCAAAGCAGCTCAATCCCCATTCGTTTCAGCTCTCGCTGTGCAGACAGAGTAAAAAATGAATTACCTTCAATGTTATAAGACCAAAGTTGAATATCATTAAAGTCTTTCTTTCTTGAAGCATAAAATTTTAAATACTACTTACACTGCTTTGAAAAGAAACTTGAGATGTAAATTTAAAAGTTTTCATTAAGACTAAAATGAAAGCAGAGGCTACCTGGACAGGTAAAGAAGAAAAGCTGTGTTTAAAAGCAACTTCAACATGATTTACTTCCTTGTTCTCCTTATAAGGAAGGCAGGTGTACGATAACCAAGAAGGTGGGGAAATTCATTCAGTAGAAATTTTGTGTTCTGTTGGTCTCTCTGTATCCTACAGAAAGTTAATATCTTTAGTTAAATATTGATCAATGAGATGTCAAAAGGGCAAGTGAAATAATTGTTTCTGTAATAATTTTAATTTAATGTAAACAGCAAAGATGTGAAATAAAATACTTTTTTATATTATATGAAAGGAGGATTTAAAAAATAAGCTAACTAAAATACCTGAGATTTTTGTATTCCTTGTTAAATCCTCTGCAGAGAATTGAAATGAACTCTGAAAAATAAAAATATGATTTTACAGTCAAATTAGAAGTTAGGCTAGGGAATCCAAAACTATTATTTTTCAAACTGAATGAAGATATTTTTTCCAGAAGTATAGAATTCTTATTTTAAAGGTTATATTAAAATAAATATAGTGTATAAAAGTTATAATAGGTCAAAAGAAGATAGTCTGAAAACAATAGTCTCCAACATTCTGCACCCCTCAGGTTAGGTACAGAAAGCTCTTTCTGAAGTTCTATTCCAGGGGCTGGGGATTTAGCTCAGTGGTTCGCCCACCTCCCTCACAACCACAAAGTCCTGAGTTCGATCCCCAGTCCCAAAAAATAAAAAATAAAGTTCTGTTCCAGGACTGGGGGAAGCTCAGTAGCAGAGCATTATGGGATTGCCCCCTATCACACTCAAGGGGCACAGGTCACACCTGCGGGTTAGTGGGAGCTGAGAGAAGTTCACTCTGAACAGTGGATCCCAACTGACAACAGGAAAGGAGGAAGCCAGGGAGGCAAGGAAGGAGGTCCCCTGAAATATTGACTTGAAGTTGAGTTATTTTGAAAAGCTCCTGACCACTTTATTTCATCACCAAAACATTGTGGCTGAGGCCCAGCAGTGAGCCCACCTCTGTAACACATCACACCTTTCTCAGATTGCTATCAAAGTCCCTATCAAATTCATTTTAACTGTATCTTTGCCTGCATTTTAACGAACATGAAGCCATCAAACCAAATCAACACTGCTGTCCATACAAGAGTTTAGGAAGCAGAAAATTAAAAATCTGAATATTTATGAAAGGGTAAGAAATGATAATAGGACAATTCTTCCTTTTTAAGGTGTTAAGATCCTTGTGGAAGTTCTGTGTGGTCTTTGGACTCAAAACCATTTTCTCCACTCTTTGAGAAAACTCAGTGATTCTTACATGCTGGGTGTTTCCTTACCAATCTGAGCCATGGATACCCAGACATCCTTAACAAAGAAGGGCCTGAATCCAGGGCTGATGTGCCAGGAAAGTTATAGCTGCAGTGGGACTGATGAAGCTGTTTGAGTGTCATGAGTGCTTCAGTTTTCAGTGTCTCCGCTGCAAGAAGGAGCTCCACACACAGGAAGGTCTGTGAAACCGTGAGTGGATAAGACTCAAAGCTGGTCATGTCCCTTACTGCAACATCTGCAAGAGTCCCAATGGGCATTCTCAGGGAGTTTGGCAGCAGGCATTGGTGAGGTGCCAGAGCTGCAAAAACAACCTGTGCCTGGAGTGCCAGGAGAGAACTCATTCTGGGGGTAGCAAGAGGAGACACCCCATTACTGTCTACAGTATCAGTAAGATGCAGGACTCCCTGAAGGTGGAACAGATGGATGAGGAGACCAAGAGGAAGAAAACGATGGAGAAAGTTGTGAGTTTTCTCCTAGTAAATGAAAATGAAGAAATCCAGGTAACAAATGAAGATAACTTAATTAGGAAACTGAACTGTAAAACGGATCAGCATCTGAAGGTGGTTTCCATTTTTGGAAATACTGGTGATGAAAAGTCTCATACCCTCTACACACTTTTTTTTATGCTGGCTGTTAAGTCTTCAGAACCTCCCCTTCCCAGAAGTTCTGCACTGTGGGTGTGTGGGCAGCCTAAGACTCAGTCCACAAAGCAGTGAGAGACATGGAAGGGCTCTTGGGAGCTACAGTGAATCTAAGCCAGGAAATCAAACATCATCATCTGTTGAACTCATGCAGATCGGCTGCATAATGACCTCTTCAAATTCCTTGGAGATGCCTCCGAAGCTTATCTGACCTTAAGGCTACCTCTGCCTGCTGTGGCCTGGATGTCCCCTTCTCCACTCTGGGCCCTGCAGGTACTATTTTCATGAGACGGTGCACACTCATCTACTGGACTCTGGTCACCCCTTAGATAGGCTGGAGAAGCTCATCTAGGACCAGTTCAGGAAGCTGGGCCACTTCCACAAAGCCTTTAGTTCCATTCGCTACAAGGGAACAAGGACTTACAATCCCCTGCCCTTCAGACTTCTCTGGGGTCTGGTGTGCTTTGGAGCAGCAGCTAGAGAACAGTACCACCCATTCTCCTCAACACCCAGGGGTCATCTTCAAAGCTCTGAAGCCACTGACCGACTGCTTCAGCAGTGAAATTCCTGATGACCAGATGGCACACAGCTCCTTTTTCCCAGATGAGTACTTTACCTGCTCCTCTGTGAGCTGTGGGATTGGATGTAAGAACAGTATAAACCATGTGAAGGAAGGAGTGATCGAATGTCCTAACCATGGTGTGATCTATTGGAGCCGGCAGTACTGGCTTGGGAACAAAGACCCTGTGGATACAGTGGTGCAGACAGAGATTGTACGTGTGTGGCCTGGAACTGATAGGTTTCTGAAATACAATAACCATGCTTCCCAGCGCCTGTTGGATGGGATGAACTTCCTGCCTCAGTTGGTATCTGAGCTTAGCCTTGAGCCCACCAAGGCTGTGACTTCCTGGCTGACAGACCAGATCGCCCCTGTCTACTGGAGACCCATCTCCCAGATCCTGAACTGCAACAAGTGTGTGGCATCACTTAGAGACAATAACACTAAACATTGCTGCCAGGGCTGTGGGGAGGCCTTCTGTGACAGCTGTTCATCTAAGAGCTAGCCAGTGCCCGAGTACAGCTGGAGACCTGCGCTCGTGTGGGTGTGTGACAACTGCTGTGACACCAGGAATGCCCAGTTAGAAATTACTGAGGCACAGGCAGAAGAAGAAGGCAGAACACTCATTGCTCAGAAGGTGGATGAGGCTGTGCAGAACACCTTGGGAGCCATGGGGAAACCCATTGATGTACCACTAGTCCTGGTGAAGGATGCAGCCAGGCCAGTGCATTGGGTGCCTGACCATGAAATCCTGCACTTCCACAACTGCTTCAAGGAGCTCTGCATTGAGCTCTCCAAGCACCATTACTGTGCCTGTGCCCAGGGCTTCTGTGACAAGTGATCCCATGACTGCCAGGCTGTCCCCTCTCAAGGCTGGGACCATCCTGTCTGAGTCTGCTTCAGTTGCAATAAAAAACCTGATGATCTTTAACTCCAGCTTCTCCCAGGAGTCCTTCACAATTCCGTAGGTTCTCAAGGTTAGAAACTGAAGTCTCATTGAGCCAGGGTCTCCTCCTGGTCACCTGTGGTGTGTCCTTTCCTCCTCTTGTGCTGGGGCCACTTTCCCTAGGTGGGGCTGAGCCTGGTGGCAGGCCCAAAGGCATAAACCCTTCAGGGCAGAAGTACCTAAAGTGCTGTTCCAGATTTTAGCTTATGATGTGGGCCATGGAAGGTAGTTGTGAAATCAGAGTGACAACTCAGAAGATATACTACTGATGGCTAAATTCATAAAGTAGTTTGTATTTTCTTCCCTAACAGAACCAGGAGGGTATTTGGGGATTTGTAGAAGTTGTGTACAGGTAAGAATCAAATACTTTGTTGCTGTAAATTATCTAACCTAGTCAGGCTTCTCTGAGGCTTATGTCCTAGGAGATTATCTTTTAAAGGTATGTCTGCAGGCAAGCACCAGGAAACCTGCAATGAAGGGAAAGCAAACTATGAACTTTTAGATCCTTCTAGAATCCCTTTGTTTAATTTTGAACTCTACCATAAAAACCTGGAGGAACATGGTAAGAATCCTGCAATGAGAAATCCTAATTATTAGAGTTAGGAAAGAATGCCTTTGGGGAGAAAAATGCAGCTATATAAAATCAGTTGAAGGGCTGGGGATTTAGCTCAGTGGTTCCAGCATCTGCCTCAAAAGCACAAGGTCCCAAGTTAGATCCCTGGTACCAAAAAAAAAAAAAAAAAAAAGTGAAGAAATATATGGTCGGGGATTTAGCTCAGTGATTCCACCGCCTGCCTTGTAAGTGCTAGGACCCAGGTTCAACCTCTGATTCCATAGAAAATAAACAAATAAATAAAATCAGTTTATTTACCTTGAAGAAGAAAGAGTGAGACATGAATTTCAGTGTTCCTGTTATTACCCCCATTTTAAAATGCACTATTAGCTGTTATTCATTCATTTAACAAAATACTGACTTTGTGCTAAATATTCTTTTTTTTTTTTTGGTACCGGGGATCGAACTTGGGTCCTTGCGCTTGCGCAGCAGGCGGCAAAACTACTGAGCTAAATCCCCGGCCCATATTCTTTTAAAATATATTTTTATTTTTATTTAACACAGTAATTGTACACATTTTTGATTTATAATGTAGCATTTCAATATAAGTATACAATGTGAAAGGACTAGGTCAGGATAATTGACATTCCTATAACCTCAGAAATACATCATTTCTTTGTGTGGAGAATATTCACAATCTTCTCTACTAGATATTTTTAAACAGTCAATTAGTTTTTGTCAGCCATAGTTATCCTTCAGTACTATGGCACTTTAGCGGTCATTACTCCTAATCAGCTACACCTCTAACCACTAACCATTCTCTTTTTGAGCTCTTCCTTCTCACAGCCTCCCAGGCTCTGGTGACCACTGTATTCTCTACTTCTTTGAGATGAACTTTTTAACTTGCACTCATAGATGTTTGTCTTTCTATGCCTTACCTATTCCCTTAACGTAATATTCTCTGGTTCAATCGTGTTGCTATAAAGCACAGAATTTTACCGATTTTTTATGGTTGCATAATATTCCATTGTATATATGTAATACCTCACTTTCTTTTTCCATTTACCTGTCAGTAGACATCTAGGTTTATTCCTTAGCTTAGGTATTGGGAACAGTGCTGGAATAAACATATGAGTGAAGATGTATCATTATCATATGGTAGTTCTATTTTTATTGTTTTGAGGAACCTCTAGATTGTTTTCCATAATGCCAAACATCATTTTTGTTATCTGTTTCTAACAATTGTTTTAGTACCTTTCCAGTATGTAATGACTATGTTTTTCATGAGGTAGTTGGTACATATCCATAACATATTTTACTTCTTTTTGTCTCCTCTTCCCACCCCTCCCTGTTCCCTCCAACTCATGTTCCTTTTCCTATTTGTAAAAGCTCTATTTCCATTCTTTTCAATCTCCCTCTTTTTCCTTCCCTTTCCCCTGCCTTCTCTTTTCCCTCCTCCATCTCTTATTGCCTTTCCCATTTGAAAACAAACTCCCTACTTCCTATTGTCTATCTTTTAATTTGATCTTTATATTTTGGTTTTCTCATATAAGAGAAACCATGTGATATTTAAACTTGTGTGTCTGATTTATTTCACTTAACATTATGGTTTCGAGGTGCATCCATTTACCTACAAATGCCACCAGTTAATTCTTTATGGTAGAGTAGTATTCTATTGTGTATAAATACCACATTTTCTTTATCCATTCATTTGTTGATGGGCACACAAGCTGTTTCCAAGATTTAGCTATTATAAATTGTGCTGCTATAATCATGGGTGTGCATGTATCACTGTAATATGATAATTTTAACTCTTTTGGGAAGATACCTAGAGGAGCGATGACTAGGTCAAATAGAATTTCTACTTTTAGTGTTTTGAGGAATGTCCATATGGATTTCCATAGTGGCTGTACTAGTTCACATTCCCACCAATGGAGAAGGGTTCCTTTCCCCCTGAAGTCTTGCCAGCATTTGTTCTTATTTGATTTCTTGATGATAGCCATTCTTTCTGGAGTAATATGGCATCTCACTGTGGTTTTAATTTACGTTTCTTTAAATACCAGGGATGTTGAACATTTTTCATGTATTTACTGGTCGTCTTTACTTCTCCTGGGAAGTGTCTGTTCATTTTAATTGTCCATTGTTTTGATTAGTTTTTTATTTTGGGAGGTTAATTTTTTGTGTTCTTTATATATTCTAGATATTAGTCCTCTGTTCAAGTAACAGATGGCAAAACTTTTTCCCATTCTGTAGGTTGTCTTTTCACTCTGTTGGTTGTTTCCTTTGCTGTAAGAAGCTTTTAATTTGATATAACCCCATTTGTTGATTCTCAGTATTATTTCTTGTACCTTTGGGGTTCTGTTCAGAAAGTCCTTGCCTATGCCAATGTCTTCAGTTTTACCCATTTTATCTTCCAGTACAAGTGTTTATGATTTAACATTTAGGTGCTTGATTGATTTTTATTTTAGTTTAGTACTTGGTGAGATGGGTCTACACTGTCTTCTGCATGTGGATATCCAATTTTCTGAGCAACATATATTAAAGAGACTATCTTTCCTGTAGTATATGTTTTTGGCCCTTTTGTCAAATATCAAGTAGTTGAATGTGACTGGGGTTGTTTCTGCTTCTACTATTCAGTTCCATTGATCCACATGTCTGTTTTTATGCCAGTACCATGCTGTTTTATTACTGTAGATTTGTAATATAATTTCAAGTCTAAGATTATGATGACTCCTACTTTGCTAATTGCTTCTATTGCTCTGGGTCTCTTCTGGTTCCACATGAATTTTTTTATTGTTTTCTCTACATCTGTGAGGAATGCTGTTGGTGTTTTGATTAGGAGTTCATTAAATCTATATGTCAGTTTTGGAAGTAAAGCCATTTTGACTATATTGGTTCTGCCTAATAAGGAAAAGGGGATAGCTTTCCATTTATTGATGTTTTCTCAATCTCCTTTTTCCAAGTGATGTAATTTTCTTTGTAGAGGTCATTCACTTCTTTGGTTAGGTTAATTCTGAAGTATTTAATTTTTTTGTTGCTACTGTGAATGGTATTATTCCTCTAATTTCTTTCTCAGTGAGTTCATTGTTGGTGCAAAGGAATGCTATTGATTTTTCCTTTTTTTTTTTTTTTTTTCTGGTACCTGGGATGGAACTCAAGACCTTGTGCTTGTGAAGCAGGTGTAGCTCCACTGAGCTAAATCCCCAGCCCCTTGCTATTGATTTTTGTATTTTGCTACATTGCTGGATTTGGTTATAATTCTAAGAGTCTGGGTGGAATTTTGGGGGTCTTGTAAACAGAGGATTATATCATCTGTAAATAATGATACTTTAATTTCTTCTTTCCCTATGCATATATCTTTTATTTTTTTCTCTAGCCTGATTGTTCTGGCTAATATTTAAGGACTAGGTGGAACAGGAGTGATGATGGTGGGCATCCTTTTCTTATTACTGATTTTAGAGGAAAGCTTTCAGTTTTCTCCCATTTAATATTATATTGGCAGTAAGTTTATCATAAATGGCTTTTATCACAATCAGATAAAGTCCTTCTATATCTATTTTCTTCTGGGTTTTAATCAATAAAGGATGTTGGATTTCTCAGACTTTTTCTCCCTCTATCGAGGTGATCATGTGATTTTTGTCCTTGCTTCTATTTATGTGATGAATTACACATACTGATGTTCATATTTTGAATCATTCTTGAATCCTTGGCCTGAAGCCTACTTACTTGGTAATGATATATGACTGTTACGATGCTTTGTTGCATTCCATTTGCCAGTATCTTGTTTAGGAGTTTTGCATTTATGCTTACTAGAAAGATTGGCCTTCTCTTTTTTGGTTGGATCTTTGTCTGGTTTTAGAATCAGCATAATGCTAGCTTCCAGGAATGACTTTGGGAGTACTCCTTCCCTTTTGATTTCCTTTCCCTTTTGATTTTGATTTGATTTCATTAATGAGGCCAAACATCATTCTTGAATCAACTTTTGATTCATACAGCATATATTCATATATTCTAGGCTAGAGGGCAGTGAAGGAAGACAGACTCCTAAAATCAAGGCAATGGTCAGGGCTATGAAAAATAATAACGCTGGGCAGAAGGAAGAAGAGTCAGGGTGTGTTATTTAAGATAGTCAGGGAGGATATCCCAGGTCAACTGCTATCTGGCAGAGCCCTAGGTGACTTGAGCAACATAGCAAAATGCAAAGGCCCTGAAAGAACCTCATTATGGGCATTTTCATGAGCAAATGGGGTACAAAAAAGGAGAGGGTAGGGAGTCATGTTGGAAATAGAGGTCTCCAAGACACGTAGTTTTAACCTTGAATTTTACTCTAAACAGGTTGGAACATCAATGGAAGGTTGAAATCAGAGGAACAATATCATTTAATTTATATTTTAAAAGAGTCACCTTGCTACTGTGGAAATTAGAAAGCATGGGGGAAGTTTGGAAGTTGTATGGGGCAAGACAGCAACATGTGGTTGTTGAGGACAGAGACAATGGCAGTTGGGATTAGGAAGTTGGTGATGTATGGGAAGAGATGTGGTAAGATCCAGCATATATTTTGAAAATAAATTGTGCTTGTGGATTAGATGGATATGTGAAAGAAAAGTTTTTTCTTGAGCAATGGAGTGAATGTTATTCTTTACTGAGAGGAGGTAGATTGAAGAAAGAGCAGGTTTCATGTGGAAGATGAGAATCCAGAACATGGTGAGTTTGAGATCCCAGAAGATAACAAATGAAGATGCCACAGAGGTGGCTGGAAATCAAACTCTGAAAATAAGGGCAGTGGCAGAGTATAAATTGTAAATGGGGTCATCAACATAGATTGAAAGCTACGAGGCCGATAATATTTAAAGGTATAAAACCCAGCAGGAAATGAGTATAGATAGGCAAGTGATTGGGGAACTGTGCCCTAGGTCTGCCAATATCTGGAAGTTTGGAGGAGAAGGATCCAGTAAAAGAGGCTACGACTTAAAGACTACTCCATCTTGCTAAAAAAAAAAGAGCCCTGTCTTCGTTGGAGGACAATTCTCCAAGTGTCTCTCACATTTCTGTACCTATTGTAAGCAGAGGCACTGGCTGCCTTTGTTTTGGACTATCTTTTTGGGTTGTTTGTAAAGTGAACAGCCTATGAAAAGAGAGATAGTGTACTCTTTCAGGCCAATGAAAAATTGATTACATCTTTGACAGATAGAAATCGTGTTTCTCTCCAGATTAAGGGGCAGACTTGCTTACATCTTGGGAAATCAGAGATAATGTCAGCCTCCAGAACAAAGAGTAGGCATGCTTACTTCTCCTTATAGAAAGGCTTAGGTTCCTTAAACTCAGAATTCTTTTCTAGTAACACAGTCCACTACATATGCTGGCATCTCCTCTTCTCTTTTGTGTCATCCTGTGAGAATTGGGATTGGGGAACTGGTAAAAGAAAGTGTTGACACTCTGGCCACTGCTATTTCTGTGAATGAGAAAGTCTTTTATCTCTAATGGGGGTATCTCTTTTCTGTGTCAGTATATTCATGAACCTATGATTAGGTAATTTGTTAGGTTAAAAATAACATAGAAATTTAGACCTTTCATTGTTCTTGACAATCTTCTACCTTAAAGTTACCTCTTTCTACAAGTGGAGCATTCGACTTTTAAACCTCACTTTGGATAAAACACATGGCATCTCACACAACTGCTCCAAGTGCCTTGAACTAATCCCTTGCTGCCCTGAGTTCCAGGGGTTTTCCCAGGTCCCGAACTCTGTAAGCCCACATACTTCCCTGGAAACAACCACTGGGCTCTTTGGGTGAACTAAGACCAAAGATGCCTGGATAGTTCTCCATCTGCCCATTCCTTACAAACTTCTCTGGGATTCCAGCTGCCACCAAAAATCTCTCCTTCCTGAAAGATAGTTAGACTATATCTCGCAGCCTGTTTTGCAGTTAAGAGAGCCCCTTCTGACTAGTTCTTGCCAGTAGAATATGAGTGGGAATGGTGTGTACTGTTTTGTGCCCCTCTGCCAGCTGGATGCAGGCAGCAACAGGGTCCTGGGAGATCTCTCAAAACCTGAGTTGGCCTACAAAATTGAGTACCTGTGAAATTGAATTTGACCTTTAAATTGAGTGCCCCTGGTACTCCACATAAAAACTTTCATCCCAGTCCCAAAAAATTATAATTGCAGGCCAGGATTTAGCTCAGTGGGACCATGCTTGCCTCACAAGCTCAAGGTCCTGAGTTCCATCCCTAGTACAAAAGAAAGAAAGAAAGAAAGAAAGAAAGAAAGAAAGAAAGAAAGAAAGAAAGAAAGAAAAGAAATCATAATTGGGCTGATGTATTTATTCTTGGTCCCCAATTGCAGCTCTTCTGATGTTTATTCCCTCCCTCATCTCCAGGCCTAGAACGTGCCCCTGCTGCTTGCAGGTCCTGCTCTTCCTCTCTTCCCTCTCACCTGGCTCCCTCAGTTCACTATTCAGGGCTCAGCAGAGACACCAGTGTCTGCCAGAACTTTTCTGTCTTTCAAGTCCTCCCTTCCTGTGGACAATCTCCAAAATAGCATTTTTACTCTGCTTATAGTTGTCTAAATACTTATCTGTCTCTTCAGTAGACTGAGTTCTCTTGAAGCATTCATTTACTTAACAATATTAATTGAATTCTTATTATGCAGCAGGTAGGGACTATGTTTTAGTTATCTTCTTGTTCCTAGAAGTAGCACATGCTTGGTGCTTTGTAAATAGTCAGTTAATATTGATGGAATGGATAAATGAATTTTATGTCTTCATTGTCTAGTGTTTCACCAATTACAGTGGATATTGAGTAAGTAGATACTCGTGGATATTGAGTAAATAGATGAGCAAATGAATAAATGGTTTAGGATGGCACAGAATACAACCAGGACAGAGAAACATGTCCCCTGTTTGAGTTGTAGTGAAAGCTGAGAAGAGGCTTAGAAAGCAGGACAGGGGAAATGCAGCGAGGAATTTTAAGCAAACATGCAAAGTAGAATGATGGAAAAGAACATGTCCTTCCACTTTGCTGTCATTTTGCACTGCTCTGTATAATTTGTAGCTGTAGGGCATGGGAATGACAGGACTTGCTTCCTGAAGATATGGCGCTTAGTGCCCTCTCCTGGGAAGTGCCCTGTCCACACCATGGTGGAGGAAGGCAGTCCTGCTTGTCCAAGGACCAGCCAGTCCATGAGCTGCCAGCATGCTTAAAATGTCCTGAATTAAAACCATGCCCCCCTTAACCAACCAGATTATTCACCTCTGTTGCTGCATACAGTGGTCCCCTTTATGCTTGAGGATAAGTTCCAAGACCCAGTGGATGCTTGAAACTATGAATAGTACTGCACCGTACATATACGTGTTTTTTCCTATACACACATACACAAATTTAATGCCTTTTCTGTCTTAACTAAGCACTTTTCATACATTGTGGGTGTAACTTTTGCAGTTTGAGGTGTGATAGCAAAACTAGCACAATTTTCTTTTCTTTCTTCTTAATTTTATTGGTAGATGATTTGTTCTTACCATTAGATCTTAGCAACCTCAGCATACATTTTGTTCTTTCCATATTAAGTTTAAAACTCATCTTTTCACCTAAAAGAACCCCTTCACGGGTTCTCTGGCATATCCAAATTGCCAGTATCACTTCTCTTGTACTTAAAAGCTGTTTTAAGTGAAATAAGGGTAACTTAAAAGGAAGCTCTGTGGTGCTACAACAGTTGGTCTGATAACTGAGATAGTTGCTAAGTGGCTAGTAGGTGGGCAGCATATACAACACGGACACACTGAAGAAAGGGATGATTCATATTCTGGGTAGGAAGAAACAGGAGTGGGCAAGATTTCATTGTACTACTCAGAGTGGTGCACAACTGAAAATTTCTAGGTTATTTCTGGAATTTTCCATTTAATATTTTTGAACTCCAGTTGATCACACATAATTGAAACCACAGAAAGTCAAACTATGAATCAAAGGGGACCACTGTATGTAGAATTTGAACTTGGAGATACAGATGGAAAATAAAGAGTTTGGTAATGGGAAGTGAAGCTGACAGGATGGAAAGAGAGGAAAGAGGAGAGAGAAACAGCGAGAGAGAGAGAGAAAGTGAGAAGAATGTTAGCCTAGAGGGAAGAAAAATGATGCTTTAGGAGCAAGTCAATTTTAGATGGAATCAGTAGCTGTGTTAAAGCAGAAACTCAGGGCAGAGGAAAGCTACACCATGTGCAAAATGAAGTTGGCATTAAGAGTATCACTAGTGAAATCAGTAGAGAAGGGCCGGGAGCCATAGGAACTAAAAGGACCTAGGATCAGATCCATAACTCGCTCCGCTGAGGGAAAGGAATGCAGCCAAAATCTAGAGCTATGGTGGATCTCAAATACATGTCCAGTTTGAATCTCTCCCAGGCTCATCTTTTCCTAGCTTTCTCTAGACTCCTGTCTCCTTTAGAGCAATGTGTATTTTACAACACATTCCCATTTCTTGTGGTGGTTGAGTCTCTATATTTTTTACAATCAGAAGATCCTGACACAGCATTTGCATTTTCAGACAGACTGGCCAAGCCTAAGGAACTGGATCCTACCATTCTGACAGCTCAGAGGCCTCCCTGGAGCCTCTGACTCTACTTGGGGGTCTGAACTGTCCAGGTGGGGTGGACACAGCAACAGAGGGCTGAAGGAAGCAGCCACTCTGCACTCAGGCCCTCAGCTGGACTTTACCTGGGAGATTTAGCTTGAGCTCTCTTTGTCTCTCTCTGTCTTACTTCAGGAAGCCACCTACACATGTCTGAGTCACTGCATTTAGCTTAGGTCTCTCCTGAATCCAGTCACTCATCCACATCTAAGAACAACAGTCTAGAGCCCAGCTGTGTCTGCCTCAGAGCCCCTCATAACACTCCTGGGAGTTGAGGCACTGAGTAAGCCTGGCTAGAAACTATTTGGAGCCCTCAGGGCCTTAGTAATGACCTTAAGTTTGGGCTGGTATTGCTGTGCTACCTGTTTCATTCAAGTACCATGACAAGTCTTCTACCTCCAGGTGTCTTTCTGCCAGAATATTTCATAGTCAGTAGCTAAAAGAAGACAGCATAAATGGATGCTTTGTCTTTGAGTCTGCCTCTGAGGTATCTCTCTGATGTCTTGCACTATGAGTTATTTTCAGAATTCTCCAGCTTACTTATGGTAACATGGAAAACAAGGAACTAGCAAGCATATATCTTTGCCTCACATATCAAGAACTTTAGGAAAATTATTTTAAAGTATGTGTAACATATGTAACAGCTTCCTGTCATCCTATGGCATAATACTCACAATGCACTAAATGCTAGAGAAATATTTTTGTGGCCTAGGCCTGACATTCTAGGCTGGAGTTTCCTTTTTTATAAAATCCACCCCCCTCCACATACCATTTTTTGGTAGGGCTGCAGAATGAACCCAGGACCTCAAATATGCTAGGCAAGGGCTCTGCTACTGAGCTACATCCTAAGCCCTTTAAAATTTACCATTTTAAGTGTGTAATTCAGTGGCATTAAGTAGATTCATATATTGTGCAAACCTTACCACAAAGCTGCTTGAGAACTTCTTCAATATTCCAAACTGAAACTCTGTACCCACTAACTACTCACTCTCCCTTTCCCCGTCCTGCTTTCTGTCTTTGTGAATTTAATGTCCAGACCCATATAAGTGACATCCCATAGTATTTGTTCTTTTGTAACTTGTTCATTTCACTTAGCATTATTGTCCTCCATTGGACTTAGTGAGATCTGGATCCAAATTGAAGCCCTGCCAGGTCCTCCTGTCTGTAGAGATAGTGTTTATCTCTCAGAATTTTAATTTCCACATTGTGAAATAATGATAACATCTAACTTTCAGGGTTATGGTGAAGATTTCATTTTACTCCTTTGTGATGAATCCACATTTGTGAAGCCTGAAGATAATGTGATTTGGAGGCCCTCTTTAAGAAAAGGAATGCGAAGTAGGAAATAAATAAGGTGTAAATATGTAGTATTTTTATGATTTGCCTCTAGATGTTCCCCCAAAGCCTCATGCTATCATAATGGGGGGGGCGGGTTAAGAGGTGGCTGGACCTAGAGTGTGTAATGCTGGGATTGATTCATGGTGCCATGCTAAGATCAAGGGCACTAGGATTAAGGGTGTGAGTGCTACCTGTCCTAAGTAGCCTGGGTAAGATATAAGGGATAGAAAGAATTGTGGTCATCCCTTGTTGCCTTGCTACCTTTTGTCCACCATGAACTGTTTCTTCTCTCCAATGCCACCCTGTCTTGGAGCCAGGCAACTATGGACTGAAACCTCTACAAACTGTGAGCTAAATAAGTCTTTCCTCCCTTAACTTGTGGGTGTTGAGTATGATATCACCTTAGGTAATTCAACAGAAATGTTTACCTAGGAATGCCTCCTGAAGGTAATCTGGCTTCCCATTATCACCTGGAGCTACCTGCAGCTCCAGCTACTGCCAAACACCTATACAAGCTGGAGGCCTGGACTAAAACTTGACTGCTTTTTGATAAACCCCCTCCGATTTCACTCAGGACTCTCATTTAGTGCAGTTAGCTTTATTGAGTACTTAACCTCCCAGGCATTGTTAAATATTTTATTAGCATTCCACAATTTCATTGGCACAGAACCCTATAAAATAGGAACTGTTTTACTTCCATTTCCTCGATGAGGAAATTGAGGCATGGAGAAGCTACATGACCTGGCCAATACCACACTGTCGCTAGGGAGAAGGAGTATAAGAAGCAGTTGGTTGGAGACGGGGTGGAGCCCTGAAGGCAAGTCCTGCCCTACAGCCTGAATTCAGAATCACCATGCAGACTGCCTCCTGGCAGATGTTCACTGAGCAGAAAAGAAATTCTAACTTTTAAAAATACATTTGTCTCTGTATCTCTAGACCTCTCATCCCAGTCCTGGCTCTGTAGCTGTCTCTTTGACACTTTGTTTATCCTGTGGATCATTTACCACCGAAAATAAGACAAAGATGTGATCCTAGATCGTACAATCCTTTCTTAGTCATTCTCTGTTCGGTACAAATCACGTAAAAACAAAATCAAACAAAGCATGTGGCTGGGCCCTTCTGGTGAAGCTGAAACTGCTGGCCAGGCCTGGCGTGGAGTCCAGGAGGGGGTGGTCACGGGCATTTCCGGTGGCAGCAAAATGACTCAGGATTAACTCCTGGTGCTTGAGTGCAGCTATCTTTTATGCTCCTCAGGGTTTGGAAATGATTTCTAATTCTAAAAGGCTTGAGCTCTTTCTGTCTTTCCATTTGTAGAATAAATCCAAAGATGAGATTTCCCAGAAAACACCAGTAAGTAAGTTTATTCTGACTTAACCCTGAGAAGGAGACTCTTTATGCCTCTTTTTTTCAACCTATGAAGCAAACTGCCTCCTAGTAAATGAGGAATAGTCTGTCATGACAAGACATCCATGTGAACAGACATTGATTGCCAAGTACTGCACTCATTCACAGTTTGCAAAAGTGCTTTGTATTTCTTCTTTTTATTTTAAAAGATAGGCAGGCAGTCTAACCAAGGGTTGGCATTTCTTGATTTTGAGCAAATTTTTTATTCTGATGAGAAAGAAGCATCTCTTATTTCCAGGCTCCAATGGGCAGAGGCATTACTAGTAAAAAATGGATTCTGATTCATCTATTCACTTAGTAACCATGCCTTGACACCATAATATGTACTAAGCAGTTTTCTGGGAACAGAATGTTGTGCTCTCTTGGAGCCTATACTTTGGTGGGAGAGGTAAAATAAATACACAATGATGTCAAGATGTGATAAGTGCTAAGAAAATTAAGAAATGATAGAAGTCAGAGAGTGGCTGAGATAGGATGGCTAAGAACCCTCTCTGCTGGAGTGTCATTTAGGCAGAGTCCTAGGGAAATGTAGGAGTGGATCTCATGGCTGTCTGGAAGGAAGAGCTGTCAATGACACAGAGAGACTGAGTATTAAGGCCTGTGGAGGAGTGTTTGAAATCAGGAAGGGGGCTGGTGAGGCTGGAACAGCATGAGTGAGTGAGGGCAAAGAGGAACTAGCAGACAGGCTATCGAGGGAGAACCTGGGCAGCCATGGGCGGGCCTCAAGATTTGTATTCTGCAGCAAAAAGGGATCTTTCATGGAATTTTGGTTGGACATGATGTAACTTGTGCTTTGAAAGGATCATCCTGGGTGGACAACAGAGGTGGCAAGGATGGAAGCCAAGAGGCTATTTCAACAGTTGAACCCAGAGATTATGCATGCTAGAACTATGGTAAAAGCAAGAGAAGTAGTAAAAAGTGGTGGATGCTGGATACATTTCTGAAATAAACAGGATATGTTTACGGGTTGCTCAAAGGGAGGGAGTGAAACTAAGGTGTCAAGAATGTTTATAAAAGTTACAGAGGCCCCACCTCATAACCCCATCATCATTGGCTGCTTTCCCTAGCCAATCAGAAGGATATGGTGCACTGTCTGTCCATCAGCAGAGTCAGTGAGCTCTGATCTGTAATCATTCATGGACTCATGAGGGGTCACAGTTCTGCAAAAGATACTCTGGGGAAGAATTAGAAAGACTGGAACTATGCAGGCTCTATAGTGCAACTGTTTGTGTGCTTGTGTAACCATTCCTTCAGAACAGTGAAGTCTGATTATCCAGTATCTTCTGTTCTGGAATTCCCCATGCCTTTGCATCCCGGGAACAAAAGAAAACCTGAGAAATCCCCCTGTCGTCCTCCATGGCTGCACTGGTAGATTAGTAGGGGTCAGTTTCAGTAGCAGAAACCTCCTTTAACAGGTCTATCTAAGGTCTATCTATCTGTCTATTTATCTATCTACATTCCTCATTAGGCCACTGTAAGAAGGCAGGTAAGATCAACATATTTTACTTTAATAAAAAAAATCCTTTCAGAGTAGAAGAACTTTAGATTTCCTTTGGTGTTAGAGATGTAAGTTATGCAGCTGTGGCACTAAAAAGGTTGTTGTCCTTTAAAAAGCTGGGAGGAATGCTGTCCAGTGATTGAGTAAAATACTTGAGGAGATCCATGGGGGATTTATTACTTTCTATTGCCATTTTATGGACTTCCTTGATTGTTTCTGATGCCAACTTCACTGAATCCTGTTTGTAAGAGCACACAAAATCAAATAGAATAAAGGATTGAGCATAATGCAAACTATCCTAAAAAGGCTAAATAATAAATTATTCTAACAAGCTAGTCAAAATTCCATTAAAACAGTGATGTCAAGAATTGGAAGAGGAGAAAGAAGAAAAGCTTTTAAAAGCAAATACAATGAATGAGATGCTAGCATCTCATTAAAGATGGTATGTTGCATTTTTACACCACAACAGAAGTAATGAATCTATATATTGTTGTTCATGGTTGCTTTCAGACAAAAGTGGTTCAGTGAGCTGTCAGAGGTGAGCACCTTTGAGGGGGTGAGTGAGCAAACCCCTCTGTGCTGCTGTCACTGTTGCCACAGGGTTACTGGGTTACTCCTGGTGGAACCTCACTTTTGGATAATCCCAGCAGCCTTTTCCAGGTGCCCCCTCGCTGTTGTGAAGGTGACAGGCTGCTACACTCGGATGTAACACAAAGGCTAAAGGCTCAACAGTAGTTTCAACATTAAAGTCAGGACATGAATCTTTTCTTTTGAATAGCAATGAATTGGAAGTATTAACATTCCAACCAAAACATGATATTAAAAGCTTCTTTGATAAAAGAAAATTGCTGTTAGTTGCAAATTTGGGGGGAAGTTTTAGGGGGAAACAACTCTCCTTCTATGTTGATGAAATTGTCAGTCCTGCTCTCGGCCAACTGTGGTGGATTATTGGACATTTGTTGCCCAGGAAGATAGGATTTAAATGTTAACTTGACTGACAGGACAATTTATTTTTATGTATGTCACTAGTGGAGAACCACAGTTTCCCAAACTGTGTTCTGAAGAAAGCTGTTAATCCTTGCCCTGACAAATGAACTGTTCCTATAGTTTATTTAATATAGACTTTAAATCCCTTCCATCAGAAATTCATGATACTCATTAATCCAGTAAATACTTCAAGAGGTTCCACAGGGAAGAAAATTGCTAATCTTTGTTTAACAATTAAAGAGAAACTTTTTTTCCTAGGAATAGCCTTTTTCTTTGTGTACTTCTTGGCATCTCTGGATTCCTTTTCATTTACTACAGGTTCAGAAGTGTTAGAGGAGAGAACAGATACACTGACAGATCTGCGGAATTTTACTCAACCTACTCAAAAGGAGGCCCAGAATCCAAGTTAAAAGTTGCCTGATGATAGCAGTGCAACTAGACAACTTAAGAAAACCCAGATATGAATCAATTTGCTTATTGCTGCCTGTGAATGTACTTTTCAGTTCAATAACCTTTAATGATGGCTTTTAAGGGCAGTCCAGATTGCAAGTCCATGTTGGTGATAGTTCAGATAAAGTTTGTAAGAGATACTGATATTTTAAACACTTAAAAATATTTAATTTTAAATTGGTATGGATTTCCCATACAACCCATATCCAGACTTTCCTATTGTACCTTATTAATATCTTATGGTTAGTATGGTACAGTTGTTGCAATTAGCAAAAGAATATTAATATATTATTATTTTCTAAAGTTTATACTTTATTCAGATTTTCTTAGTTTTTGTCTTTTTCTGTTCAGGAATCCCATCAGGATATCACATTTTATTTGTTGTCACATATCCTTAGGTTCCTCTTGAATTCTTTCCATTTTTCAAAAGAAAAAAATGTGACCCACACAAAGTTAAAGTAACTTGCCTTTGGTCATAGTTATTAGGTGGGAAAGCTGGCCTCAAATCCAGGCAGGACAATTGTAGACATGTGGCTAACCTTTGTCCTAAACTATTGTTACCTGAATAGCGTTATTTCATCTTGGATCACTGAAGTTATTTGTCAGTGCAGGCAGCAGAGTAGCATGCACATCTGACCCAGGTGGCCACACCAGTAGTCAGGGTCTGGCCAGCTTTCAATGATAAAATGAAGCTCCCTAATTCTCAGAGCCTTGAGATTGTGGGGGAAATCCTGAGGCTTAAAACAACAGAAACTGATTCTCTCACACAGTTCAGGGGGCCAGAAGTAAAGCAAGGTGTCTGCACTGTTGTTTCCTTTTGGAGGCTTGAGTGGGCTTTTCTGTCCCCAGAGTCAAGGATCTGCCAACCACCCTTGGTATCGTTGACTTACAGATGTGTCACCCTGATGCCTTATCTACCCAGCCTTCTCCTCCAGTGTTCTTCTCTATGCCTTTTACTCTTATAAGGAAACTTGTCATTGAATTTACCATACACTCCAAAAGTCCAGGATGATCTCATCTCCAGATCCTTATTGTAATTCTGTCTCCAAAGACCCTTTTCCAAATAAGAGCCCATTTCTAGATTCTGGGCAGGTAGATGTAGCTTTTGGATGCATAATTCTATATGATTATAGGGACTAGTAACTTTTGCAGGGTTTGGGAGAGGATTAAATGAGGTAAAATTACTTAAGGTAACTGTATAGTAGGTATGTCCTTGAAATGACAGCCATTTTTATTATCACTTCTATGAAATGAGTCCTCTGGAATATAAAAGTGTTAAGCTGGGTAAATGTGCCAAATGAATTAACTTTGCTCAGGCATATCTAGTTTACACCTTACACTTTACATTATGGTTTTGTAATTTCTAAGTTTCTAACACCGAGTCCTATGGCATTAAAGGCTTTGAACTAAGCCTTTCTGCTTCCATTTCATGGAGGTACAGATGGGACACAGGTAGATACTTCAATCAATACTTTTAGCCAGTGACATTTGTCAGAAACACAAAAGGTCTTCAAGTGTACAAAGTTTATAAAGGATCTCCTCATGAAGCTACAGTGCTCATGAATGAATTTCCTATTCAGTGCCCAAGTTGATAGACAGGCATCAAGAAAAACAGCTGGGCAGCTCAGCTGCTTGCCTGCCCTTTGGTTAACTTCTGTGGTCACTGGTTACAGCACTTCCCTGTTCTGCCCAGGATCTTTATCTAAGGGACAGAATTCCAACTCAGTGCTGGGCATTGGCCTTTACCACACCCCACTGCATTGCACTGCAGCTCCACCCCCGGCTATGTTGTCTCCTGTGGTCACTCTTGGCAACCACAGGAATCTGAGCTGGCTTCTGTGAATTCCTTCTGTATTTGTCAGGGAGTCTCAGAATGTTATGGCAGGCAGGGCCATAAGAAAGCTAAATTCAACCCCACTCCATTGTCTTTCTGTTTCTTTCTTCACACAGTTGTTGAACAGACATGCACTGAGCATATATTTCTGCAAGGCAAGATGCTAGTTTCAAGCTATGGTGGTGAACAAGCTCAAGGGGCTGGCTTCCCATAGTCTGCAGTGAGTCACCTCCACACTGCCTGAGTGCATGTCTGTATGGTCTCCGATGAGCACTGATAGCTTATGTGCTACCTAGAAACAATCATTTAATATACTTGTTAACCCTAAGTTATATCTACCCACAGAACTTGTGGGGTTTGTGATCTTGGAAAGGAAAAAATTGCACTGTCATTTGCAGCAATCCTAACCTGAAATTAAACATTTTCTTCCATTATAGGCAACATACACCTGTAATATTAGCAGTAATTGAAACTATCACAAAAGGAAATCACATGTATTTTGCATATTATAGTTGTTGCAATGTTGTCAACACTTAGCATTCTGTCAAAATCACAGTAGTCATTAGATTTGCCACTTAAACTGTTAATAAAGAGGTACAAGTGTCAAGATAATGTAAATTTGTCTTTCAGTATTTTGATAACTGTATTTCAATCTAATTGGCTTTTTTTCTAATTTTATGTATTTTATTTTAGGACTTTTAGCACTGTTTTCTGAAAAATAACCTTCATTAGACTGCCAAAAGGATCTGTGGCACACAGAAAAAGTTCAGAAAGCCTAAGTAAGAAAGGACACCACTCATGCGAGGTGAACTCACAGAGATCTTCACCCTTTTATCCCTGAAATGAGATGGAGACATAGGATATACATGTAGGCCACACAATTGTTTCTGGTTACCATATTATTTGTACACATTACCCCTGCAGAAAGTAAAGCAATCATAACCTGGGGTTTCCAGAGTATATTACTTGGGAGTTGTGTTGTCAACTTTTTCTTTTGAGGGTAAATAAATTCCTTAACCCTTGAGTCTGTGAATTAGAGATAGGATTTCATTTGTAAAATATGTCCTTTGGAGCTTAAGTTTACCAAAGCAAAAAAGGGTTCAAGAAATGTGGAAGTATATTTTCTTGTTTAAACACACACATACACACAAAGTTTCTTATATTACTGCTCCCTACTGAACATACTTGAATTCTTGAGTTTTCTTTTGGGGTAAAAAATGATTTGGAATCATAATTCAGGCAACTTTTAAATATCTTTGACATTGGTTAAGCCAATACTTTCAGATCTTTCTGAACCCTTCTCTGGGACCCTGAGTTTTGACAGAGTACAGAAATGAGTCCCAACAATGATTCCAAGATTGAAACTAAAACCTTTCAGGGAAAGATTTAAAGAATTTTATGCATATAATCAATCATTTATTTATGCATATGGCACAAATTCAACTTTTGTTTAATGCATTTTAAAATCTTCATTGTAGATATAATCCCATGGTAGATATTACCCATAGTGATTCTCATTTGAATTTCCATATACCAGTTGATGAATTAATGTCTCAATTTAAGCTATCATATATAGCTCTGCCTGGGTGGCCCATACTTCCATCTGGGGACTGATGCTATCTTTATCCATTGAAGTTCAGGAAATAAAATATTTTGTTAAATGAAATAATCTTGGTTCCCCCTCCCCAAAAAAATATCTGGATGGGACAAATAAAGGTGCTGGTGCTATTTATTAGAAGAAAAGATGTCATAAACTTGGACAGCAGTAAACTTAAATCAGCACACATTTAGCCTCATGTATTTGCTCACTGAATTGTGGATTCACTTATGAATGAAAAGGGCAGAATTTAAAAGCCTACTAGAAGCATGCCACTTGTAAGGAAGAAGCAAGACCAATGTATAAGGTGGGATGGGACTGGAGAGTCCAAAGCTTTTTAAATCTGTGGGAACAGAATCTCTGTCTCTTCCTAGCAGAACCTTTACACCTTTTACTTCTATGTATTTCAGGAAAATAGAATGGTCTGCTTTTGGAAACACAACTTACAAAATTTACATTCACTTTTGCAGCCCTCACCTCCAAAAATAATTCAGTATATAATTATTATCGGTACAGTAATAATCCTTGTACCAATAAAATGATTTCTATTACTCCAGAACCTGCCCACCCCACCATGTCAAGTTTCTCAGTTCACAAGTAGATGACTGAAGCATCTGTAATCACTTTACATAGCTTATAAGTGGCCTCTCATCTTCTAGTCCTGTTCTTTTAATCACATATTATACAACTGGTTAAAACAATATTGTTATTGGTCATCTTTGGTGAGTCCTCGTAGCCTACAGAACAAAATCAATTTACCTTAATTTGATATTCAAAGCCTTCCATAACTTTGCCCCATCTACCAATATGAGTTATTGTGCAAGAGTTTTTTTTATGAAAACCATGTTTCCTGCCAAATAGATTTCCGTCCACTTCCCAAAACTCCATTTTTTTAACTAGCACCTGTTCACACCCTTATTCTTGTTGGAAATCCACATCTGCTTAGGTTACACATTCTCTACACATCCTTAACTGCCAAGTTCAAGTCTATCCCCTTTCCCTTACCTTAGGTTTCAATGCCTGTCCGGTATGGATTGTCATAGTCCTGAATATTTTATTTATTTTGGATTTATTACAAACTACACTGAAATAGTAGTATTTATCCTTTAAGTAAACTGTATTTTAATTTCTTCGAATTGAGAACTGGCACAATCCCAAGCATATAGTAGGCACTCAACACCCTTCTCTTATAATTTATAGGTTATTTGATCTTAGGCCTGTTACTTGGCTTCTCTGACCCTTATTATTATTAGAATGAGAATAATTTCTGCCTCACAAGATTGCTATTAGAATTATAGGTAATAATAATCAAAGGTTCTGCATAGCATTCCATAATGAAATATTCCTATCTTAACATACCTTATCATTTAGTTGGAGAAATATACATAAACCAGGAAAAGCAAATTAGTATAGGTAAAAATACCAATAAAGAGTTAGAAGACTTCTTTCTCATCCCAACTTAGCCTGTCAATGAATTAGTAACTTTTGTGCACATTCTTTTCCTAGGTTAGGAAATCTGATGAGATTATTTTAGCCTTAGCTGATGGATACAGATGATAATTGTAAAGGAAGACTCCTTGAGAGAGAGAAGAAAGTTGTAATTTAAAGAAGAAGAAGAAGAGAGCAGCAATTTGTGATCTCAGGGAAATTGAACATTGCTTCCACGATGGTGACGACCTTATTAGTTTCCAAGGTAGGTGGGAACAAAGGGATAGAGATGCTGTTCTTGGAATTCTGAGTTAGAGCTGACATTAGGACATCCAAAGGAAGATACCTCGTGGGTCAGCCCTACCCCACGTCCTCCTTCCTTGAGAAGGACTTGCTAGATCCAGCATTTTCGAGACTCCTGAACAGATTGTTGAAGGTGTCAAATGTTAGTCCCAGGAATTTGGCTTTAGCACGTAGGTAGGTGGTGAAAGTGTAGAGATTAGAGTTGTACAGTAGGAAGGAATATGGGGCTGACACCAGTGATTAAGATAGTGTAGAGAAGGGAGGAAGGAATTAATAGATCTGGAAAGGAGTAAACAGGATCTGACCTAGTATAAACCACAGGAATTGAGACAGCTGAACTTCTTAGAGATCAAATTCACATGACTAATATACAGACTCACTACTATTTGATATCATGTCGGTCCTTCATATTGCACCTAAAGTTTCATTCTTTTTTTTTTTTGGTACCATGGATCGAACTTGGGACCTTGTGCTTGCGAGGCAGGCAGCAGAACCACTGAGCTAAATCCCCAGCTAAAGTTTAATTCTTTTTTTTTTTTTGGTACTGGGAATCGAACTCGGGTCTTTGCGCTTACGTAGCAGGCGGCAAAACCACTGAGCTAAATCCCCGGCCCTAAAGTTTAATTCTTAATGAGACTTCCAAAGAAAGAAACACAGAAATTAGTCTCCACTCACAATCCATCTATCACAAAGCCTGCCTTATCTTCCATCTAATTGCTAGGCTCACTTATCAATAATAACAATAATAGTAATAATAATAAAATGAAGGTAATGGTAATAATAATGAAGCATGTACCAGGGTACTGTGGT
Organism: Heterocephalus glaber; assembly: GCF_000247695.1. The sequence goes on along the minus strand of NW_004624732.1, from coordinate 5,379,975 downwards.
CAGTACCTTATGCACATTTAATCCTAGCGATGAGCTGGCCATTTGAGCTCCAGACCAGCACTCTACACCGAGCTTTGCCATGCCGAACCTGGGACTCTGCAAGTCAGTTCCTGTTAGCTAGGCCATGGAGGGCAGTAGAGAGAGGCTTCAAGTCTAGCGGGTGGAGAAGGGATCTGCTCCTTCTGTTTTGCTTCCTGTTGGCTTCCTTTTCCAGTAATGTGTTCCCAGCAGTGCCTCCTTGCCCTGAAAGTGGGTTTATTCCAGTCACAATAGTATAATCCACTTTTCTGGTTTCAATACGCACAGAGCCAACCTTACCATGCCCACTCAGAAACCCTGAGCCAGCCCAGAAGTGTACCTCCTAGAGGTGCAGTCTCAGCTTGTGGAAATCTTCCTCCAACTCTAAGTTTGAATAATTCCAGCTCCTCTTCTTTGGCCTCCCAGCACTAAGGGTAGCAGCAACTTGCTACAGTTGCTTCCTCAGTGATAACATAGATTTATCTTTTTATCCTTTCAGTTGCCTACAGTTAATAACCTTGTACTCCTCAGTAGTTCTTTATATTTAATTCTTTTTGTTAAAATAACTAGTGCCATTTCTGTCTTCTGGCTGGTAGAGTGAGGTAAATATTCTTTTTTATAGATAAAGTAACTGATCCTTCATATGATAAGAGATTAAATAACTTGCAACAATGTCATTCCACTAAATAACTGGATGCAAACCACGACTCAGCTTCAACTCCAGAGCCCTGGTCATAGCTGGTTGATTTTGAGTCCTTTACAGTCTGCTTTCCTTGGGGGTCCAGGTGCATGCCATCACTTGGCAGGCTACTCTGCAGCAGGGACTATTCCATACCCTTCCCTCTGAAAGCAGAACAGAAAACCCAGGGTAGGAGTGATGTACACAGAATCAGTGTAGCACTGTGGAGGTCAGAGAGATGCTGGGACCCACTACCATGAGGGCTTGGCATTCCAGGAGCCCTTTTTCCGCCCTCAGCTGAGAGTTCTCTCTGCTCAGCTTCCCCTGGCAGCTTCAGGTGGGGCCCTGCAGTATGGACATCCAGGCAGCCTGGGGAGGGAGCACTTCTGGGTGCAGCAGGTAGGCTACATTTGCTGCTGGAGCTTCCAGTGTTTGGTCCATTTATTTGGGAAGGAAGCAGACATTTTAGCTCTTAGTCCTCTATGAATAGAGCAATCCCAGCGTAATGTGTTCTAAGCCATTTTTCAAACAAGAGAGAACAATGCAAGTAGTCCATTCTCTTGGCCACTGGATTCCCGACTTGGGCATCTTCTGTAGGTCTGATGTGACAGCCTAGGACACGTGTGAGGAAGGGTTTAGTGGGATGAAGACGAGGGGAGACTCAACCTGGCTCTTTCTTCGGCTGCCAGGCAGCCTGACCACAACAGAGCCTGATGGGAAGGGAAGATGTTAGTCTCAGTCAGCAACAGGCCTAGCTCTACCCCCACCCTGATACACCAGCTGCTCAGGGCTCTAGATAGTTACACTGATACTGGACCAGGAAGGTGGTGATGGGTGGTCATGGCTGGCAGGACCCTCAAGCAACTTACAGTGCTTTTCCTCCTATTTCATAGATCTGGAGAGAGAGGCTGGGGGATCTGTTATCTGAAAATATCTAAGAATTGTGGGGAGCGTCAGATTGTTCATTGTGCGCCTGATGTCGATGGGCATTGTAATTGAACAAGCCAAAGTTTACTGATTGCTAATGTATACCACGCACTGGAACGAGGTGCTAAGGCAATTCAGATAAACCTTGCTTAGCAGGGCATTAGGGGTAACACAGTTCACATTGTGTGTCTTTTCTAGGAGATAGAGGCCAAGTATTTTGAGGAAGGGATACTTCTAATTTTCATAAAGGTCCTAAGTGAGCACTATTAGTGTACTCAGACCATTCCTTGCTTAATATAGATCCCTAATATTGATCTCTGTTTACATCCATTTATATCTATAGGCAATAGATGCTTAAGAGCTTTTCCCCTTTCCTTTCTGAGAGGAAAATTAGAAAAGAAGCTTCTAGAGAAGGGAATAAAGTGGGGAAGTGGGGGTGGGGGTATAATTTCTAGTCCTCATCCAGCTTAAAGAACTTTAAACCTTGTGGTCACTGGGAAGATGGGAAAAGCAAATCAAAACTACTCTGTGAGGCATGGGATGATCAGTGAACTGCATCAGAGCTCAGTGGCAAGGCTCTTTCAAAAGGTCCCCTCTTCCTTCTACATGGTCCCCAAGGACTGCAAGCACTGGGAACAGGTAGCAAGCAGCTGTACCCTCCTCAGGGGACCTGATCACCCCAGGATGGCAGTGATGTTCTCTGCAGTTTGTGAGTAAGGAAGAAGAGCAGTGGGAACCCAGAATGACAGATGCTAACTAGAGATTGTGACCAACCCTGGTTTTGTGATCATTTTTACAAACCTCACAGATTTTGAACGTACCCCTCTAGAAAGATCTGGGAGATCTTTTGGAGAAGTTGAGATCCTGTTGCTTACCATTCACCAAATATTTAGGGACCCCTGGGGGAGATCCCCTTTGCTATTTCATTTAGCATGGCAAGAGCAGTCCCCTCTATGGAAGGAACTTCAACAGAAGAGTCCAACATGGCACAAGAGGGATTTCAAGAGGAAGGAACCGACTTGGTTGCATGTCAGGCTATTTGTATGCCAGGACTGGAAGCTACTCAGGGGAGCTGGAACCATTCATATGTGGACAGTAGTTGGAGATGGTACGAGAGAGCTAGCCAAAAGATAGACTTCCAAGGTCCTAGACAGCACAAGGTTTTCCTCTCAGTGGTGGGAAACTAGGACCTAAGCAGTGTGATTAGTGTGACTTCTGGTTTGTTCCTCTCATGTCTGGCTTGGCTTTTTAATTCCTAAACCTGAGACTTCAGGGTCTATAAAGCCATCTTTTGTCTTGCTGATGATGACTCACCTTCAGCTGTAAAGTTAATGTGGACGAATGAGTCACTATCAATTCAGAAGCAACAGTTGATGGAAAGAACCTTGGTTTTCCTACTAAAGTGGAGCAGTTATATATTCCCAACCAAAAGCCAGGACCAAACCCTAACAAAGGCTACCCTTGAAGTACTTGGGGGCAGCAAAGCAGAATATTTGAGTGGATGGTGTTCTAAGAAATCTGGATACATGAAAACCACATGTCTTATGAATTTGATTCTCTTCACAACATTAGCAAGATGTCTCTCTCACAATACACTCTATGGGTTTGACTATGGAGATGAACTCCTCAGCCAAAAACAATATGAATTTCTTCTTGAAATTTGATGCTTTCAAGCAACGTATGCTGGGTACCTACTATGCCCAAGATCCCATCTAGGCTTTTGAGGACTTGAGTTAAACTTTCTGCTTTCTGATAAACTAAGCTTAAATGTCCTTGCTAGCAACGTGAGAGACAAGTTACAAGTATTCATATTTAACTCTGAAATAGATGACTCCATAGATCCAGTCTCAATGGAACCCTTTTGTCACAGGTCTTTTGACCCTTTCTGTGGAAATTAAAGGAAAGAAACTCTTTTTCATATTTTGTAAACTTGTGCAGAATGCAGCACAGGGCAGAGTGATTATAGTGAATTTGTGTTAATTAATTATGCCTACTCTACTGTGGAAGCAGAGCTGGGGTGGGCTTTGAGTGCCATCCCTTCAGCCCATGGAGGGCTGAACTCTACAATAGGCTGTTGTTTTGCCCACTGTTGCCTTTGGCTCCCCCTTGGCATTGTTACTTAATTGGCTCCCCACTGGGTAAGTCTGAACCTGCTTGTTGAACTTTCTTGGCAGGTATGTAACCAAATGTCCCCAGGTCTCACCAGCTTATGAAGACAATTAGATTACATTCCTACACAAATATTTCTAGCTGGCTGCTCCACCTGCATAACTTTGGCCCTCTAGTCCTCATTCTTCTCAAACTCTTTCTGTTTCTTGAGGGGAATCCTCAATAAAATAAATCAACCATGATCATACACAGTTATTAAGTCTTGGATGTTCATGGCTTGCCAGCCACTTGAAGCTGGCCCTCTGTTGGTGATTTGTGTCTCAGTAGCTCAGGCCCATTTCTGTCCCCCACTCCCACTTGGCACAGGCATCTGAACTACTGGTTGAGGCCTACGTGAACTTTCAAGTGCTGAGGCCATGCAGAACTCTGGGACCTGGAAGACATTTGGGGGGGACTGTGACTTAGGTACAATGCAAACAGAATATTGGGACATCTCTGTCCTATAGCAAGTCTCACACTCAGTTGCTGCCTTCCAGTGTCTTTGGCCTCTGTGCCACCTTCTCTGTGTTCCCTGCATTCCGCCTTGTGCTGCAGCCACACCACACTCCTTGTTGTACTGAGGTAAATGGCTAACTCTACCCTGTACTATTTTTTATAATTTAAGTCCTAACGTCACCCTGTTTGTGCCTAAGGATTTAAACTTCCCTTACACCTGCAGCCTGCCTTGGGCATCTGGCTCTGCTGGGCCTCCCATGATCATCCTGCCCCCCACCCATTAAACTCCTACTTCAGCTAAAAAACAAGATGATGCAGATCAACCATGCAATCAAATACACAGAGGCATGGGGAGGTCCTAGTCTCCTTCGTCTCATCCCTGCTTGGGCTCAAGCAAAGCACTGAACTTCTGACATACACTTTCCTCTTTCTGCCATCAGGCAGAAAGCATTTACGGTTTCTTGGCAGCAAGGCCCTCTCTTCCTTTTCCTTACTTTCTCACACTATTTCCAACAAGGATCAAATGAGACAGCTCAGTGCATGTTACACCTGAGTCACAAATAGGCTTTTTCGTACAGTATAAAGCTAACATCTTACAAACCACTGGTGCTCTGTAGATACTATTCCTGACTGACTATCAGCCATGACATTTATTACTGATCTAATCACCCATTAAAAAGTATTTATTAAGTTCCTACCATATGAGTAGACACCAGAGATACAGAAGAGAGAGATATCCTACTGGAGATAGATGAGTGGTAAGTAAATTTATTAAAATAATAAATAAGAAAATGTCAGATTGTGATAAGTACTCTGTGGAGAGTTGATTTAAGCTGATGTAATGGAAGCGGACTAGGTGGTTCTTTAGAGAAGGACACCAGGTAAGGCTCTGTGAGGAGATGACAGAAACCAAATCAGATCTTTCCACAGAGGAGCGTTTCAGGCAGGACAGCAAGGGCAAAGCGGCTGGGCATGGTTTGGAGTCTAAGGAAAGGTAAAGGCGGGTGGCACTGAGAGGGGGGTCAACACAAAAGGACCCAGGTGATGTAGGCCTCTGCCAGGCAGGGGAGGCTTTTGTTTTATCTTCTTAAGCACAGTGGGAAGTGATCAGAGTTTGAAACAGGGATACAGCATGATCTGGTTTAGGTTCTACAAAAATAAGTTCCAATTGTTTGGGAGGAATGAGTTTTAGTGACTCAGGAGAGGCATCAGAGAGGCCAGGCAGGAGTCTGATTTGGCAGAACAGAAGAAAGGATGCTGCTGGGGCCAGAGTGATGTTTCCAATCTGGAGAGCATAGAGAGTGGTTGTGATCTTTGGAGCGGACAGGACTTGCTGGCTGATTGCATGTGGAGATGAGAGGATGCCAAGATTCTTAGATAACAAGAATGGAAACCAGAAGGCCCCCACCAGCTTGGAATGCAGGTGATCCTACCAGGGTGTTTGTCCATGGACCAGGACAGTGGCTTATTCTACGGGAGAGAAAAGGACACCAGCCTCTCTCAATCTCTCTCTCTCTCTCTCTCTCTCTCTCTCTCTCTCTCTCTCACACACACACACACACACACACACATACACACACACAGACACAGAGGTACTAGAGAAAACATGGAGGAAAAACTGTTTGAGGAATCAGTTGGTTTCAGGTATTTTAAAATGCACCTTTTAAAAGCAAACCATTGGCAATCCCAAAGGCTAGAAAGTCAAATAACTTTAAACTAGCCCAAGCCAGGCCTAGTGCATTTTAGTGGCTGAAAGTTCTGTTTATACACTGACATGTCCATGGCAGTGAGAGGGAGAGCTGAGGAGCTGGGCTGATCTGGAGGATTTCTGATAACAGTCTTCACATTGGAATTTAATTTGTTTTACTTAAAAGTAAACCAGAGTGCCCATTCTCATAAAAACTGCCTGCTCACTCTATTCTCCAAGGACCTGAAAACTCAGACTCCAAAAGAATGTGCTGCCTTGCCAACATTTCCTGTGTCCCTGTGTTTGCTGATTTCGCAAACACAACTTGTTGAAAATATGAAAAGCCATGAAAAAGGACAAATGTGAGAAAAGAACCCTCTGGGAGCTCAAGAAACTTACAGATCGCTGAATTGTATCACTTCAGTTATTTTTAAATTACGACAATAACTGTTCATCACAGGTTCTTGCTGACAAATAAGAACATGGATAGGACCCAAGCCCACGATGGGATCCTCTTTCCTAAGAATGGGTGCATTCAGAACTAGCCACACTTGGGAGCTTTTTTCTCAAAGATATGAGACTTACTCCTATTCTGTCTTAGTCACACACAGTTACTCATTACTTCGAAGGGCATGAAGAGTTTATTCACGGGCACTGTACATTTTGTGCTGCTTTGTTAAACCAGGAAAAATGCAGATGGATGAGTCATAGTTTTCAGTTAGTTTTTCAATTTCACCTGGAGCAAAGTTTTTCTATATCCATATCAATTTTATTACTTTCCACATTACTCTGATCATATACTTTGCAGGATAATTCAGTCTTTTGCTTGAGGGATATTAATAATACACATTGTAAGTGTGTGTGGTGGTAGAATTCCCTAAGTACTTTTAAACAAATGTAAAAAAATTGAAATCCAGCAAGATTGAGTAATTCACAGTCAAGGTCTAGAGAGACTAAGCTGAGAGGAAAGGAGAATAAGACAATTAAGAACCTTGAAACCATGATCCAGCTTTGCTTTGTCTAGGAAAACTACTATTCTATATAGTTTTCAAATCTGAAATTTTTTCAATTCAGCAGATCTTACAGAGCTATTATAAATCCAGCCCCATTATACAGAAATGTACTCATGCAGTTAGTCAATAAAATATTTTAAGCTCTGCTGACTTGTACAACATTGTAGATACAAGAGCCTTGTCTTCAAGGAACCTTTGTTTAGCTAGGTGAGAACCATCATGAACTCCATCACTGACAGTGCAAGGAGGAATGTAAGGTGAGCGCACGTGAGCGGTGCAGACGGTATGTGCTTTGAAGTCTGTACCCGAGTCAGCTCCTTGACCCTAGCTAACCAGTTCGTGAAGAACAAACAAGATATGAGTGGGAGAAACAAAGGAACAAGGCACTCAGGGAAATGAGAACAGCACACATAGAAGGAGGAAGCAGTAATACACAGGTGGCAATGGGCGGCCCACTTGGTAAGAAAATTTGGTGGGAATGTGGCAAAAAAAAATGTACACTAACACAAACAGTGCCACTGCTGGGATAGACACTATCTTTTTAATGCCTTGGCTAATATAGTCTGTGTGCAATTGTAAAGGAACTTAGTCACAAATAAATTTTCTTATCTATATTTTCATGAGTCAGGCTGGTGCTAGAAAAGTTGATGTTAAATTCTCTCATTAGAGAAGTGGTAGCCCTCTTCCCAGGGAACAGGAAGAGAAATTGGGATGGAATAATATTGATTAAAGCTATTTGTGCAAAGGAGAGGCAGATCACCAAATGGTAATGAATTTATCTACCAGTCCTTTGCATTAATTTCCTCCATAAAAGAGGTGCAACCTCAAGTTCTTCATTTGGGGGTTGAAAAATAATCTCAATAATCAGGAGATTCCTTCAGTTCAGAGGCTCAGTGGATTTAAAACCCAGATGATAACCCTAGAAATTATCCAATTCTAAGTTTACTTGGCCACTGTTTGGCATATGCATGCTCTATATATAATTGAAAGCCTTAGTTTCATCTTTAAAAACACCAAAATGTGTCAGAAAGTGAAAAGTAAGCATCATATTCTCCCTCTCTCTCTCTCTCTCTCTCTCTCTCTCTCTCTCTCTCTCTCTCCTCTCTCTCTTTCGTGTAATACAATCTATTTTCAAGCTTGGATTGGTTCCTCCACTCACCACCTGCGTGATTTCATAAGCTGCTTAATTCCATAAACCTTAGTTTTTGCCCTTTAAAACCTGACTAATAAGGCCATTTGGTAGAGGTGTTATAAAAATGAAGATAGATGTATATGCCAACTGCCTAGCACAGAAGCTGACAGTCATTGAAATAGTCTTATTTTTTTTAAATCTGTATAGTTACTTGTAGTTTATAAAGCATTTCTATAAATTTCACAATAGTCTCTTAATAAAGATGGAATTATTACCAGTTTTAAAGATGAGAAAGCTGAGAATTCCCAGGAGGTGCAATAGAGAAAGAGTTGGTGCAGTGTAGAGGGCCCATTTTAATGAATTTGCCCTGTACTGTAGCTATCCTTTAGTGGGACTCTCAAAGTAAAATAAAACATTTTTGTATTGCACACAATGAATGCTCAATAAATGTGATTTTCTTCTGGATCCCATAAAGTCACTGGTGAGGACTCTAGGCAAAACTAATAAGCTGGTCAACAATTTCTGGGTTTTCTACGTCTACATGTCCAATATGGTAGCCATTACCACATGTGACTATCAAGCCTTAATCTTTATGGAGATACATGTGTTGCAAGTGTAAAGTACACATTGGGTTTTAAAGACTTAATATGGTAAAAATAATGTCAACATCTCAATAATGTTTTAATTGATTAATGATGAAATTAAAATATTTTTGATAAGTTAAATATTTCATCTGTTTTTACTTCCTTATAATGTGTCTACTAGAAAATTTTCGGTGCATGTGTGGCTCATGTTTATGGCTTACATTATATCACTATTAGACAGGGCTACTCTGCCTAATCTTTGCTCTTGCAAAGGTATCTCTGGCCTTCCAGACCTCTCTACACCAGAATTCCTAGATCCTCCTATCTGGAGAGCAGCATTCCCCTACCTACCTCATGCCATCATGTTGACCACCTCCCCCTTCAGAAAGTCTGCTTTTCAAAAAGGTACTGAAAAGGGACATTAATATATCTATGTTGGGAAGACAGATTAAGGCAAGGCACAAATCATAATTTCAAGGCCTACAGGGATCAGGAGTATTCCATTTACCAAGCCAGGTATAGGTGGCTGTAGGGAGTGGTAAACTCAGTGGCAAATTGAAGAATATATGTCTCATCTGAAGGTAATAGATACTATCCACCTCTAGCTAATTGTAGACATATCAGAATTTGGGTCCAACCGTGGCCAGGCCTTTTTATTTTTCAAGGACATCCAGAAATCTACTTTCTTATGTATGTCTCCTGATTTTCAGATTTGTAATAATAATAAAACTTTAGCAATGATTATGAAACAAATATAAAAGATACTTGAGAGTTCCTTTTAGCCTACTCAGCCTCAGCTTTCTACCAAGGCACAGCTGGTGAGATGTGAGTAAACAGAACAGGTAGTACTTACAACATTGGCTTTGACTCTTGATATTTTCGGAGCTGGAAAAGTCCCTTCATAAATAAGATACAATTCCTAGAGAGGAAAAATAGTTCACTTAGTCACACTGTCTCTCCACAGGCTAACAATGCCAGGCTCTTAATCTCTGTAATTGACCCTTAAAATAAGATGGTATATCCTGCCTGCTCTAAGGTTTGCCTCTGAGAAAGATCCTCGGTAAGCTCTTCCAGAAAGGCAGGTATAGGTAGGTGTCATCGTAAAAGATTCTGTGCCAGTGCTGGTCTCTAGCTGATGAGGGGAATGGCACAAATGGCTGATGTCCTCCATAAATCTCTCTCACATCATAGCATTTACTCTACAAGGACACACATCATTTACCCAGAATGAATCGAAATCTCTAAATAACCCAGGTGGAGAAGAATAATCACAGTGAACACTCCTGTTATTTATAGGCAAGAATGTATTCTGGATACCTGAGTCAGGCCCCAGGGAAAGAGAGTTTCCTTATTTTACAGTTAACACAAGCAGATTTTGATCCGGTCAGCTTCTAAATGCATGTTCCCTCTTCCTGATTTGAAAATGTACAAGACCTAACACAGCTATGAAAAAAAGGCAGATATCTAATGCAGCATTCACTCAACACAGCACTTGTTCCTGCCCTTTGTTCTTGCTGGCCTCTCCCTACGCAAATATACCTTTGGAGTTCTTAAGATCAAAACTTCTTATTTATGTTGTTGATAAACATTCCAAAATAAATATAAGATTCTGAGTGATTTCTACCCTTCTTGTTCCATGCTGGGACTTTTCTAGGTGGTGTCAGACTACCAAGAATTCCCTAATTTTCCTTTTCATAAGAGCATGGCAGAGATAGCCAGAATTAACTTTTCTTTCATTTATAACACCATTGTTTCTAGAGTTTTTAAGTCTCAAGAGCAACTTCACTTCTACAGTGTTTGTCCCTGTTGACAGTCCAATGAGGTTGGAAAATAGGGATTATTGCCCATGTTTGATAGAAGAGGAAGTGGAGACCTGGGAGGCTGACTCTGTGACTCACTTAGGTGACCAGAGCAGGGCATCTCCTGATCCTCAAATAGGTTTCTTTCTACTGTACCTGAAGGAATGAGGATCTAAGAAATCTTTAGCTCACATTCCCAGGCAGAGTTGAGCTCCATGATATGACATATTAGCACATTCCCTTAGATATTCTATGGGTAAAAAAGACCTATTAAGATATGTCTTCATACTTATATTGATCCTATCCCCTGACCTAAGTTATAACAATTATTTATAACATCATTTTTTAAATCAAGCAAAACCAAGAACACAAGGATATTGTATTAAATTTTTCACAATTGCTGTTTCATTGAGTGACATGGGAAAGTTTTTCCTCTCTCTCTAGGAATCCAAATGAGAGACTAAATCATTCCAAACAGGTGCAGCCAAACAAGTAGTTTTGATGGGTTCTCATGTTGTGACTTCCTTGTATTTTCTTTTTTCTTTCTTTTTTTTTTTGAAACAGGGTCTCGCTATGTAGTTCAGACTGACCTTGATCTCACTACGTAGCCCAGCCTGGCTTCGAACTCATGGCAATTCTCCTGCCTCAGCCTCCTGAGTGCTAGGACTACAGGCATGCACCACCATGCCCAGCTTTCCTTTCAATTTTAAGTTTAAAAGACAATGAAGATAAGAGAAAATCTTTACAATGACAATGAACTCAAGAAAGGTGTGGGAAAGGCATCAGCTGTCAGAGAGGCAAGACAGGGGTAAATGAAGAAGTATTGAGCTAGCAGAAGAGAAGGGGAAATGGCAAAGAAAAGCTCAGACAAGTGAAGAGAAGGGAGGAATAGGGCATAAGGGTCACCAAATTACAGCCCAGACTTAAAGCCATTCATGAAAAATCTAAGCTTCTTTTCAATATCTTTACATGTTTCTCTCAAGCATGTTCACCCAAGGTACATAAAAACATATTTTCTAACTCAATTTATATTTTGTTTGCTTGTCATTCATAATAAATGCTATTCTTTTGTATAATTTTCATCTTAAGTTTGTGATATATCAGTTGTATTATTCTTAAATGCACGTTTGTGGCCCAGCCTGAGAAACTCTCCCCCATTTATTACAGGAGCTGTATAAGGAAATGTGTTCCAACAGTTGGAACTAAAAATGGGCTTTAAGAACACAAGCTCTCAGTGCAGTGCCACTCCTGGAGTGAGTTGCAAGTGCGGGTTATCATCTTAGAAACACTTGAAGAGAGAGGAAAAGACAACTAGAATTCGAAGCTTTACCAGGTGCAATTCATCACTGTCCCCCAGTGCCTAGCGTGGCAGGCATTGGGAGTTTCTGGAGAAAAGTCGTCAAAAGAATTCTTACATTTTCATATGGACCAACATCCCCCTTGTTTGGGCTTTCTTGTAGTTTTAACAGATAAGGCATAAAATAATTGTTTTCAGATCATCACATGACATGCAAGTTATGTACTTTGCTACTTAAAATATACATATGTACATATGTGTGCATGCACCTACACAGGTCTATATGTGTGCATAATACAAATCCTCTGTGATAAGTTGTTTAACTTGCCCTAGACCTGTGACAGTTACTCCACAGGAAAAATCCTTCTGTCATTCCTTAAGTTTCTGTGGAGCCCCACTATGCAAATAGTGTTGCAGGTGAGGAGTTAGGGCTACAAAGCAGGCGGAACTCCCTGCTCTCATACAACTTTATATCTAGGTGAGGGAAAATAAACAAAAATACTGTATTTAAAATGCTAAATATATTTTACTTTAGATAATAAAGAGTAGTTAGGAGAAAAGAAAACAAAGCAAAGCAGAGAGAGAGAGCTAGGAAGTAGAGTGGCTACAGAGTCCTCATTAAGAGGCACCATTGAATAAAGATCTGAATGCAGAGAAATCTCAGTCATTTTGATCTCAGTCATCTAAAGTGAGGATTTCAAGGCAGAAAGAGTAGCAGGTGCAGAGCTCCTGGGGCAGGAGCATGCTTGTGCTTCAAGACATATGGAAGAGGCCAGTGAAACTGGCAGAGTGAAGGGACAGTGGCAAGCAATAAAATACAAGGGGTGGTATTTAATATGTGCCCTACGTGGAGAGAAGAGAAGAATCCAAACCAAGCTTCTGGTAGTATCTCTCATCAAATAGAAATTACTCTTCAGCTTTCCCTGTGTCCATGCAGATCTCCCTCAAATCCCAATGATGGGATGGGACCTCTTTAGCATGAATGTGCTTACTCCATATTGTTGTACATGGCTCAGCATAAATTAGCTGAAAGGGATAAACACAAGGGCCCTGATTTGCTTCATCCCCTCTGGTCCATTCCCAATCCTCTTACGCCAGCCTAAATCCTCAGTACCTCTCCTCTGGGTTTTCAAAAACTTTCCATTTCTTGTCCTGCCTCTGATGTCTGTAGCTCACAGCCATCCTATACACACACACCCCCCAGCCACTTCCCTAATGCCAGGAGTGCCATAGAGTGCCCCAAGGCACCAACTGGGAAGGCATGAGGAGGACATGAATAATTGGGGCTCTGGACTTCCATTCTGACTTCACCAAGAGTAGCCTTTGTCTGTCAGAATGAAGCATGATCCCACACAGTTAGGAATCTACCATCCTGACACAACAGTTCATGTATCACTCTGTCACCCTCCTGTTCCAAAAACTTCAATACCCTTTGCCACCAAGATACAGCCCACATCCCCATTGCACTGGAATAAACCCCAGGGTCCCTAATACCTTAGGTATTGGTGGCCTTCTTCACTTCTTCCCACCTGGTTCCCTCACCCAGCCCACTCCTCCAGGCCGGCCTTCTTGCTACAAACCCTACAAGTGTGACCCTGCCTCAGGCCCTTGTGCCAACCATACCTCACCCTTCTGCATGCTTGCCTGGCCACTCCTCACGGTTCATTCAGGAATCCATTCAAGTCCCTGTACAAGTGTCATCTCCTTTAGCAATCCCTGGCTCCTCATCTAAAGTAGCACCCTTTTCACCCTATTTTCCATCCCTGCATTACAGCACCTATTCCTTGTGTTGTATTATATATTCATTTGTTTATTGTTTCTGTCTACACCAGAATTATAAGGTCTATAAGAATGACATCAGTCTATTTTGTCACTTTTCTATTTCCAAGCATGTAGTAGAGTGCCTGGTACATAGGGGCATATTAAATACCTATGGAAGGAGAGAAGGCAGGGAGAGAGGAAAAGCATAGGTCTGGCCTTTAAGGCTCTCTACAGACTTATCTAGGAAAACTTTACATCCCAAACTCATTCATTCTTGCCCCATCCCCACATACCCTAACCAAATTCACTGATCACCTGTCCCCAAACCCTAATGGTATTGTCTCAGTTCTGCTCAAAGGACTCTTATTCCTGAAATATCCTTCCTTTCATCTTTGCGTGTCATAGCATACCAATAGATGGCTCAAAACCCATCCTTTCTGAGATCTTTCCTCATCCCCAACCTGAAATGTGCTTCTCTCCCTGGTGCCTAGAGCTCCTCATTCTTCTCATAGAGTCCACTCTGTGCCTCCTCCTCACTTACAGAGTAGTCACCAAGAAAAGAATATTGATGGCATACATGTAAAGCAATGATAGACTGACTGGAGCTGGCATTTTTGATCTCTAGTTTTCAAGACTGATTATTTTCCAGCTAGTTCTCATTTTGGGGGGAAGAGGGTACATGGCACATGGACCTCTCTATAACTAAGATTTAGCCAACACTAGCACCTTGTGGGCCCTGCAGGTGAGGAGAGAGGCCCCACCTTCCCAACACAGGAGTCTGGGGGGCCCCATGGGTAAGGAGAGAGGCTCCATTCTGCACCCCCCATACACGCACAGGGCAGCAGGGGGTGACAACAAAAAGACTGGCCTAACTGAGGATGAAACCAATACCCAGGATGAGAGTTTTACTCCAGGACTGAAGTGTTACCCTACTGCAGAGGGTGAGAGGCAGCCTTGGGAGACAGGCTTGAAGAGGGTGAGAGCTAGACAGAAAGCTCCTGAGATCTCCTGAGAAGCTCAAGCTCAGGCCAGGTGGATTGTAGGACCTGAATTCTGTGGTGGGAGGCCAGCTTTGGTGAGTATAACCTTGGGAGGGAGTGTGTGTGTTGGGAGGGGCAGAGTGGAGTCTCTCACTTCACCCATGGGGCACCTGAAGGTCTAGTGTCAGCAGAGGGTGGGGACAAAGGTCAAAACAAATGATCAGCAAGTCTAGAGAAAACACTAATAAACTAGGGGGTGGATCTGAAGTCGATGGAATTTAGTCCAGTGGTCTGCTTGAGCTCCTCCACCACTGCCTACATCCAGCAGAAATTAGTGGTCTGATTTACTGTGCGTCACTATCTGGGTTACCTAGATGTCTACACTAAAATCATAGACCTCTTTACTCTGGTTAAGGGTGGTCATGGTGGTTCTTAGGGTTTGTTAGGATCCAGTTCAAGTTTGGCACCATTGTTGTCACTGACTTTACTACTATATCCAAGGTCACTTAGTTAGTGAGGTCAATTGGTATTCTCTGTATGCCACTATTTGGATTGTCTGGGCACCATAAACAATACTGAGGCTCATTTTTAAAGAACCAAGCACTGAGACAAAAAAGCTGCAAATCTTAGCACAGAAAACAAAGAAACATGAGAAAACAAGACAACAAAATGCTTCCAAAAACTACCAACTCTACCAAAGCCAATCCAAGAGGCATCGAGGAGGAGGAAACTCAGAGCCACACAGCAGAAATGTCTGGAAGGTATCGATGGAGGCACCAAACAGTTCAATAAGGTGCTTGGCTAATTCAAAAAAGATATAACTGAACAGATAGTGACTCAAATGAAACAAATGATCAGCAAGTCTAGAGAAAATATTAATAAACTAGTGGAGCTAAAGAAGGAGATGTAAAACATGAATGCCTAGCCTAGAAAAGGGGAGTCCATAAAAAAGTTTCAAACAGAAATCCATGAAGTTAAAAATATGACTGAAACCTGAGCAGCAGAAGTAACCAATGTGAGGACAGAGTGTCAGATCCAGAAGACAGACCTGTGGTTAGTGGTCAGTTGACAAAAGATACCATAAAAATAACAAGGCAGCATGAAAATGGATCCAACAGCTGCTAGATGACTCAAAGAAGACTAATATAAGGTAATTGGGATTAATGAAAAACCAGAGGACTGCACAGAAGACATAAAAAATTATTTTTACAGAGGTAATAGCAGAAAAAAAGAATTTAACATACAGGTAGATGAGGCATATAGCACCCCGAATAACCATGACCAGAAAAAAATTATTCCATGCCACATAATATTAAAATAACAGAAATGCAACACGGCAACAGAATCTTGAAAGCTACTGGAGCAAAGCAATGAATCACCTATAAAGCAAAACCCATCGAAATTACAACAGACTTCTCAACAGAAACCTTAAAGGTGAGGAAAGCTTGGAATGAAGTGTTCCAAGCCCTAAAGTAAAACAACTTCCAACCTAGGTTTATATACCCTGCAAAATTATCTTTCAAAACTCAAAGAGAAGTAAGATATTTTCATGATAAAGAACACCTAAAGAAATTTATGACAGCCAAACCAACACTCCAAACAATTCTCAAGGACAATCTAGAAAGAGACAAGACAGCTGGCAATGCCAGAACCTCCAATAGAATGAAAGCATCAGGCAGGGATAGTAACTAAGAAGAAGGAAAAGGAAGCAAAAGAGCAACACATATAACTCAGATTTGTGTGAAACTTTTCTAAGTGCAGGAAACTCGCAGTGACTGTGCACTTGCTGTGCATCAAACAGTTCATCTCACTTAAAGTTTATGAAGATGGAGCTAAAATTGATATTTCAAATTATCCCAGATGCGAGTGGTCCATCTCCATGTTGTCTTTCCACCCATGACAGTGCTCAAACCTGGTGCTTGGACCTATCTGGTTCCCCTGACCACTTCCTAAGAGTTCCGTGTTGCTGCTCCTTCACAGAAATCCCTTTTTGAGAAGATCGGAGGAAGGGCTGTGGGGAAGGCCTCTCCTGTGTTCTGCTTGTTGGCACAGAAACAGCTTCTATGTTTGGGGTGAGAAGGCAACATTTTGCCAAGGGCACACACATACATCAAGGTAACTTTTCTTTCCTCTTTCTAATGAGCCTATGACACCAGGAATAAAAGACTAGAGGAGCCAGCCAATGCAGGAGAGAACTGACTCTTCAAGAAAGAAGGCCAGGCTTGAGGGTAGGACACCCACAACACCCTGAGAAAGGAGCTTCCAAACAAAGTCCAAGCCTTCTCTGCCAAACCACACAAAAAAGCATCAGATTGAAGAGCAGGGCTGAGACCGAGGAAGCACCTTTCCCCACTCTGTCAGAGGATAATGGTGGCAGAGTCCAAGTGGAGCAAGTCAAGGCTGAAAGGAGAGTGCTATAGTTGGTCCCCCAGAAGTTTGTGGCTGGAAGCTTAGTCCCAAGTTGATGGTGTTGAGAGGAGTAGGAAGACTGGAGAGGCAGAGCCCCCACCGTAGAAGGGACTGACCTGCTCTTGTGCTTGAGAGGGTTAGTTCTTGGACTGGATCGGTTACCTGCGAGTTGTTATAGAGAGCCTGGCACCTCTCCTGGGTCTCTCTTGCCCTGTGACCTCTTTCACATGCTGCTCTCCACTCCTGCAGATGCTGTAACTATGTGACGCTGTCTCCCTGTTATGACACAGCACAACCATTCATCCCAGCTTAGACCGTTAGCCTCCAAAACAGTGAGCCTGAATCAACCTGTTTATTCTATAAAGTACTTTTTGCAGTTATAGCGACACAAAACAGACTGAGATAGAGTCTCTCTGGTCCTCTGTGGGTCTGTGTCCTCAACCCTGAGGCTGCTGGAGAAGAGTGGCATCCAAGTGACCAGAGCAGCTGTGGAGGGGCAGGAGTCTCCCAGGTGTCTCATGCCTCAGAGAAGTCCCTGAAGGGGAAATGGAACAGGGTCCTGGACCTGTCTGCCATCTTGCCAGGCTTCACTCTTGGCTGTTCTGCCACCATCAAAATTAGCTGAATCTCTTTCAGTTGTACTAAGTTAATTGAGAGTCATTCGTAAACACCCGAACTGGGAAGATAGAGAAAATTCTTGTGAATGAGAGCAAGACCTGGAAAATTCTACCACATGTTGCCAGGTGGGTAGCATTGATGATTTTGTCTACAGAGCCCGTAATTCCTGGGGGACCCCTGAATGAAAGCCCGGGGGAGTGAGTCTCTTTTGGAGAAAGACCTGGGCCTACAGGTGCATCATACTGGAGTCAGGTCAGTCCAGAGCCACCCTGCTGGGTTTGGATCCACCAAGACAGAATAGGAAAAGGCCTGTGCGTGGCCACCAGCTGAGTGGGTCTGAACTGTCGTTCCACTGCTCCCTCACATGCCTGCTGTGAGCCTAGGGGTTTTCCACTGTACAGTTCACATGTTAATAATAATTCATAGAGGACTTTTAAAGATAGCATTAAACACATGTGTGGACTCCATAAACTGTGGAGTGCTGTTCTGCTACACTTATGAGAAAACTTTCAGTGAATGAGATCACCCAGGTTAGGCCTCTGTAACTCAGAACACAGCAGAACCACTTGTTTCCATTGCTCATTCAAATGCTGACTACAAAAGCTACCTGCCTTTCAGTAACCTGATATTAATATTAATTAGGGCTACAGAGAGGAAAAGACATGGCTCATAGTTTTACAAGGACAACAGACCTGTAAACAGATATTATATAAGTCTTATCCAAACACAGACATGGGCTGAACTTGTATGAGGGGGTGATGGGCAGTAGGATTCCAGTGCAGTCTTGTCAGAGCTATAAGTAATGTAGAACTGCAATGTGCATATGAGAAGGAAGCAGATCCTGGAAAGTCAAAATATGTGTCACAGGGCTCAAAACACCTTGGTAACAAGTTGTGGGATAATCCCCCAGACATGACAGCATTCTGAAACAAAGGAAGCTGTGAGAATGTGATCCTGGAGCTTCAAATTGGAAATCTACAGTTTGAGGACCACCAAGAATGGTTGTGCCTCTAAACCTAGGGAGTACTCTTTAAACCATACTCATCATAGTTTTGAATACTGGGTAAGACCATTTTATAGCAGGTGCCAATCAAGTGTCTTGGAGGAAGATAACCTTTTATTCCCCATTCATCAATGATGTTATATGACCTCACTTAATTCTGCCCAAACTCTCAGCTGCTTATAGAATTGGTGTGAGTCTTGCCTTCTCTTTTTGCAATGACCCCTTAGGGAAAGAGTAAAGGATGGTGATGCTCTCACTCAGGATAAGAGCCCTGGTAATGCCATCCTGGGTGAGTAGGGCCTGTACCAACTAGTTTATGTGAAAAGCAAGCTAAGAAACCTCTGCCTTCTCTGAATCTTCTCGTTGGTTTTGTTTTTATACTGCTTTCTCATTCTTTTTCAAAAGAGCCTTACTAACAGCAGGATAACATACTCCTTTTAAAAGCTGAATGAAATGCCACTTGAGAAGAGTCTGCATAGAGCAAAGGCTCCTTCTACTCTTATTACCAGCCACTCCTCTAGGTCAAAGTGTTTTAAGGTTAGATGACAGCTCAAAGCCAGGCCTTCTTTCAAGTTTTCCGGCTCATAAAACATCTCCAGGAATTCTGGAAAGGAAGTGAAGTCATGCTGAAATCACGCTACCAACCAGGAAGGGGAATTCTAGGGAGTGGGCATCCATGGGAATAAAGCTTTCTCAGTCTCAAGGTCGCACAATCTGACCATCTCTCTCCTCCAGCTTTGTTTCTTTTCTTTTCTTTTTCTGGCACAACAAAGCCTCAGTGTCTTGGACACCTGGCAAATGTGTTTTATTCCTCATGGCCCTGTGCCAGTCCCCAGGTGGAGGCAGCTGTAGGTGACTCACTGTCTGGGACTAGTTCTTGCAGATTCTAGGCTGGGCTTGTTTCTTTAGGGCCCTTTCAGCACTGCCTTGCCTTTGTCTTAAGCTACTCTACTCTTAGTACTATGCCTGGCATGTTAGGGGCTCCAAAAATAAGTGTGTCATTGACTGAATGAATTATTTGGTTTGCACGGATTTTTGTGCATCATGTCAGAGTTCTGTAGACAACCAATGAGATTAGGTAAGTAGATGTATAGACAGAGATATTTATTTTGAGGAATTGGCTCACACAATTGTGGGAGCAGGAAAATCCAAAATCTGTAGGGAGGTAGACAGTGTAAAAATTCAGGCAGGAGTTGATGCTGTGATCTTAGGCCAGCATTTTTTCTTCTCTGGGAAACCTTAGTTTTTATTTTAAAGGTCTTTAACTAATTGGATAAGGAACACCCACATTATCTAAGGTAATCTTTATTCTTAAAGTTCAACGCTTATAGATGTGAGAAACATCTGCAAAGTACCTTCACAGAAATGCTTGGGTTAGTATTGAATTAAATGACTGGGTACTATAACCTAGCCAAGCCGACACATAGAACCAATCATCCTGTGTCAAATTATGTTCTTAGAAGCAGCCAACATGACAACCACAACCACCACAAAAACTTACTACCCAACAAACAGGGAATACATAATAAATGCACAGCAAACAGCTGGCCTCAAGCTATACCCTGGTTGCAGCCCTGTGCCTGCAGCACTGGAAAGCTTACTACACATCCCCTGCCCTCAGGAGAGAACTTTCTAGCCAGGGAGAGAGCCTGGCAGAAAATTACAAATATGTGACAAATAGCATAATCAAATGTGCATGACACTTGCTTACTGCTATTTAGAGTTTCCAGAGCAACCTTGGTAACCCGAGACGGTTCTGAGGTCAGTCAGGCTAATATTACAACCTTAGTTGCTCAGAGGGCGAGTTTAAAATACTTTTGGTATGTGGGCTGTGCAATGACACAAAGGTCTGAATGCCAGCAAATAAAACACCCTAGGGAATCAGGGTATTTGGGAAAGGACCTGTGAGGCAGCCACTCTCCTCACTTCCCTGGCTTCTGAATGCCAATCAGACACCCAGCCCCTGTCCACCTTTTGCTCTGAAGTCATCTCCTGGATAAATCCCCCAAGAAACTGGTGCCTGGGAGGGCATGTCATGGACTGCACTGCTGGCTGCCTTCCCATGGTAAATGAGGCTGTAAGCTCGGCAGCATGTGCTTTCTGGCAGAGTAGCACTGGGTCCTGTTTCTCTTCTCTAATAGGTGTGGGCTACTGAGAGCATCTGTTTCCTCAGCAGGACTGATGGCTGTTGTGATGCTCCTGTTCTTCCACATGCAAATTAAAGATGGGGCTCAATATATTTACTTGCAGATTTATCACTAATACCACGACAGTGTCATTGGATTTACCTCTTGTCCCCTGCATAGAAACATGAAGATGATACAAATAGACACCAACATCCCTGCGTTCTGTTGCCAGTCCCTGCAGTAACAAGACTCCAAAATACCTTTGGAGTCAATGTTCAATCTGATGTTGAACCCTGTGGATGCAGAGAAGCTAAGGACGGAAGTTCTTGTGGGCATGGAAAAGCAGCAAGGACATTAAGGTGTCCTGTCAGCATCTGACTGGTCAGAAAAATACTCAAAGCTTGCAGCTATGAAGAGCCTACAGAGACAAGCCTCTGACTTCCCAGAGGACTTCGGCTGGGGGTTGAGGGGGACCATGGAAGGGGCAGGGAGAAATCCACACTTTTAGTTTGATAGGATTGTGCATTGCTTAGTTTTGATTCAGTGTACATGTATTACCTTTGTAATTTAAAAATATAAAACTAAGTTGCATTTTAGAATAATTGATTACTTAACCTGGTAACAACAACAGCTGAAGGCCAGCTGACCCTGAAGGTGACTACCCGCTGAATAGATTACAGGTGACCTTGGTCTTATGGTTCTTGCTGTAGAATATGAAAGTACTACCTATTTAGGGTAATCCAGCCAAAGCAAAGTCAGCTTCATAATATCTCTTCATAATGTCCCATGCCTGTGCCGAAACCTGATGGGTGGTAGACGGCCATGGACATCTGAGTGTTCACTCAGGGCTAACCCAGTGCCAGCTTAGGACTGACACAGTTTAATTATCATGCAGAGCTGCAGCTGGAGGCTGCTGGAGTGAGTTGGCATCTGCTTTTGCAGAGCACAATTTCTGCAAATAATTAACCACCAGAACTCTTGATTCTCCCTAATTAATGAAGAGGAAGCCTGGAATCTTCAAAGTCCACAAATGTCAGGCTGCCATTGTGTCAGGATTGATCCCCTTTGTTCTAGACCGAAGAGCATGCCTCTCCTGCCTCTCCTAATTCTTTATAAATTGAATTTTTCTATTACTAGTTGTGACAGCTGAGGAACATGACTTTAGAAACTCACCCGAAGTTCATACCAGTATTAGAAGCCTGAATAATAATAATTTTTAAAAAGAACCACAATAGAACAAGTTTTCTGTCTCTGACCCAGCATTAATCATAGTGAAGAGACACCTACCGAAAGGGAGGTATTAATTAGCTCTAATGGATCCTTCTAGGTGGAGTCTGAATTAGTGGGAAGTCTGCAAATAGGACAGAGAAGATTCTTTTCACCATTTCTGTATGACGATAGGATGGGGTGGGGAGGGTGGGGTGGGATTTTGTTTCCAGGGAACAGGGAGTCTGGGAACCACAGTGGAGTTCAGTTCAGTGTGGGATCCTGGTATGTTAGCCTGGCAATCAACAACTCTGAACATCTTCTAGAAAACAAGTGGAAGTGGTGTTTTCAGTGCAAATGGTCTATCTCTGTGGTCCCATAACAATGTGCAATGAGACCTACCACAGAAGCCAATTAAACACCAGGTCAAATCAGGCCACTCTGCTCCAAGCATTCTCTAAAAGAATGCAATCATAATACATCAGCCTACGAGGTCCTACCTATCCGGCCACTGTTCTCTCTATAATCTCACTTCCTGTACTCTCCTCCTCAACTCACTCCATGTCAGGCA
This sequence comes from Heterocephalus glaber, assembly GCF_000247695.1. The sequence goes on along the minus strand of NW_004624732.1, from coordinate 5,357,561 downwards.
CAGCAGCTTCCTTGTATTCACTGACACTCCAACCTTATCCTTGCCTCAGGGCCTTTGCTCTGGCTCTACTATAGCACCATTTTCCAGATAGCTTCTTGGGTAACTTGCTTTAAAATGCTGCTCTCATGTCACCGTAATGATACCTACACTGATCGTGCATGTAAAATGGAACCCTTTTCCATTCCTCTTACCCTACTATGCTTTTCTGTTAGTCTTTGCATACCGTATACTTTACTTATTTGTTATGCTTATTGTTAAATCTTGGCCTCCTCCACTTCCCAGTAGATTATAATTTCCCTAAGAACCAGGATTCTTATTCATGAACACATTGTGAGCATCTAGATATTTGCAGTGTGATTGAAGCTGTGAGGGCATGCTGACGTGTTCACTAGTATGTGTGAGCTTGCTTGTGCCCATTCAACACGATGGCTCCACATCTTAGAAAGTCTGGGATGGGAGCAGTTTCTTTTCCTTTCTCAAGTGTGTAATGAACTTCTGTTGTTTCCTTTGGCTGCCAAATGTTAATAAGTAAAGCAAATAGTGTGATCAAAGTTCAATATTATTTGTGGTGCTTATTTCTTTCCCGATGGCTTCTGATTTGAAGACACTTGTATGGGATGGGCCAAAAATGATGATTTTATAGGAGGGGGTTGGGTTTTGTCCCCAAAGATACGTGTTCTTCCTAAGTCCACATAGTGGGAGGTCTTGGGAGAGATTTTGCAGCAGGAATCCTGGTGGGGGGCAGGTGTCCTTGGAGTAAGTCAGCAGTGACCCCGCCTGAAAGGAAGGGTTCACGGGTGCCTAAGGACGGGGCAAATGTGCTGAGAATACAGGGCCAGGCCACAGCGGAGAGCTGAAGGCAGATACTTGCAGGAAGGTCCCAGCCCCTGCCATCCCTATAGTTGTTCCCAAACAGTGGAGCCGCAGACTGCTGTAACAGACTCTTTCCATTGAAGAATGCCTGCTGAATCCTGCTTGTATCCCCAACCTGGTAGGGGTTAGGAAAATCAGAGTTGCTGTGTAGACAGATTAAGGGCCTGGGAAGAAGATTTGACTTTCTGTGCTCCACTTGATTCATGTTTTGTATCAATCCAGACCTTAGCTCAGAGAACCTGACCTGAGAGCAGAGCATGTAAGCACTGAGTCTAAAAGCCAATGGGGATGGAGGTCAGTGCTGAGTCATGACACAGAGGTTGCAGCCCCCACCATGTAGCTGCCGGTTGAGTAACTTTGGTCATTCATCTCCCTGCACCATGATTTCTGCTGTGGTTTGGATATGGTTTGCCCCAGACCAAACCCATATTGACATTCAATTGACAATGTTACAGTGTTGAGAGTTGATGGTTCATTTAAAAGGCAATTAGGTCATGGGGGACTCTACCCTCTTGAAGGGATTAATGGAGTTCCTAAGAGAGGGGGTAGTTATCATGTGAGTGAGTTGTTGTTAAGTGAGTCACTTCCTTGGTTCCCTCCCTCTCTTCCACTTTCTAGCTTTCCCTTCTGGTATCTGACATGCAAGGAATAACGTGAGGCCCCTGCTGAAGCCAAGCAGATACATGCTGGCAGCATGTTGTTGGACTTTCAGAACTGTAAGCCAAAATATGTAAAAATCTTTCCTTTATAAATTACTTAGCCTCAGTATTCTGTTATAGTAACAGAAAATGGTCAGTTTATAATTCAGACTTCTTAATAATTTACAAAGTTATTCTATATTTGCTTCTCTGAGTAACTTTGCTTTTTAATCTTGGAAAAAAAAAAAAAGGAAAGGCCCAGAGAGGTCAAGATACTTAGCTAAAATAACATTGTTACTAAAATGTAGGACCAGGGCTGGGAATTTAGCTCAGTGGTTCAGCTGCCTCAAAAGCACAAAGTCGGGAGTTCGCTCCCGGTACAAAAAAAAAAAAAAAAATAGGACCAGGGCCTACTTCTCCCTGTGAATCCAGTTACTGTCCACAGTGTCCTTCAGATCTGAATGATACCCTATTTTCCTCTTAGAGCTCCAAATAAACTCTTCTGGTGATTTAAAAAAACTACCTTTACCAATCCAAAGTGGATTATTACTAAGGTTGCCTCCCAAATTTAAAGGATGCTCAGAGGTCAGGGATGAGAACTTGGGCTGTCTCAGAGTGGTGTGGGATGAGGTGTAAAAGTATAAGTTATGGTGTTTTTTACATATTCTAAATTCAAATTCCAAGACTGACATTTAAAGTATCTTTCCAAAGCCAAGTTTGGCACAGTGCTCTGGTTCTAAATGGAAAAATTGACCTTCCCTCCTCAACTCATATCCTAAATTATCCTGAAGATTCTTCCAGACTGCTCCCGACAGCCCACCTGAAGCAGCCTCCAGGACACTCTTGGTGATTTACAACTGCAATCTTGCTAAAAGGAATGGAAAAAGCCAGGCTCCATTTTTATTAGACAGAATTACTGGCATGAAACACCAACAGTGCTACAACCTGGCAGATGATTGGACTGACTGACGACACCACTCCACCTCTGGCCCCCAAAGAGTGAAGGAAGACTACTGCTGACTGTGCTGCTTAGCATGAGCTTGAACCTGGCTTCCCAAAGCCAGCCTGTGACCAGGAAGCCTTTGCTTATTCAGTTTCCCTGTCAGTGGTTTGTCTTTGATGAGCATCTGTGACTGCTGTGTGCAAAGCCCTTCTGTTTCCTGCCTTTATAGAAGGAATAAAGATGGTAAGGCAGGATGCAAGCAGTAAGCTCCAGCTGTCACTGGTTAAGATGCAATGATTAGCTGGGAATCAGCCATTTGGCTCAGGGAAAATATTATCTAAATGGAGATCCCCTTCCCTGGTATTTATTCTCTCAGGACCTTGATCCAAGCTATCAGTTCATCAATCAAGTATTTATTGACACACCCTCCTCACTTCACCCAAAATGCAGGGTGCAGCCAGGAATAAAATCTTACAAGTTATGTAAGAGTTAGCCCGGAAAATAAGGTATTTGTTCATCAAGAAGGGAAAATTCAGATGACTAGGGGCTTGGTGAGCAGCATGAATGAGTAAATGAATGAAGCTGTTTGAAATAGTGTCTTAAGGTGCTTTTCTTCCTCCACACAACACATTTCCCTTGTGTATTTCACATGCAGAAATATTCTTTCCTCCACAAAGTCAGAGCCTTGGTTTATCTTTTTCACTTTTTTTTTTATAGAGATAGGAATATCTTCCTCAGTCCTTTTACACAATGAGTTAAACATCAAGTCAAATGGCAGACAACACCTGGTTTCAGTGTTAAGAGACACGGGAGTGCTACTAGGAAGTGATAGGGATGGTGTCCCGTTAAAAGTGGGAGGCTTATTGGAAGAAGGCAGCTGTTGGTTATGCATCTCATTGCTCTGTTGCTGTGAGAATGAGGGGCCCCAAGGATACACTGTTATCTTCAAATTGTTAAAACACTACACTTACTAAAACACATCACAGGACATGTTGCGATTTCTCTCTTAGATTTTTTTAGGCTTTTCTTGTGCTTCCATTTTCCACAAGTGGATGGGAGGCCCATCAGTGAAGGCTAAAGTTTTTCCCTGTTTGTCTGTTGTAGACATAGCCTAAGCCTTTTACATGTGGCTGCCAGGAAGTGCTTACTCCATGTCAGCATCAGGACAGAGAGGACACCGTGCTCCGGTCTGGTCAAGCTCATATGGAGTGTAATGCTCCAAGGAATGAGTATTGATTCTTAAGGAAAGCAGAGGGATCCTCCAAAGTGCCCTGGAGGCTTCATGCAGATGACCTTGAGGAGGTAACTGCAGTAAAATGGCACAGTTTGCCTGACTTCCTAAGAGGTCTATTTCCCCATTCCCGGATTATGGGTTTGACTGTGTGACTTTTTTTTTTCCAATTTCTAAAACTTTAGTTTATTCTGGGTTTTTTTGTTTCTGACATTTTTTATTAGTACATGTTTGTAATACATAATGATTACATTCATCGTGGGGAATCTGTACATGTACATAAGACATCTTAATTTGACCATAGAGATACTAGCCAGCACAGTACAAGTAGGGACTTGAAAACCACTTGGACACTAAGGCTTGCCAATTCCTGCTGTACCAGATCCATAGGGCCACCATGAAAATATACTCAAATTATCCCCCATTAGAAAGGCCACACAGAGGAGAATGCTAACCATCAGGCCTATGAGTGAGGCTCAGCTTAGAACAGTGATGGCGAACATTTTAGAGCTTTCAATGTTACAGACAGCCCACTGTGGCACTCGTGCCCTGGGTTTGTCACCACTGGCCTAGACCAAGCATCTGGCCCAAAAGACCTACAGAAGAACTGCTCAGTTGATCCCAGTCCAAATCACCAACACACAAAATTGTGAACTAAAAAATGATCACTGTTAAAACAAACAAAACCCACAACACTATACTGGTAAATCTAATGAAAAGCCAGATTCTGCTCACTGCTATCAAGGCAGTACATGCTGAGATAATGATGACTGTGTAGGGCACCATGGACACCCTGTTCAAGGGTACCATCCCGGTTCCTATTCCTGCATATCCAAGCCAACCCTTTGCCTATTGAATGCCTCTGATGAAAAGGGCTGGGAATGACTTACCAGGAAAGGTAAAGGTAGGGACTGTGCTGGTTATTAATCTCAGTCATCTTTCCCAAGTTAAGCCTACATGCAAGTTGGGAATTTGGATACATGTGGAGAGAGTACAGATAGTTCCAAGGCAAGTGACGTGGTGAGGGGCATGGCAGTTAGGAAGCAGAGGGAGCAATCCAAGGCGGAGGGAGGGAGACCCTGCCAGGCCATTTCCCCCAGTGACCCAAGTCACATTCAACTACAAACTCACCAGGAACTTAGCTCCCTAGTCACCTCTCAGAAGCCCCACCTATAGGTGCATGTAGATTTGGGAAGATGTCTAGATAGAAACATTCCACATATGGCATTTCTCTCAATTTTAATAGCCCCTTTGTTTTCAAAGTCTTCCAGGTGTGGACCATTTGCATGCGGCAGCAAGCCCCAGCTCAGCCGGTCTTTGCTCCTACCTCTTTTTATCTGATACTCAAGACTTATCTAGTATATCTTTTGGCAGATATATCAATTTTCCTAAAGTGGAGATATGTGGGCTCAGACTACAACCTAGCTTGAAACTTGGTCAGTTAAATGTTGTTTAGATATAAGTCAAAGCAGGAATTGAATTTAAATCTTTTTCTGTTCTACTGGCTGATTTGTTTATGAGATTTATATTTTTATTAATAGAACAAAATTTACGACTTTAGTTCAGGTACAGTTCTCAATGTTGTGAGACAAAAATCAAGATTAAGAGTCTCATAGCCAAATGGAAGAGTCCAAAATGTGTGTGTGTGTGTGTGTGTGTGTGTGTGTTTAGTAATATAAGAAAGAACTAAGTGTACAGTGGCATAGAGAATACCATAAATGGAGGGATTGTATATATTTGTAAAAGCTATGTGGTCTGTCAAGAAAATTCCACAAAAAAAATAATGATCAACTGGGCATGGAGGTGCACACACATAAGACCAGCACTATGGGGTGCTGAGGCAGGAAGACCCCCAGGTCAGCCCCAACCTAGGCAACTCAGTGAGACCCTGACTCTAAATAAATAGATTAATAAATAGGGACGTAGGTATGGGGATTTAGTTTAGTGCAAATGACGCGTTCAATTCCCAGTGCTTCCAAAAGGAAAAGAAAAAGTGATGCTCAAAATGCATCTTGAAAAAAACGTGACTCATCATTTGTCAGATTTACATGCCCGAAGAGGCATAATGGTCTTCGAGAACAGTAAACACTTAGTTGTGTCAAAGCATACGGTACTTTTATGTGATGAGGAAAGGGTGGAAAGAGGATGTGAAGGGAATGGTAAGAGATGAGAGTGAGCAGAATCTCCAGACCTCAGGTAATGTTGAAAATGAGTCTGTGCGCTGTGACCTGAATGTGGCCTCCAGAATTCTCCTGTGTAACTTAGCACTGTACCATTGTAACCATACTAAGCAGGGGGACCGTTAGGAGGAGATTGAGCCCCAATGGCTGTGTCCTCCCTAAGGCCATCATTGCAGGGTTGGGTTCTTTACAGTTCTTTTACTTATCAAAGGACAGGTTTGGTTCCTTTTTGCCTCTCTCTCACCCTCTCTTGCTCTTCCATCATGGATGACACAGCAAGGAGGTTCTCACCAGATTCTGGCCCCCTGACTGTGGACTCCTCCGTCTCCACAACTGTAAACCAATACATTTCTGCTCATTGTAAAGTACCCAGTCTGTGGCATTCTGACACAGCAGCATAAAATGGACTAAGACATTAGGGAATTTAAAATTTGAAAATCTTATAGGTAATGGGAACCATTGAAACATTTTATTTCATTTTGGTTTATTGAGACAGGGTCTTGCTCTGTAGTTCAGGCTAACTGAACTCACACCAATCCTCCTGCTTCAGCCTCCCAATGCTGAGGTTCTAAGGCATGTGCCACCATGCCCAGCTATAGCATTTTAGAGAGAAACACTCTGATTTATAATCCTGTATGATAGCTCCTATTTGAATGTCAGTGACTTGGAGGGCAGGAGGTCGGTTAAGAAGTTAATTACAGCAGCCTGGGCAGAATGGATGAACAGCAATGACAGTGTACATGGAAGAGGAGAGGACAGCAACAGCTCCATGCCGATCTGAGTGACAGGGTCTGGCAGTGGCGAGAGGTTATAGGGTAAACGAAGAAAAGAAGAAGCCTAAGTAAGCCTGGGGTTGCCTGCTCACGTATTTGAAGTAATTTGATGGAACATATCTGAACAAGTGGGTGAACTCTGTGGTTAAACAAAAGATTCATTTTTATATCACAATTGGACAAATCTGTGACCCTGCAGTGGAGTCTCAAAAGAGGTAGATAGGAGAGAAGTCATCAGTGCAGAAAGCAAATAATGGTTCAGAATAGTTTAAGTGTAAACCTGAATGCCAGCAGCATGAAGGACCATCAGGGGCCTTGTTTCAGGAACTCCACCCAAAAATACCAATCTGGGCTGGACTGGCTGGATCTGCAGACCCACAAGTGGTGGCTAGTTTGGTGCCATCCCTGTGAGTGGGCTGGGTGGATCCCCAAATGACCTTGGCCTATAGTTAGCTGTCACAACCCACCGTGGCTGATGTTCAAAGGGACATGATAGCAGCTGACAGTGTTGCGAGTGTTTTCTTCTCCGTAAAGAAAAAGTGCTCATAAGCAATACATTTCCCAGGTGGCTATTTCTCCTGGTTTGATGAAGGGCTTCTGCGATTGCAAATATGCCTCTGGTTTCCATAAGGCCATTAAAAATTTAATCGCTTTTTTCTTGAGTCAAAAAACCTTGAACCTCTTGGGTAACTTAGTAGAATCAAAGTGTAAGTTCCAGCCCTGGGAAATATATCAAAGAAATGCCTGCTTTAGTTCATTAAAGTATCTTTTCCCCTTCTCCATATCACAATAAAAGTAAATTAGAATACAATGATTTAAAGCCAGAAAAGGAACCTAATCAGATTAGAAGTAAATTCTCCTTTTGGAGATCTGAAATCAGAATACAAGATTCAACTAAGTTTGAGACTCTAAGATATAAAATCCTCACTGCCACCTAGAGCTCAGGGCAAAACATCTAGTGGTAAGTTTGTTTTAGTGCATAGTATCTGGGGAAAATACTGAGAGATTGCAGTTATTATTTTGCTTGCAAATTGAACTTTAGACACTGTACTTCATCACAGAAACACGAGAGGGCGTAAGTCAGGTAGCAGGTAAAGGCTGCTGGGGACCAAGAGAAAACTGTGAGGAAAGCACCCTACTGCGTTTTACTGAGGCCCCAGTTGTAACTTAGGTAGACACTAATATTTATACTATGACCAAGTGACTCTGTAGTTGAAATTAAGTATTAAAAAAACTTTATGATCTGCTGCACCTGTTCAGAATCCAGTAAAGGAAAACGATTTCTCTCTGACTAGAATCTATATTCTGTCCATTTTTAGACATTTTTGAGAGCCAATACAATATGGCTCTATCTGTGAGTCTTTAATTTTAGAGAATACATTATTTGGATGAATAACCTTTCACAGATGTTGGATTTTTTTTTTTTAACACAGCTCTTGTGGTCAGACTTACAGTTCTCACAGTGAATAGTAATGACACCAGGCATTTCAGCTACTTACAGGAATAAAATGTGCTCTTTGTAGATAACCTGGATCAGAAGTCCCTCCCTCTCCATTCTCTCCGTGATTCTCATGTATCATCTCTACATTAAAAAACCATTGCACAATACAGAAACACTGATGTTAACTGGCCTGATGTTATACACATATCAATGAGAACTGATATTTATTTTTCTTGTTTCAATTCTCAGTTCCTTAGTCCCTTTGTGTCTCTTGAAAATGCCAAAAGAATTAATGAAGGCTGAAATCTTATCACTGATTTTTAGAAAATATTAACAATTACTACAATCAGAAACAAAGATCTTAACAAGAGACTATTCAACTGGTTATTAAAACATTTTACTAAGTAACAAACTAGTATGTCTATGAAATACTGTCCTTAAACCATAGCAGATTTTTGAAATACAGCTAACAAAACCATGTGTGTATATAAATGTAGGAAAATCACAATAAAGCATGTTAATAAAGATCTGCCCTTTTACAAACCTTGGAGTCAAACTCACCTGGATATTAAATCCCAAGAGAGAAGAAACAACATTAATGAACTCTCCAAAACAGAGTCTGTTGGAAATGACAGTGACCCTGACCAGAAACACTCAGGTCCAAAATTTGGGTTTGCGTTTGTTAACCATGCATGATATTACTTACCTCTCAGGGTGAAACCTCTAATTTCAGAAAGTGCTGACATGCATTACTGCACCCATTTGCAAAAGTCTTTGGCAGAAATGCCATTATCCATGTTGTGGTAATGAACAGATTTAAAACATTCTGGTGTCACCATCCCTGAAAAAAAGCACATTCACTTGAATATTTCTTCCACAGGCAAAGGGAAATATTTCTTGCAGGCCTATGGGTGTGGAACACTATGGAGATATTGCTGGTGAATGACAGAACGTCTGGTTGATTTACATGAAACCCCATGTGCTCCTATGAGAATAGGTTAGGTTTAGATTGACGAGCAAATGTGTAGCCAGACTTCTGGCTGACAAATGGCAGAACTATGCCAGCGCATTCGCTTCTTTGGAGAGAGACCAAAAGTGAAACAGGAGGATCAAGTTCCCTCTAAAAGGACATTCAGACCTAGTGGACGGCAGGGTGGCTAGGACAGTAAGCGCACAGAGAGATTCATCCTCCAAAAGAGCGTTAAGTGAGTTTACAATTGAGCTGGCATCCAAGCCAATGGCCACGCCCTTAGGTTGAGTATGTTTATATTGACATTCCCTCAGAAGGAGCTGGGTGTTTTCGAGATAACTCCATTTTATTGGCAGTTTAGGTTTAAAGTCAGTAATCTCTAAAATGGCTTGTTTCGGTAAACTAGAGACTGAAAATAACAACTGATGAGATTAGTATTACCAAGCATTAAATGGTCCAGATTGAATTAGATGTATTCTGGCTGGGCACAGCTGAGAACAGCAATGTCCATAGAGCATTTGTCAAGAAAAGGAATTGCTTGAACCATACTCTTGTCTCCAGGCTGAAGTTGAAAGTTCGGGGCTTTTGGTTGGGTTCTGAGAATGGTAGTAGTGGTAGACACTGCTCATTGGCCCTCTGTAGTATGCCAGGATCCCTGACCTGCACTTTACATGCAGTATATCATTTAATTCTCACCACCAAACCCTGGAACAGGGTTGATGACCTTTGCTTCATAGATGAACCTGAGGTTCAGAGTCTTTAGTTGCCTTGTCCAAGGCTGCACACTAGCAAGTACTAAGTCAGGATTTAAACTCCAGTCTGCCTTCAGAGTCCTTTGTGTTGTGCTACCTTAATTCTTGAATATCTGTTGCATAGTATTGGTCAGGGTTTTGCAGTTTGTAACCCCTGTAATGTTTTAGGAGTATTAAAACAAGAGCCAAAAGGCCTGGTTTTGAATCCTAGCTCTACTGGTGTGTGATCCAGAAAAAAATCCTACTCTTTGAGCTATCTTTTCATCTATAAAGTGTATGTATGTGTGTATGTGCATGTGTGTGTGTGTACATGTGCATGTGTATGTGTATTAGATTTTTAAATTACCTTTCATTTCTAACCTTTGATGGTTTCTTGGGCCTTCCATGGGCTTTTAATTTCCTGTAATTGAGGTACATGTTTAGTCTTTTGCTCTTTAAGTGAACTCAGATGTGAAGAAACACTTTCATTTGAAATTCAAGAACTGATTTAATTTCTGCCATAGAGATTATTTCTCCTTGTGTAAAATTTGTTTCCTATGTAGGTTGCCCATATATGGACTATATTCCCTTTCCTGGGTGAACAAGCTTACTGTGTGAGTAAGTTGCTCTGCTCATAATTAATCCAGAGAGACCTATAAGACATGCTTGAAATGTAAGATTATTGTGTAATATTACCATAGAAGAAAACTGCTCTAGTTGTCTTTCATCAGAAGACAATAAATGGCTGGATGTGGTGGCCACATGCCTGTAATCCCAGCACACTGAGAGGCTGAGGGAAGAGTATTGTAAGTTCAAGACCAGTCTCTGCAATTTAGGGATTTAGTAAGACTCTGTCTCAAAATAAAAAAATAAAAAGGGGTTGAGGATGTAGCTCAGCGCAAAGGCCTCAAACGCAATCCTTAGTAACATACACACACACACACACACACACACACACACTCACACGCATGCATGCATGCACAGAGAAAAAAAAAGGCAAATATTCCTTCCAGTGATTAGAAAGGCAAATATACATGTGGCTGCCTATTTTGCATGCTTCATTCTATTTTTGTAAATTACCAGGGCTTTCTTTATTGCATCCCCCTTCTTACTTATAATTCACTACTCTGTGCTGATGAGCTTCCTCTGAAAATGCCCATCTACTCTTAGAACACAAAGTCCCCATCCCTGGCTTGCCTGGCTCACCCATTCTTCTGTTGATGGAGACCTATACATTGGCTATCCTGCCTCAGACATTTATCACCAGAGGCTCAACATTCTTGAGAATCAAATGTCATCAGCTATGCTGTATGTAGGGATCAACATTTGAACATTCCTTTGATGTTGTGCCTCATGACATTCAATGGCTAAATCCAAGCTTTTGCTATTTGACCAGATGCCAAATGTACTGGCCTGAATATCTATCATCTTACAGATAGCTGGATAAAAAAAGAGGATAAAACAACTGGGAAAAATATTTCAAAACCCTTTTGCAGAGCTAATTAAGGTAAAGTTTTGATTCATTGGAAAGGTAGTTGAGCAGCATGTTCCAGATGATTATGAGCTAAGGTATGACACTTTTAAAAAATCCATTTAGTATATACTGTGTGCCATCTATATGTATATTAAGTATCCAAAGAGGATCAAAAGTTCTTATCATCCTATCCAATACATATTCTGGTTCTTGTCTACTGACTATTGTACAAAACTACATTCTCTTTCCTTCCAACACTTTTTAATGTTTGACCTTGGTTGCTTTCCAAAGGATTTGTACTATTTTTATACTTCCATTACCATTGTTTGATTGTAAGTTTCTCCTTACTATCTCCCTCATTTTTGGGCATTAAAATTTTTTTTTTTTTGCTTGTGCAACAAAGTACTTTTGAGAAAAAACTCCAAATTTAAAACTCAATGTTTACTGAATTCACACAATACCTTTGCAAAGTCATCAGTTTACAAAAGATTAGATAGTGGTAAAGACTAAGTGACTTGCCCAAGTCCACACAACCAGTATTGGAGCTGGAATTTGAACTTGCTTTTCCCAAGTTCAGGTCTATTGTGTTCTACTGCATTACAGCTGCCCCTAACTATTAGGATGAGTCTAGGCTAATGAGCCCTGCAAGATAAGCTTGAAGAGGCTCAGTGGTTAGTCTATATAAAGATGGAATAGATGAGCAGGACTAGAGATTAAAATGTCCAAATGGCTCTGTTTCCTTAAATACCAAAAATTTCCTCCAAAGGAATGAATAATTTTGATTAATTTGCTCATGCTGTTTCACCCTCCTGGATGCACATTAAAAAAGATTTAAAAAGAAAAAAAGTATGTTATTTAAAAGTGCCCAAGAGCTGGAGTACTTTAGTTAAACTCAGATACCCATGAGTAACTCCAGTTGGAAGTTGGTCATGTGTATCTCAAGGCAGAATGTGGCCTTTTGACTTTAGCCTATTAAACACAAGGAAATCCATAGTTAAAATTCCACTCTCAGCTCCCCAGCCAAGATTGGACTGGCTGTAGCCATAAAACATGATGGACAAGGATACCACAAAGCCCAATAATCTGTTGACCTGGTAGAGTAGGGTGATCAAGCCACAGTAAATCAAGAGCTTACATTCATTTTTCACAAAAGACAAAGAGTAATAGTATGTGCATCATTCTTTACAGATAGGTCTGCAGATAGGTTTGCAGCAAACTAGAGCAGGGAGTGTGGAGTAAATCATAAATGCCTCCTGGGTGGAGGGTGTTTGGACTCTCCAGGTATCCATGTAGAAAGTTGTCTTAGGAGAATGATTTGGGACCATATGCTGCTGCCTTATTTTCAGGAATGAAAAAGAGAAAACCCCAGGTTGGAGGCCACAGTCATGTAAAACAGCAGGATCTACCAGCACTGGCTCCAGTGTGTGGCTTTTGGACAAAGCAGTTTGTGCTTCACTCTTCCAGAGGGTCTCTTGGAGGGTTAAAAGGTTTCCTATGAGCTCAGCAGCAAACTAAATAACAGGCATTGGCAAAACTCAGAGATGGGCTCATCTCCCTGGCTGAAAAAAAAATGCCATTATTGCTGGGGCTGGTGGCACACACCTGTAATCCCATCACTTGGAAGGCAGAGGCAGGAGGATCACCTTGAGTTTGAGGCCTGCCTGGACTACACAGTGAGTTCAAGGCCAGCCTAAACTGCATAGCAAGAACCTGTCTCAAAAACAAAAACAAAAACAAAACTCAAAACAAACAAAAAAACTAAAAAAAAAAAAGGCCATTATCTAATCAGACCACTACTTAACAGACATTAGAAACAAAACAGGGGGGCCACATACCACTCATATATTTGTTTTTCAAAGATATGATTCTGAAGGTGGATAGTCAGAAGAATGTCCTGTTGGGGAGCACCCAATTCCTCTTAGCTAATTGCAAAGAGAGTTGGTGTCTTCCAGTGTTCAGAAATCTCCTCTAGAGGCTTTTTACAGGGATGACAAACTGCTTTGGTGCATCCTTTAGTGCTGAGCTGATGATCTGGATTCATCCTTCCTCTAAGAAGAAAAGCTGGGGGTAGCAGGAAGTATCTGTAGAGAAGTGAGCATCTCCCTATCTCCCTTGCTTTATAACTAGATTTTAATTTTAAACAGTGAAGAATCCTGAGAAAACAATAACAAGGCAGCATAGAAGCAGCTTTGATTTGAAAACCATAGAAAGATGTCTCCAATCCACCAATGTATTTTCACAACCATCTGCCTAAAAGGCCAGGAAGTAAAAATGTGGACTGTGTAGAACTCTGTCTGCGGCTGCTCTCGTGGTTTGCTAGCAGCATTAGAGAGAAGGCCTGCTGGGTTGAGCTCTGGGGGTATTTCCTCTAGTCTGGTCTTTGTGGCTATTCTCTCTGTCATGACCAAGTGTTTTCTGTCACCTCCAAACATTGCACACTGTGCTAACATTTATTTCGAAGGCTCAGGCCCAATGTGACACTCAGGAATGCATGTAAGATCAAGCAGAGTTGAACAAGGTGGCTGTTCTGCCAGCTCAGCCCTGGCCAGGATGTGGAGCAAGGGAGGAGCTGACCCTCATTTTGACCCCTGTTGTTTTTGGAAGGCTTTCCTCTGGGATTTTACTAGTGGGTGGTCCCTTAGGTCTCCTACTACATTCCAAACATTTCCCAAACCTTCTGAGAGGTAGCAGTTCAACCAAATAAGCGCTGTCCCAAATGATGTGGGGAGGCTGTGTGGCGCTGCCTCTTCCTCCCTCGAATCCTCCCTTTGTTTTCTTTAAAGCCAGTTTGAACAAGGCAGAATTTGTGAATCTGAAGGCCTAAGATTTCAATGTACAGGTTTTTTTAGCAGCCCCTAGATTTAAGGGTTCCCAAGCTTTTTACACAGTTCACCAGAATTAGTAAAAGATTGTAAGTGGATCTCCCAATACTTGTCATTTATGTATTTGTAAGTTATATACTTGTACCACTAAAGTAATGTTCTATGGGAATTACAGAAAAGAGAAAATTTTAATAGACGAAACAGAGATGAAATAATATTGTTTGTTTTTTTATGGTACAAAAACTACTTTTGCTTTTACAAAACAACAATGCTAAGGGCATTGTTGGCTATATTTACTAAGTTGTGACTCATTATTCTAATCCCATATGCTAGTTATGCAAAGATTCTGTTGAAAGTTTTCTAATACATTTCCATCTGCCTTGGCATCAGATGCTTTCATGATTTAATCAAAAGGTGTGTCTCATTGACCAAACCTAGAGGAAGTCAGAAGGCAATCTAGTTGATGCACCATTTTTACATAAACAGATACAGATATCAATATAGATACAGGTAGATAGATAGAGATGTAGAGATGAATATAGATATAGGCAAAATTCTGAAATTATACATTTGTGATTTTTTTAGATAATTTAGAAAAATTCAATTTCCCAGTTTTTCAAGTGTATGCATATTAGAATTTTTAATAGAGATAATTGTATTTTCAAAGACAGATTTATTCTAAATATCCCTCTTCAAAGTGTTCTTTCTATGCATTTCATTTTTCAAAGAGGACAATTTCTCACTAGTACAATATCAATGTTACCTTGGCTGGCCAGGCTCAGTGTCTTTATTTTGTAAAGCTAACTGCTAGCTTCTTTTCAACATGAACATTTAAAAAAATGCTTTGTACACAGTAATGTGGCCAAGAGGCTGATGAGCTCCTTACCTGATGAGTTGTTCATGTTTGTTTCTGCCAGGTGGGACTTTGTTCTAAGAAAAGCTTGGGCAAATTGTGAGAGAAACAAATGAACCCATCTAAGTTCCTGCAAGTAACACCTGATGCCCTGGAACAGGTGACAAAGAGTTTAATTTAGGCAGTTACCAAGGCATGGGCACAGTTCAGAGAAACCAACTGTGACAGGGAAGCAAGAATAGGGTCCTACGTCCTTTCCCCTAAGCCTGGAGTGGGAAGGGGCAGCTCATGATCCAAGCACAGGTGAGAACCGTTGTTGGATGTGAGGTGTGTGACTTGTGACCTTAGGAATGGGACTGACTTGGTCTGAGTAGGCTGCAGATTGGTGGGCTAAATGACACATCTATTTTCTCACAGTTCTGAAGGCTGGAAGTCCAAGATCAAGGTGCTGTCAAGGTTGGAGTCTTCTGAAGACTTTCCTTATTGTCTTGTCCCTGTGTCTTCATGCAATCTCTCTCTGTGCTTGTCTCTATACCCAAATTTCCTCTTAAAAGGCCACCAGTCATATTGGATGGGGGCCCCACCTAATAATCTCATTTTAACTTACTTTCTTAGAGGCCCTATTTCCAGATACAGACACATTCTGAAGTACTAGACGTATAATTTAGCCCATGACAGGGACACTGCCCACCTGTGGCCTAGAGGAGAAGCCTGGGGAATCAGACCTTAATGGATCCTTCTTCCAGCCCACCTGCCAGTACCACTTGCCAGCTACACCCAAATGGAAGTCAGAGGCAAGAAAGCCTGTGTGAGGGCACCCCTAAAGGTCAACCTGCTGGTATCTAGAGAGAAACGAGAGCAATCTGCAGGAGCAAGCAGAGTATTCAGCTTGCAAAGTCACTGTGCTGGACTGAGAAACAGATTTATAAGAGTTATGAATAATTTAACATAGAAGGAAATGCAAGTAATGATCAGAATGAGCTGGGATGGTTGTTTTTGTGGATTGCATAAAGGATGTTATTTTAGGGAACTGCCCTTACTAGCTTTAGCTTTGTGTGTTATAACAATGTGAATATTGTGCACAGCACTGGTCTTTATGAGAAATAGAAAAAAGGGATTCCCTGTGGGTAAATAAATGAGAAAATGTGTCTTCCGCTAGACTGAGGAATCTTTTTGGTGTACAGCTTTTAGTGAGTTTCTCTATAAAGCTAGTTTCTCTATAAAGCTAGTTTCTCTAGCTTTTAGTGAGTTTCTTACATGCCCTCTTCAGCCAAACACACCCTGCATCACTGAGCAGGACTTTAGGAACTCAGAGTCCTCACATGGACTCAGTGACAGTCTACCCTTCGGCAGTCATTTTTCCAGCCCCCCACATCATAAACAACTTGAAGGATAGTTTTGGGTATTGGGTCTGCTGTTATCTGCATACTGTCAGCCTTCTAGTTCCACATTGGGGAAAAAATCACTAAGCCATGGAAAAATCCAAATTGATCACTGGTTATTCTCTTAAATCATTCAAACTTCTTTGGCTAGCAAGTTCTAGATGACCTGAATTTAAATAAGAATTTAGTGGCTTTCCACCTCAAGGGAGTAATTAATGTTAATTTAGACCATGTTAATTGCTCTTTGTTATCAATCCTGATACCCCCATCTTAGGAGTTTTGAATTCTTGGCAAACATGAGTATAAGCACTGGATTATCTTTATCCATCTAACAGCCTGCTGCTTATCATGAGAAGGCTACACACTGCTCCCACCCAGGGGGCGCCACTCGGTCATTATAGATTTGCACAGTCTAACAATTTTCTGACAGGTGACAGTAAAGACATCTAAGAACAGGGTGCCTCCTTCATCCCTGGTGGATATAAAGTTGCAGTTTGGGTAAGTGGCTGGTTAGGTACCTATGTGTGTGGGGCGCTCAAGTGGGACAGGGAATGGGAAGGACCCAGTGAAGCCTCACACATGGTCTCAACTTCTCTATACTGTAAAAGAGAGAGACATATGGGTACCCTGCAGTCTCAGCTTTGAGGTAATACCCAGGTGCACTTCCTCCACCTTCCCTCACCCTCCCTGGCTCTGCTGGGGAAGCACAAGTCAGAGGTCAGCAAGCAGAATGTTCCACCACCACCCCACTCAGGCAGGGATAACATTAGACTATGGAGGCTCTCTGGGTGTGAGAGCATGAGACTGGGAGACCCATGACAGCCAGTGCCAGGCCAGGAGAGGCAGGAGAACTGTTCAGGCTTAGGGAACTCAACAATGAGGGGCCCAGCAGCAGCCTGGTCAGTCCCACATGTTCTATGGTGTCTATGGAGGCCACTAGAACAATACCAGCACCAGAGCTCACTAGCTATGAACTGTATCCTTACTCAGCTGGGTTAGCCCCCTTCTTTTCAGTAGGGGAACAAATACAACTCAACATGGTGAGCCATCAATGCTAGTTATGCTCTAAGCTCAGCCTGTCCCTTTCCTGCCCCTGAGGGGTAGCCCCTCTCAGCCGGAATTCTCCATACTCACTGCTCATCTTTGCCAGTATTCACCCTCCACCCACTGGGCTCCTACTACTGTTCTTGGCATGCCAGGCAGAGGCATTCTTTTTAGGAGACGGAATTATTTCATCTAGCCCAAGGCTGACAATCATTTTGCAAAGATTTTGGCATTATGTTGTATAACTGAAATTAGGCATGGCCCATGATCCAGCATTGCGCTCCTGGGCATGTTCCCCACAGGAACACATGCACACATGCACCATGAGACATGTATGAGCATGTTTATCAGAGCCGGCTTGTAATAGCCCCACATTGAAAAGAGCCCACTTACATGTCTTTCAACCACAAAGTAGCATGTAGTGGAATACTATACAAGAATAAACATAAGTTATAAATTTGCAAAAATGCCTGATTAAATCTTAAAGATATAATATTGAACAAAAGAATCCAGGCATAACAAAATATTTAAGGCATGATTCCTTCTATATACAATTCAAATAGACAAAAATAAAGCATGTTTTAAGGATTCAGATTAAGGTGGTAAAACATAAAGAAGGCAAGGAAGTGAAAACTAAGAAGTCTACATGTACCTGTATAATTGTGAGAGTGGCCAATGGGGGGGAGCAGTCTATAGAGGTAGCCCTGTTCTATTTCTTGACTTGGGTGGGAGTCAGAAGGATGTTCATTAATTCTTTGAGCTGTGCATCTATATTATATGCACTTTCCTAAGCTTATATTTCATAAATTAGAAGCAGTTCAGTATTTATTGCCTATTTTCTGGAAGTCTAGATAATGAGATGAAAATTAAAGGATAAGTAGGAGTTTTCCAGGTGAAAGAGAACATTCTAGGAGGAAGGCAAGAAGGTGCAAAGGTCCTGAGTAGAGAATTCTTCAGAAGTCTTAGAGTTCAAGATGGAACATGACTGGAGGAGAGGCCTCAAGGCAGTGAGAATGAATCAGGGAGAACCAGACACTGTGACTTGGAGGGGCTGAGGGATGACTGGAAGCAAGGAATGAACCTGCAAGAAGTAGAGTGGAAGCTGCCAACTGTGACAAATGCAGCAAGATGTCACTGAGACAAGGAATCGATGGGATTCTTTGACTTGACAATAAGAGATGTCTGTCCTCCACAATGTGGGGGTTGAAGATGCCAGTTTGCAGGAGGAAGAAGTGTAGTGGGAGGTGAGAAGGTAAGGACAAAGTGTTTGCAGCATTGTCCAGGGATGTAGAGAGGGCCACATAGAACACAAAATAGATAAGATAGGTTAGGTTGAGGAATTCACTGTTTAGCCATGATGGTAAGAAGTTGTAGCTTTTTCATTCTCAAAACCTCAAAAATGTTTCGAGACTTAAGATTTAACTTGGTTCTGAAGATTGGTTTTCTTTTTACCCTTCCTCCCATCTACCCACTTTAATGAGGTATAATTGACAAATAAAAGTTGTGTTAAAGAAGAATTAACTTATGGTTCATGAGATAGTTCAGCTGATGAGGAAGTATCCCCTTGCTTTGTGAGGTCAGACTGGATTCTCTTGAGAAGCATTTAAAAAACAGGAGAGTCAGGTAGTTTTGCAGGATCAGAGTTTCTACAGGATGTGGCCTCCAAAATGACAACTTACTGTTGACACTGTAAGAGAGTACCATTTCCTTTATTTAATATAAACCAAAGTTGGTGGCTGAGATTTATTTACCATGGCTTTAGGAGACAGTTAGGAGACGATATCAATCAACAGTTCATTTTGTCTCTTTTTCCTTCTATACTTTTTAATATTTATTTTCCTATCTTCTTGCTGTGTCTTTTCTATTTTATTTCTCATTCTTCATGTCATCTCATTTCTTTATATCTCTTGTCTGGATTTTCCACTGCTACACCCTTCCTGCTATTTACTGTTTCAAACCTTTACCATGGGCCATAGGACAGTGAGAAGTAAGCTGACTCCATGGGACAAGTTTATGAGACCTTGTCTTTTGGAGGCTTTTACCCTCTTGTGGTAGCATGACTCCTGCTATTTGATACAGTCCTATAGTAGGAGGGAAGGGCTTCCTCACTCCAACCCCACATGGAGGGAGGTAGCAGAGCTGAGCAGGGGGAGACAGGCTGAGGCAGCTGTATGGTAACATGGATGGCAGCAGAGACGGAAGATGGGTTACATACAGGTGGTTGATCAAATGAAAAGGTGTATCAGGGACAATGGGAGACAGGTTTCTTATTGAGGAAAAAGAGAATTACAAAGATGGAAAAGGAAAATGAAATCTATAGTGTTGGAACTGGAAGAATGGATGTGAAAATATGTTTCCAATATTCATACAGATAAGTCAGATGTAAACATTTATACACACACACACACACACACACACACACACACACACACACACTTTAAACCCTGTGTACTGTCAGGGCTTGGGCACAGGGACATGTCAGTAGCAATGAGCACAAATCCTGATCTTTGTTTCTAAATGCTGTTCTCCACTGACAGGGCTCTTTGGAGAAATGAATGATTAAGCTCTGGTCAAGGAAAGTATAAAATGAGTCTGGGACAACTTTTAGCACCAGAAGTCAAGGCAAGGCAGTGCTTAAAGAATGATGATGGGCATATCTAAAAACACACTGGCCTGCAGGGGCTCCCATTGGCCAAAATAAGGATACATGTGGCTATCAAAACAAACACTAACTGGAAACAAGTAGAACCCATTGAACAGGAAACCCCAAATTCATACTCATAGATAAGGAAATGAATAAAAATTTGAAAGTATTTCATGGTTTCAAAGTACCTGCCCCCAAAACTACTTCTTAATTGTAAAGGAGCAAAGATAACTTGATAGTAAAGATACTTGGCTTATCTTCAGTCATAAAACAAGCTGAAATCATATTCTCTTGATGGGATGTAGTGAGACTACGTCTCCAGGTAGGCGGATCTTGCTGATGGTGGATGATGCAGAAGCTGGCATCCAAGCAATCCCAGGACGCTACAAAGTAACTGGTCTGTAATCTTCAATTGTGTCAAAGTTATGACAGCCAAAGAGAGACAGATGAGCTATTTCCGACCGAGAGAAACCAAAGAGACATACCAACTAATGTAATGTGTGATTCAGAACTGGTTTCTTTTTATGATTACCAGAATAAGTGGTGAAACTTGAGTAGTGGAGTCTTTTGCTGATAGTAATGAATTCATGTGACTTTTCTTATTTTGATAGTTACATTGTCGTCATGCTCGAGAATGCATTTGTTTGTAAGAAGTAATCGAGTAATGGGTCCACAATTTGCTTTCATATGAACTTACTTGCAGGAGTTCTTTGTATTATTAAAAATATTTAATAAATTAAATGGCACAAATATTTTGAGCCAAAAGATGCACTGAGGTAAACACAAAATTCCCTTATTTTAGGAGAGAGCATGAGGAAAATTAGTTTACGGAAATTTAGTATTTGTGGTAATTTCCACAGGGCTCCCTATTCTTTCTCAGCTCTCAAAAGTCCTTTGATGGGAGAGTCTTCTTAAGTTTTGAGCCTTGACTGTGTTCTCTGCTTCTCTCTCGGATTCTAAGTAATTTCACTTTGAATACCAAGCTGCAATAGAATTTCAGCTTGATAATTTGAATCTTATATTTTATTTAAAAGTGTATTTATTGGCTGTTCCACCACTCCCAGCCCAGAGGTAGGGGCTTCAGGGCTTCCATTCTACCATTCCTGGCCCAGAGGAAGGTGCTTCCGGGCCTCCATTCCACCACTCCCAGCTCAGAGGAGGTGAGCCTAGTGGGCACCAGTAGCACACCCCCCACGCCATCAAAATGAGAAGACATGTAAACAAGTCTCAAAACCAAACTTACAGATCACCTACAGCAACCCCCAAGGGAAATGAGATGGAACACTCTTATACTCAACCACCTGGACTCCCTGAACTGGCAACAAAAGAGGATCTGGAAAAAATGAAATCAGAAGTAATTTCTCAGATAACAGCAGAGATTGTGCTAGTAGTGCAAGACATAATTAATAAATCTAGAGAGGAGCTGAGGAACATGATGGAATCCCAACATAAGAAACAAATGGAATCCATAAAACAGATGCAAACAGATTTCCAGGAGATCAAAAACTCCATTGATAGTCTACACAGCAGAATGGGCCAATGTGAGGATAGAATTTCAGATATAGAAGGTAAGATTGCAATTAGTGACCAGGAAAAGAAAAATTGCTTCAAAATTGTAAGGGACCATGAGAAATCAATCCAGCAGCTGCTGGACAATGCAAAGAAGAATAACATAAGACTGATGGGAGTCAATGAAGAAACAGAAGAGAATGCAGATGACACAAAAAAACTGTTCACAGAAGTGATGGCAGAAAACTTCCCAAGCAGGAGAAAAGAACTTGACATACAGATAAGTGAGTCATATAGGACTCCCAATAGCCTTGATCAAAAAAAAATCTACACATAGGCATATAATTGTTAAGACTCCAGAAACCCAACTGAAGAACAAAGTTCTACAAGAAGTTAGAGAAAAGAAACAAATCACATACAAAAGAAAGACCATCTGAATCACAGCAGACTTCTCAATGCAAACCCTCAAGGCAGAAGAGCTTGGAGTGACGTATTCCAAACCCTAAAGGAAAAAAACCTCCAACCCAGATTGATGTACCCTGCAAAACTATCTTTCCAAATTGAGGGAGAAATAAGATACTTTCATGACAAAGAGCACCTTAAGAACTTCATGAATACCAAACCAGCACTCCAAAAAATTTTAGATACTATCCTAGGAACAGACAATGAGAATCACAACCCCAGGAAGCCAAGCAGACTGAACCCATTGCATGTGAGAAGAAATTAAACACAAAGGGGTAGAATCCAAAAAAAAGAAAATGTCATGACAATGAGAAGTCAATATGTATCAGTTATAACTATCAATATTAATGGTCTCAATTCACCAATCAAAAGAAATAGACTGGTAGAATGGGTTAAGAAGCAAAATCCAACAATATGCTGCATACAAGAAACACATTTAATTTGAAATGAAACTCATAGACAGAAAGATAAAGGGTGGAAAACAATACTCCATGTGACAGGAACCTGTAAAAAAGTAGGAGCTATCCTCTTTGCAGATCAAGTGTATTTCAAACCAACACTGATTAAGAGACACAAAGAAGGACACTACAATCTTGTAAAGGGAACAATCCAACAGGAAGAGATGACAATCATAAATATCTATGAACCAAACACTAATGCACCCAACTATATAAAACAAATACTAACGGACATGAAAAGTCATATATGCACTAATACTCTAGTAGTAGGGGACCTCAATCCCCCCCGTCACAAATAGATAGATCAATTAGACTAAAAATAAG